>SKCR01013349.1:0-348753 GCA_019454045.1 Zanthoxylum bungeanum
TTCCAAAATACTAATTCACTCAATTAATTATGCTCATTAACATCAAAACATGTCCAACAAATTTTAATCAAAAATCAACTCATTATACATGCTACACATTCACGGTAATTTGGGGTATTTTGTCCAATTCAAAATTCAATCCAATTAAATCTCAAATAAATATTTCCCTATTGTTTCAAGTCATCCAATGATCAAAGAAACAAAAAATACCATGACTTACGGCATATACTAGTTTCGGCCAAGCCTCAACATTTGGGCAAAAATTGATCCAATCAACTTTTCATGAAATTGATCATATACAACTTCAATACAACATCATTCAAGCATACTCAATCAATTAATTTTATCAAATCATGCTCAAAATAATTTTACCCAAATTTTACCCTAATTAAGTTTCATGCTCAAAATGGCTCAAGATATCATTGTTGGGTTTCTCTAAGGTCCCGGGATCGATTTCAAACAATGAAACATATATGTGCGAATACTCAAAGAAGTTGCGGAATACTTACAATGATCGGTTATGCGATGCGAGGAACAACAAAACTCTTCTTGGCTCATTGAGCTCTCGGCAATAGCAGTTTTTGTCCTCCAAATTTTCGGTCACCACCTCTAAGTGTGCTCCAATGATGCTCCAATGATGCTCCAAGCTCCAAGCTTTACAAATGGTGATTCCATCCTCATGAAAAAGATTCCCTATCACCTTTGTATGTCCTCTTTAGTGTGCTAGCACATAGGAAAACTTGCCACAAATTTTCCTTCTTGTTCTAGATCCATTCGGCCAAGCAAAAAATGGAAAGGAAAGAGAAATGGCCATTCGGCCAAGGGAGAGTGAGAGAGGGATGAGTGGTGTGTGTTTTGTTTGTGTATCTAATACACTTATTTTGAAAGTCAAAAAATCAAATAATATTTAAATGATAAATGTCTTTCAATCACACTTGAGTGTCTAACACTCTTCCATCAACTTCCATCACTATTCACATCAATAATGACAACCATCACTTCACTCAAAGTGATGTGACTTCTATCACTTGATTGACTAGTGATTTGACGCTTGATGTGACTTGTGGGCCGCACTTAAAATCGCAATGCGAGTGCGCCCGCAAATACTCCCGGGCTCGGGTTCGCTAATTCCAAATTAACGAATTTTTCATTGCGACGCAATTAAATAATTATGCCTAGTGAAATCACTATTCACGTCGCTAACGAATTAATTCTAAATTAACTCGTTCGCCAGAATTAAAATCTAATTTTAATTCCGCGTCGAAATCCAATTTCGTTTAATATATTGAATATATTATTTTATCGATTAATTCCAAATTAATCGTTCTCTCTCTTTAAATAATATTTTATCCCAGATAAAATATCTCCGTAATTAATCCCAGATTAATAAAGTGTGAGTCATACGTCATCGGTGAATCTTCGGGAAGCGACCCATGAGATCCCCGAATATGTTGGCAGTAAATCCGATCGTCGGATTATCCGAACACGTACGTACCTAGTACTATGTTTTTACCGATTTACAATACATGGTTGGCTTCTAGCAAAACACTGTGCCTACCCAATTCTCCAGAAATATTCTTACTGGAATATGTGATCTGTATCAGGCGTAGTATACGTAGTATTGCGTATTACGATCTAGCATCGGATGTCACGTGCAAGGCCTGGGGCTGGAATTGTGTCTGCCCCGTACGAAGCACATATCGAATCTCTGGTAACTAGTCTCTATAATCGGATAAACATGACCTAGTCATAATATCCCGATAGCTGCAGCATATAAGAGCATCAGTTCTGTATCCTACGTGATCATCTTCTCCACTATGACTGGAGTGATACTTCCATCTCGACATCACACTCAATACACTACGATTCTCAATACACCCAGAAGAGGCGTACACAGAACCGGTTAAAGCCCTGGACGACAAAAACTAAAGTATATTGATTGTCGCAAGTATTAGCGGTGCAAGTCTCAGGTTAAGACCAAATACACCTACCCTGATTCGGACTTCCATAGACACATAGTCATACAACCAATGGAATTCCGAGGGGTCTATCCAGAGCGAAGCTGTTTCCGTACCATCGATAAACACAACCTCCTATTACACTTGCATGAGTATCCCATACCCAAATATATGAGAACTATGTCGTTATGCTCTCACAACGCGCACAAGTGTAATACTAGTCTATTCCGCATTATCGATGTCCAATCTCGATAATACTACGACTAGGGATATTTAATGATTAAACCTTTTGGATTGATACTGTCTCATATCATCTCAATCCGGAACTAATCATATGGACCTTTCATCATTTATACATCTTGGTAATCTAATTACAAATGATGAAAGAGCAATTTCCTTTGTCACATAGTTAATTTGTACAACAACACCATGATCTGTACAAATAGTGATGCATGGACCATAACTGTCCAACAAATATGCCATGTAGTGATAATAGTTAGTGAAATAAGAAGTTTAATCTAGTTCCGAAGCATATCTCTCAACTTATGTACTAATTAAGGTTATCGATCATAGATTATCGGCAGGAATCGCAATTCTCTTCGACGAAGTGAAGTAGTGCAAGCCAGATTCCAAATCAATGAGTGGATATTTTCTTTTCAAGATGATATTTACTTTTTGTTTGTGATTTGAGACTTATTTTTACGCACATCAGGGCCTTAACCAAGTTTATTTCAGTTATTTTATGAATAAGAATGTTTGAGAAAGTTTTGATTCTAAAAACATGATTTTTATGATTTTTGGAGGTATGAGGGAAAAACTCACCTCAGATGTGACTTATGGAATTGGCGGTTATGGAATTGACGGACACAGATGACATATGCATACGTAGATCAGGACTAGGGGGACGACGATACGTAACGCCCTTAGATCCTAATTTTTAGGGCTAAGGGGACGACGAGACTTATCGCCCAAATGACATGGATTTGCACACCTGGCTCTAGTTGAGTGGTTTGGGGGTCAACGATACGTAATGCCCCAAGACACTAGTTTAGGCGTATGAGGAGACAGCGATATGTAACGCCCCCATGCGTCAGGTTTTCTACAGTTTCTCAGAGATATGTTTTTTAGAAAAGATAGTTTTGTGAAAGAGTTTTCAAGAGAAATAGTTTTATGAGAATCTCAGAATTTTACGGACAAAAATGATTTCCAAAAGAGTTTTCACAGAAAGAGATATGCTTTCAGATAAGAAAGAGATATGCTTTCAGATAAGAAAGAGTTTTCAGAAAAGATCAATTTTCCTTGAGATGATTTTGATTTCAGAAAAATGAATGTTCATTAAGTATTTCAGTTTACTTTTTAAATTGTCCACTCACTAGATTGTTCAAACCATCTAACCCCCCCACTCCCAGTATTCTGTTTTTCAGGTATACTCGGAGGACAAGCTCGAGAGGATGGATACTGATGGCAGTCACTAGGGTGTTCGGGTCCATGATGTCAAGTCAGAGACACAGTCTAGTCAAAGTCGAAGTAAAGTTATGAATCAAACATTGTGTATAACAGTGATTTTGTGTGTAATAAGTTAAGGTGTCCATGACAGAATTATAAAATGTAATATATTTGAGTACACAATTATGAGTATAAAATTTTATTCTATGTTGTTGAATTGAACAATGGTCCATATGCATGGGTTTGTATTTTGAAATGAGATTAGTAGTATTGATCATAGTTAGAAATTCAATGAGTCAAGGGGATAAGTCGGCATATTCCCTGCTGGTACCATCTCCAAAAAGGAGATGTTACAAATCTCTATCTTATCCTTATTATTATTTGTTTACACCACATATTTAAAACTCTAAAACTCTAAATTTTATTTCTCTGTCTTTTTTTTTTCTTTTCATCTACTTCTACACATTTCTTTTGTTTTCTTTGTTAACTTCCCTTTTGTTTTCCTTCTTATTTCTTCTCCTTTTAGTTTAGATAATATATCATTAACAATTGTTGAACTGAGTTCAAGCACCCATAAGTTTGATTTATGAATTTTAAATTTATTTTTGATGATGGTATGATCTGCATTGTATTTAGGGTTTATTTAAATTGTTGATTTGGGTTTAATTTGAATACTTGATTCTGGTTAGATTTGAATGATTGATTTATGTTTACTCTTAATTTGAGTTTTGTTCTGTTTCTTTGTTTTGCCCCTTTTTGTTTTGTTTTTTTTTTTTTTTTTTTTTTATTTTTAATTTTTTTTATTAATCTATTTCCATTGAGCTATGTTCTAACTGTCTGCAAGAGTGAGACTGTTAGTACGAATTTTAAAACAACTTACTATTTTGATTAAAAAAGTAATTCATTTGCATAAGAATTTTTACTTTGAACTGAGAAAGGAATTTTATTGTAATGAACCTTCGATGGAATCAATGGCACTTATGATGTTTTAGCAAGTTAAAAACTTTTATATAAATGTGATAATTTGGGTTTGAATTTATTTATTCGTTCAATTTGATTCATTTTAAAGTGAATATGAATTTGGAAAAAATGATTTATTTGATAAATGAATCAATTCGATTCGATTAATTTATTAAAGGAATCAAATACGAATTTAAGATCACTAATTCGTTTATTCATTTATGATTTATTTTATTTTTTTTTCTTTACTACTTGTTCTTATTTTTTAATAGATTTAAAAAATTACGATTAATTACCACCTGCAAAATAACACTGTATATATTTAGGGCTCATGATGATGATGGATAAGTTCCTCATCACGCTCGTGTAGTATTCATGCAACATCCTGGAAGGTTATTCTTTGTAACGGTTATGATTGCAAGCAAATTTTCAAAAATGCCATATACAACATTTCTTTTATAATAATAATTTATCATTAAGAATAACTATGCATGCTACATGCTTTCAACTTCATTTTTTTTCAAATGTAAGATTTATTTTTACGCGTTTATTGATTTGCATGTTTTTAGTACTAGCCAATTATGCATGTTAAGAACTTTATAGTTTTGATGCATGGATTGTTATTGTCATATATCATCTTGTATTTTTTCGAAATAAGTCGTGTGTAATAATTTAGATTACTTAATAGGTTGTCAGCTTTAGGCTACTATGAATTCATTTCCTTCGTTTTCTCATTCAGTACAACCGAACATATTTTTTTTTATTAGTATACGAGATGAAACTCAAATATAATGATTCACATGTTTTTTCAGCTTCCAACTTTTCATACTAACCATTCTTTCTTAAGCAGACTTATTAAGCAAAATAAAATTTAAGCATGGAAGGAAGTATTTCATACACATTATATATGATTCCATATTATACATGCATGTCATAATATAGCATTTTTAGAGGATTTTGCTTTGGAAGAACATGGAAATTTATTGTCCTCTCCATAGACGGAGCCAATTTGATGGAGAGAAAAAGTGGTAGATTTCATTCCTTCAAAAGTCTTGGCTTTTATTCTCCGAAGTCCAATTTTAATTTGGATCGAGAAATAAATATTTGATGGACTTGATTTTACTTGCTTTCAAGACCAACAAAAGCTTTCTGAAGGATCAACATTCTGAAACTTAAGTTAGAAATCTTCATTTTTTTCTTTTAAAATTAATTCTAAACTACTTCTTTCTTTTAAGAGATTATTCTTTTCTCTCTTTTTTTTTTTTTTTTTTTTCAATTTCTTTGTGTTTCCGTGAACTTCTTTATGTGTGTACTTCTGTTAGAGTTCTTAATTTATTTTTATATTCTCACGTTTTCATGTAAGTGGAGGTTTCATCATTTTAATTTATATTTGTCCGCTGTTGAACTTATTTAGATGTGTGTTCGACATTTTTCTTGTGTCGTGTTGACATGTAAGATTTGGTGGAAGATAATTATTCTTTTTAATTACACATGTTATTATGCATGTTACTTAGGCTTGTATGTTAAGCTAATTGGATTACTATTAAATTCCACTAACTTTGGACTTTGGTGTGTTGCCATACGTGCTTCGAAGTGGTGGATTTCGGATCGGAGTACTTCCCTTCCGAATCCTTTTGATTCTCATGTTCTGAAATAATCATCTTCAGAATGAACTGATTTTGGAGTGAAGTCACTTCGGATGATTATCAGTCAATTTATGAGTTTTCTTCAGAGTTTGAAGAGCCTAGAGATAAACTTGACTTTTCCCATATGATGATGAAACACATCCAATAGTACTACGACATGTGTAATAATTCTATTGGGTCTCTGATAACGCAATTCCATTAAGAAATACTGTTGAGAAAAATTCAACTAATAACGCAACGCGTGACCTATGGAGTAGGACAACTTTATATTGATTGTAATTTCATATGTATATATTTATGAAAAATTAATATAAATAAATTACGATAATTTATGTCATGAAATAATAACATGACTAAATGAATATTCATATTTCATGTGTTTAGTAAACGAATCGAATACGAATCGTAATATAAACGATTCTAATACGAATCCTAATATAAACGATTCTAATACGAATTCATCATAACGTTCCGTTAATTCTCAGCATGGCTTGAACTGATTTTTTGAATTTGTTGACAGCTGATTTTTGTCTCAGGGGCAATAAGGGAATATTGCTTTCGGGATAATCCTCATTTAACAGTGAATTTGTTTGGTGAAGAGAAACCAAAATCAAACTTAGCAAAAGTGGATAAGCACACAGATCGACACAGAGAATTAACGTGGTTCGGCGGAATTATTCATTCCTACGTCTACGGGCACAAAATAGATGGGGTGTTTTATTATCAAAGAGTGCTCGGCCGACCAGTTTCGTGATCGGTCAGTAGGGAAACCGAGCAGTTTACTAGTACAAGATTATAATAATGTATTCTTTCTTTGTGATCTCTCAACTAACTGTTTTTTTCTACTTGCTAATTCTTACTCTCCGATTTCTCTCTTCCAAAAAAAACCCCTCACAAATGTGTTAATCCCTCATATTTATACTAAGCAAGAGGCGGTGCTACCTCTCTCTTCATGTTATCCCCATGTGAACTCATTAATGAGCCTTCTTATCCCAAGGACACTTGGCCATAAATATCTCACTTCAATTATCACTATGTCTCATCACGTTATCCTGTAATAATGATGCCTTATCATCTTATCCTGTAATGATGATACCTTATCATCTTATCCTGTAATGATGAGGCGGTGGAAAATATCTCGCTATTAGGTCGGCCTTCATGAGGTCGGTCTTAATGGTTCTTCGGACTGTGAATGCTCCCACTGGTCTAATAAGGCCTGACCAACCGTGCTAGAGTGGTCGCTCATTTATCACCAGGCGCTCGGCCTTCGTTGTTGGCACATATTATTCTGGTCGGCAATATCCTACTGGCCGGGTTGACGCTAAGGGTCTTGATCCCAGTTAAAAGGAAATTTCCCTTGCTACCCCTATCATACTGTTCAATTACCATAGTGCTTGAAAATACCATCAACATCTGTCCCATAGTTCTCGGTTCCAATCGAGTGCACGAGTTGGTGCCGGGAACTATATATAAAAAGAATGGCATTCCTGTTAGACTGGTGGTCGACCTTTGAAGAAGAATTCCAATGGTCTTATAATTGTCGTATCCTCGGTACGCCCCAAATGCTTGGCCTGATCTTCTTCAGCCAAAGGGAAATCTCTCTATTACCCTTCTGGAAACCGCCTCTCGGGACGCGTAACTATCACATCCTCTTAAATGCCCATCAAATTATTTTTTAGGGTTTAACTAGAGCCTGCCACTTGTCAATCATTCATTAGTATCCCGCCAAAAAAGCAATTGAAACGGCCCGCTCACCGACAACTCAAGAGACGCTTAACCCCAACCGCTCGATTCTTACATGTGGCGTGCATTCGACACCTGTGTTTAATCCAACGGCCACAAACATAGCGCCATGGCTATAAGATGACAGATTGAACATTTTTCATCCTTTTACGAAACTCAAGTTGCCTTACTTTTCAAGAAATTTTTCCTCACCCAACCGTGATCAGCAAAGCCAGCACGACCAGACCGCACAAAGAAAACTTCGAACCTCCGAGGAGAATCAAGTAAGTTTCCGAACGACCTCCTTGCTTTCTTGTTTCATGGGTTATGAATTCTGTTGTTTGTTTTTTCTTTTCTGGGTTTGTTGATTTTTACGATGTCTGTGGCGAACATGCCCTTGTGTTTGGGTTTTTTGTTATGCATATGTGTTTGGCAGGATGATTGGTGATTGGTTAGGTTAATTTTGGGTTGTTTTGGGTTTGGTGTTTGGTATGATGTTACTAGGAAGAGACTTATGGTTTGGAGATATTAATAGGGCATATAGAGCGAGTAGGCTTGGCTTCCCGGAAACTTTAAGATAACCGCCAAGGTCCCAGTAATTTGAAAATAACTATCGTCTGACCTTCTCACCTACTTCGGCTGTCAGGAATGCCTGATAACGAGTCTTCCTCGGCAGCCCCTGCAAAACCTTCAACTCCTCGCGTCACAGAGCTATCCTCAAGCTCGGGGGCACCCAATGCAGAGGATCTTGATACTACCCATACCCATTCCGAAGAGAGGGAAGACATCTACCACCTTAGAATTCCTCGGGAGGATCATGAGCCCAGCCAATAAGATTGCTCGGCCCTAGATATGGACCGCCCTTCTAAAATAACAGAAGAGGACCTAGACTTACTTCGCCATCGGTATATGATTCCTCCAGATATTTCCTTGGAGGTCCCTCGCCCTTACGATCACGCCAGCCAATCTGATGAGGTTTCGGTCGCACTTCTTCCTGCTTTCTTTGAATGTGGACTCTGGCTGCCTATTCAACCCTACTTCGACTGGTTATTGGCTGAGATGGAGATTGCCCCCTGTCAGTTAAGTCTGAACAGCTAGAGAATTCTGGCCGGTCTGCACGTAATTTGGTGAAGGGCGGGCCTCGGTGAACCGTATCTTGAAGAGGTGAAGAGGTTGTGCAAGCTGAAGGCCAACCCCAAAACACACCACAGTTGGTATTATCTTTCTGCCTACGTCGAGTCCTCAAATATTATCCGCAAACTTCCCAACTCTAATAAGAACTTCAAAGATTTTTGGTTCTGGGCCACAGGAGATTGGGGTCGGACTCTGGGGACCCCTGAGGAAGACATACAAGTTTCTGATATCTTCAGGGTGTAATGTTAGGAATTTAACCCTTAATGTCTTTGCTTCCTTCCTTTTATGATTGTATTCTAACTCCTTGATCCTCCTCAGCCTACTGGAGGGATGCTTCTAAGGTTTCCCATCAGATTCGGGTGCGGGTAAAACTCGTTCGGCAACACGCCGATTACTGGAAGGAGCTGGTTAATGATGCGGCCTTCGTTGAGTCAGGCCTCATTCGGGCTGCTCCTCTAAAAGTCCCGGGGCGGATAGGTAGACTATTACTAACCTCCTAACTGATCTCCTTGCTTGCCCGACATAATAACAACCTGAAATTGTTCGAATTCCGGACTGACCATTTTTTTTGGCCTTGTATTGTGCAGGGATGTCAAAACGCCTAAGATATCTCGAACACTTATCCGGCGTATCAAAGAAATCCGGCCAATCTGGAGCCGATCCTTCTCGGAAACAGCCAATGTGTTCCGAGGCAAAAAAGTTGACCGAAGAAGAGGCTCCGCCTACCACACAAATTTTGGCAGGACCTGCCAGAGCATCCCTACTAGCTGTCGCCCGACCCGCTAGCCCCCCAAAACCTACCAGGAAAAGGAGACGTTTGATCGGGGCATGAGAAGCTGAACTTACTCAGGAGATCGAATAGGAACAGACCCTGAGCAGAAAACAGGCTGCTCACAAAGAGAAGAAAACATAAGAGGGCTCTTCCAAAAAAATGGAAAGGCACCGTGTTACTCGGGGCAATAAGGTAATATTGCTCCCGGGATCCAGATTCTTTGGGAGAGGCCAGTTATGTAGTTGGGATCATAATTGACGGCTGATTTTCATCTCAGAGGCAATAAGGGAATATTGCTCCCGGGATAATCCTTCTTTAACAGTGAATTTGTTTGGTAAAGGGAAACCAAAAGCAAACTTAGCAAAAGTGGATAAGCACACAGATCGACACGGAGAATTAACGTGGTTCGACGGAATTATTCCTGCCTACGTCCACGGGCACAAAATAGATGGGGTGTTTTATTATCAAAGAGTGCTCGACCGACCAGTTTCGTGATCGGTCAGTAGGGAAACCGATGAGCTTGCTAGTACAAGATTATAATAATGTATTCTTTCTTTGTGATCTCTCAACTAACTGTCTTTTTCTACTTGCTAATTCTTACTCTCTGATTTCTCTCTTCCAAAAAAAATCCCCTCACAAATGTGTTACTCCCTTCTATTTATACTAAGCAAGAGGCGGTGCTACCTCTCTCTTCATGTTATCCCCATGTGAACTCATTAATTAGCCTTCTTATCCCAAGGACACTTGGCCATAAATATCTCACTTCAATTATCACTATGTCCCATCACGCTATCCTGTAATAATGATGTCTTATCATCTTATCCTGTAATGATGATACCTTATCATCTTATCCTGTAATGATGGGATGGTGGAAAATATCTCGTCATCAGGTCGGTCTTCATGAGGTCGGTCTTAATGGTTCTTCGGACTGTGAAGGCTCCCACCGGTCTAATAAGGCCTGACCAACCATGCTAGAGTGGTCGGTCATTTATCACCAGGCGCTCGGCCTTCGTTGTTGGCACATATCATTCTGGTCGGCAATATCCTACTGGCCGGGTTGACGCTAAGGGTCTTAATCCCAGTTAAAAGGAAAATGCCCTTGCTATCCTTGCCATACTGTTCAATTACTATAGTGTTTGAAAATACCATCAACTGAATTTGGATGTTCTCATCTTAACAGAAACTGAAGGTTTTTATGCACCGAGATTATCGACAAATGATTTCATAGAAAATTATTAAATCACTGGAGGCCGGAAATCCCAATTCACTGTCCAACAATTCCAGGATTTTCTCTTTGGAATTGCAGAAATTTCTACTTTTTTTGGGCTGATAACTCATCTAAAAAGTTCAACTGATTCTAGCACCCGAATCAGAGCAAACAAACTGGCACTAATCTTCCACCACACTAAGGAAATTGGCTAGTAAGCACTATTTGAGTATTTAGTTTTCCAAATGAGAAAAGCTTTCCAATGAACTTGATGAACAGGACAACATGAAAATATCAAATAGAAACTTGAATTTGGAGTTCATTCCTCAAACTGCAAGTAAATCTCTGAAAAAAGCATAAGTTTTGCATCATAGAAACTTGAATTTGAAGTTCATTCCTAAAGAATTGGACCATAACAACGTATAGTAGTTAGTACTATCAACTTCTCAAGTAATTTTTTGAGTAAGTAGTTCTGGAAAGTTTGCCACAGGAACAATCACAAAGCTTTATGACACACTAAATGATATATTGATATATCACATACTTATTTAACACTCAAAGTAGCAACCAATTTGACTTCAGTAACAACCTTATTCAACCACATTAAGGCCAAAAGCACAAGGATAGAAAGGAGCCTGTTCATGCAGCAGCTGGCTCTGCGACTCGTTTGGCTTCAAGTGTCTTCTCATATTCCTCGATGGACTTGAAGAGTTCCGAAAAGTTGCCCTTCCCAAAGCCACCACATCCTCCCTTTTGGTATGTCTTTCCTTCCTCATCATTCATCATGCATCCTACCCTCTGAATTATCTCTATAAAGATGGTTGGCCTGCCGGAAAAATGTGGTTAAGCCAATGAAAACTTTCCCAGCAACATAATAGCATCAACATAATCAGAAAAAATAGAGCACGATGCACAATTTAACATTATTAATCATTTCCTACCAAACATCACAAGTTCTATCAAAACTCAAAAGCTAGAAACACAAGTAAAGTGGATCAGTCAGAGCCGGCCCTTGCCATAAATGGGCCCGCCTACGGCCCGAATATTTTTTTGTTATAGCCTATAAATAACAAATGGTTAGGGAGTAATTCTTTGGTGCAACGGTGATATGAATGATGTGGTACCACCAATGAATTAAAAAATGACATGTGTAATTTAATATATATTTTTAGTTGTTTTTTAATTTTTTAACACGCGTGACATTAACTTGTTGCATTGAGGACGTGGTAGTAGATTTTCTCATGGTTAGGGGCCTAAATTCTTTTTGTTATAATATTTTATTAGGGATGGAGGCCTCAAAATATAAAAATCTTCTTGGCCCCGATAACTCAAAAGTCCTAATCCTGTGTTATCAAATATGTCAAAACTTGGATTCCAATTTAGCATAATCAAATCAGGAGCTGAAGTCAAATTTAGTAATAAACTAGTAATATGATGAGCAATTAAACAGATAAAAATCAAAGCAATAAATAACATTCAGATTCTTCAAATTAAACATACCTATCTCCAACAGGCTTAGTGAAAATCTGAAGAAGGGTACCCTGATCATCCCTGTCAACCAAAATCCCAAGCTCTTCACACTGTTGAATCTGCTCATCAGTCAACACATCACCAGCACGATTCTTTAAATTCTTGTAATAAGTTGGCGGCGGCACCGGCATAAACTCAAATCCACCAACTCCACTCCTCTTCTTCATCTCTCTTAAAGTTCTAAATATATCCTCACTCGCAAGAGCCAAGTGCTGCACGCCAGCTCCCTCATTGTGCTCTAAATAAGTCTGTATCTGACTCTTACGCTTGGTCCCAAACACTGGCTCGTTCATGGGAAGCAATACCGTTTCTTCATTATTAGCTAACACCACTGAGTTGAGTCCACTCTCAGATGTTCCCACGTCTTTCGCTGTAAACTCGGCGAACTCGTGAAACCCAGTAAACGATTTCAAATAAGAAACAGCCGGAGCCAGTTCCGGAACATTCCCAACAGCGTGATCGAGCCGTCTGATTCCGTAATCCAACGGAAACGACGAAATCTCATCCGTTGGCTCAAAACCAGGCAAGAAATCAAGATTGGTCTTGTCTTTATAACTTAAATAACGCAAAACAACATCACCATACAAATGAACCTCAGCAATAACAGCAAGACTGTCAAGAACTAGAGGAGCGGAGGAAGCTTTAGCACCGTGAGCAACGCTAGTGTTGAAAGCGACTTCAGCGTCTTCAACTTCAATAGCAATCGATCGGACAGCGAGGCCATGGGAGGCAACGAAAGCGCGGGAAGCAGAGTGGTCAAAAGTCGGGAGAGAAGCTGAAGCCTTGTCAGCATCGCCGGCGGCGATGGAAGGGGAATACGGTGCCGTAAAGACGAAATTGAGATCGCCAGAACGTAAAAGATACGATGCATGGACCATATTACCGGTGGACAAGTCGGATTTCGCGATTATGGGCATGCCGAGACCCCAGGCGAAACGACGCGCCGTATTGGTGGCGTCCGTGCACCAGAACTCGATGTGATGGAAGTGGGTAACGCGGAAACGGTCGGATTTGGGATTTTGGCGGACGAAGTTTTTGAATCCGACCAGCTTTAACGGAGAATCAGCGCTTTCTTTGCCCATTGTTTTTGGGTATTGTTGGGGGGGGGGGGGGGGGGGGGGGGGGGGGGAAGATGATTTGCAACGGGATTATGTGGATATGTAAAGAAGCATTTTACCTTGAGCAGGGTAGTGGCTGATAATAGTTACGTGCTGTACTTGTGTTGTCTTCTTGACACGTGTCGTTGAAGATTTTGTCGATGATATCTATGATTATTTACTGACGTGTCAAATTCATCGACTGAATCAGAATATAAGTAAGGTTTTCGGTTCCTACGTTTGTCAAATGAATAATGATATGAACAGCATAAAAATAAGGATAAAATTATTAAAAATTAAATATTATTGAATTAAAATATAAATATTTTTTTAGTGATTTTGTACTAATTTTTGTGGATATAATTTTTGTTGTCAATTATATAACATGTTTTTTATATTATCAATAGAACTTTATTTTTAAAATTTATCTAAATTTTCTTAAAATTTGTGATAATTCAAGATTGTTCCTGATAAAAAGGATTTGTTCGAATTAATATTGAAAATACGAATATCCAAACACATGATTTTGACTTTTGAGGTTGATATATTTGGACACCAATTTATAACGTGGTTTTTATATTATAAATAGGATTTTATTTTAAAAATTCGTCTAATTCTTTTTAAAATTTATGATAATTCAGGACCGTTTTTGATTGAAATGATTTGTTTGAATTAGTAATCAAAATGGTCAAAATCGGAATATGTGATTTTGACTTGAGGTTGATAAGTTTAAGACACCAATTCAGACAAATACCTTAAGCAAATTAACTATTTTCATTTTATTCATAGCAATGATAAATTTGGATTCGGAAATGAGTTAATATTAATATTGAGTTTTGTTAACGGTTATTTTTTTATTCGAATGGAAATATGAGAAATTAACTCCTCGAATAAATCACCATCGGTTAGTGAATTTGTTTGCTTAATAGGATACCAAATGCAAACTCAACAAGTAGACAAATAAATTATAGAGGTAAAGATTTACGTGGTTCGGTGGAGAGTGGTTCCAATTTACGTCCATAGGAAAAAATGGATGTATTTTATTAATGCTCAGGATCAAGACCGACCCGAGCTGCAAGTGAGGTAGTGAGCTTACAAATAGTTCATAACACCTCGGGTCTTATACTAGCCCGTTATAATTATCTCAATGGTCAAACAACCGACCGACTTTCTCTTTCTATGACTAAGTTTTTGGTTCTTGATTTCTCTCTAAGTGTTGAATTGCCAATTTTATGATCTCTCGAATATGAGACTTCAACCCTTTTATATATGCTTCTAAATCCACTATTTCACCACATATGGCGTCAATTTATGTCACTTTGTCATTATTACCATAACAACTTTCCCCAACTACCTATAATTCGGCCCATCAAATTAGTCATTTTCCCTATCACTGCACCAGCCTATGATGGCTCTGCTCTGCCACTTCCTTACTACTGTGCTGCCCTATAACGACCTGCGACGGCGTATGGCGGCTAGCATGTGCTACTTTCATGATGAACCACTGCTCTTTCATAGTCATCATTAGTCTTCTAGAAGAGTATCTTCTCATTTTAGGGCACACGTCACTTGACCGAAACGCAGATCGACCCGTGATCCAATCTGTTGGGTTTTCTAAGTCATCCCAAGATCAATTAAGCATATGAAACATGTGAATACATCAAAGTTAATTTTGCGGAATACTCACTTTGATCGGCTTTTGGATGCGACGAACACAAAAAAATTCTCCTTGAAGCTCTCGGCCAAGGTCCTTCCTTTGTGCTCCATGTGTTTTCGGCTAAGCTCCATTTGTGTGCTCCAAGCTTTGTAAATGGATTCCATGCTCATAGATGAGTTTCCCTATCACCTTTGTAAGACCCCTTTGAGTGCTAGCTCTTGAGATTTTGCAACAAAATCATGAAGAAAAAATGAAGCCTAGCTTCACGCCCAAGAGAGAAAAAATGGCTCCATTGCCGTGAGTGGAGAGAGGAGAGGGAAGAGAAAAAAATGTGTGTTGTGTATTTGATTATTGATTTCAAAAATCAAATACCAAAAATCAATTACCATTTTTTTAAATTCAAAATTTTGGTACAAGACTTTAAAGTCTTCAACCACCCCCATCAATCACAACAAGTGACAAGCATCACATCACTCAAAGTTGACATGACTTATATCACAAGAATGACTAATGATATGACGCGTGATGTGACTTGTGGGCCCCACTTGTTTCGAAATGCGAGTGGGCCCGCAAACACTCCCGGACTTGGGTTCGCTAATTCCGAATTAACGAATTTTCCGTTGCGACGTAATTAAATCAAATTTAATTAAATAATTATGCCTAGCAAAATTATTATTCACGTCACTAGCGAATTAATTCTAAATTAACTCGTTCGCCCGAATTAAAATCCAATTTTAATTCCGCGTCGAAATCTAACTTCGTATAATATATCGAATATATTATTTTATCGATTAATTCCAAATTAATCGTTCACTCTCTTTAAATAGTATTTTATCCCAGAAAAAATATCTCTGTAATTAATCATAGATTAATTTTCTCTCTCTAATAATTAATCCCAGATTAATTATGTGCGAGTCATACGTCATCGGTGAATCTTCGGGAAGCGACCCATGAGATCCCCGGATATGTTGGCAGTAAGTCGGGTCGTCGGACTATCCGAACACGTAAGTACCTAGTACTACATTTGTACCGATTTACAAGACAAGGTTGGCTTCTAGCAAAACGCCATGCCTACCCAATTCTCCAGAAATATCCTTATAGGAATATGTGATCTATATCAGGCGTAGTATATGTAGTATCGTGTATATCGATCCAGTATCGGATGTCACCTGCAAGGCCTGGGGCTGGAAATGTGTCTGCCCCGTACGAAGCACATATCAGATCTCTGGTAACTAGTCTCTATAATCGGATAAACATGACCCAGTCATAATATCCCGATAGCTGCAGCATATAAGAGAACGAGTTCCGTATCCTACGTGATCATCATCTCCACTATTACTGGAGTGATACTTCCATCTTGACATCACACCCAATACACTATGATTCTCAATATACCCAGAAGAGGCGTACTCAGAACCTGTTAAAGCCCTGGACGACCAAAACTAAAGTATATTGATTGCCGCAAGTATTAGCGGTGCAAGTCTCAGGTTAGGATCAAATACACCTACCCTGATTCGGACTCCCATAGACACACAGTCATACTACCAATGGGATTCCGATGGGTCTATCTAGAGCGAAGCTGTTTCGGTACCATCGGTAAACACAACCTCATATTACACTTGCATGAGTATCCAATACCCAAATATATGAGAACTATGCCGTTATGCTCCCACAACGCGCACAAGTGCAATACTAGTCTATTCCGCATTATCGATGTCCAATCTCGATAATACTCCGACTATGGATGTTTTAATGATTAAACCTTCATGGATTGATACAGTCTCATATCTTATCAATCCAGAACTAATCATATGGACTTTTATCATTTATATATCCCGGTAATCTAATTACAAATGATAAAAGAGCAATTTCCTTTGTCACATAGTTAATTTGTACAACAATACCATGTTCTGTACAAATAGTGATGCTATGGGTCATAATTGTCCAACAATCTCCCACTTGGCCTATAGCCAATCACTCAAGTGTCTTACACTTGAACTATGTACGGTTCGCTCAAAATTCTACTGAGAAACTACTTTCGTCAGCGGATTTGTAAAGTTATCATCTGATGTGATTTATTCGATCATCACATAGCCATGATGTATGATATGAACGAATCAGATGAATGGTTGAAGTATATACTTGGATCATTGATGAGACCATTAATTCTTTAGCCTGTGCTGTAGCCTAGCTCAACTGCTAACAGAACTATACCTAATCTGATTAGGATTATATAGATCCAAAGTGCTTCTATTGCTGCCTCAGCTGCAACAATATTCCGCTTTTGTTGTTTATTCGGCAATAGTATCTTGCTTGGAAGATTTCCTGCTCATTGTTCCGTTATTTAAACTATATAGTACCTTTATTACGACTTATAGTCGTTTTTATCGGTTAGGAAACTTGCAGCGGTGAACCCAATCACTTCAAGTTCTCATTCTCTATAGTTATAAGAAAGCAACCTTAGTTCATCTAAGATACGTAAGGATGTTCTTAACTTCAATCCAGTGACTATCACTTGGATTGGCCTGATTGTGACTCCATATGCTCAAAGCATATGAGACACCAGGTCGCGTACATTTGTTTCAATGTACGAGTTCTCGGAGAATGGCAACAACTTTTAGATCTATCCGAGTAGATCCTTATTCCTAGAATAAAGGTTGTCTCTCCCAAGTATTCTACGGAGAATTTTCATGAAAGCTAAGCTTTCACCGATTGTATTATGGGAATGTCATTTCCAAGAAATGATATATCATCATTATATAGGACAATCACTGTTAGTGCGCTCCCACTAACCTCCTTATATACACAAGAATTATCTTCGTTTTGAATTAAATCATATACCATTATGATTACATCAAAATGATAGTTCCAAGAACGCAATGCTTGCTTCAATCCATAAATGGATTGGATAACCTGCAAACCTTGTTTGCTTGTTTTGATACGACAAAACCATCAGGATGTTGTAAACATCCTCCAAAAGGTTTCCGTTTAAGGAAAGCGGCCTTGACGTTCAGCTGCCATATTTCATAAATGAAACATGCAGCATTAGCAAGCATTATCCAAATGGATTTAACCATGGCAACAGATAAAAGGTTTCGTCATAATCGACAAAATGTTGATAACGATACAATTTCGCTACAAGCCTAGCTTAGTACGTTGTATGTTGCCATCCATGTATGTCTTCCTTGAAGACTTATATAGTACCAATAGGCACAATGTCTTCCGGTACAACAACTAGTGTCTAAACTTGGTTGGTATACATGGAATCCATTTCGGATATCATGGCACTTTGCCATAATAGGGAGTCGATACCTTGTATCACTTCCTCATACGTAGTCAGTTCGTGTTCTTCAATAAGATTGACATCTTTATGAGGTGAGATCAGAAATCCATACCTCCCAGATTATTTTCTGACTCTCTTCGACTTACGCGGTTCTTGTGTATTCGAATATTATGGTACAGTTTCATCCTTAAGACTCGGTGTCTGGAACAGTATTACTCCGATTTTCATCAAGTTTTACTTTCCTCTCCCATTTACCACTGCATATAGGTATTCCTCTTATGAAAATCGTATGGCGAGCAACAATTAAATTGTTCTCTTGTGAGTTGTATAAGTACTATACTTTGGTTACCCTAGGATAACCTACAAATTAGGCACTTATCCGATTTGGGTTCTAGTTTGGTATCATCCAAACATATGCCCAGCATTCCCAAATCTTCAGGAATGAGAAAACCCGGTTTCTTTCTTGTTCATATCTAATATGAAGTTTGTCAAACTGATTTTCATGGAACCTTATTCAAAATAAGTATTGCACTGTTTAATGCGTATCCCTAGAAGGAAAATGGCAGCTCAGAGCGACTCATGATTAACCTTACTATGTCCAATAAAATTCGGTTTCTCCGTTCGGACACACCGTCAATTGAGGTGTTCCGGGAGGAGTCCATATTGAAAGAATACTATACTCTTTCAAGTAATTGAGAAACTTATAGCTTAAGTATTTTCCATCACAGTCCAATCGTGATGTTTAATACTTTAGCCGATCTGTCTGTCTACTTCGTGTCGAAACTCTTTGAATTTATCAAAAGTTTCTGATTCGTGTCTCAAAAGAAACACATAACCATAACGCGATGCCACATCCGTAAAGGTTACGAACTATTCATATCCACCTCTAGCCTAGCTAGATATGGTCCCACTTGTGTCACTATGAACGAGGGCTAACAGATCGATGACACTTGTACTTTTACCAAGTAAAAGGTGTTTTAGGCACTTTGCCTAATGAACTAGATTCGTAGACATCATTTGAATAGAATCAAATCCTGTTGGGTTTCTATTAAGTCCCAAGGATCATTTTCAATCATCAAACATATGTGAATACATCAAGAAATATGGCGGAAACATACTTACATTGAGCGGTTTTTGAGATGCGATGAACACAAGCCCTTTGCTCCCTTGAAGCTTTCGGCTCTCTCCTTTTGGTGTGCTCCATTTCGGTCAAGCTCCATGGATGGATCTCCAAGCTTCAAGCTTTAACAAATGGTGATTCCATGCTCATATCTTCGGTTTCCCTATCACCTTGGGATGACTCTTTATGTGCTAGCAATGGAATGATTTGCCACAAATCTTTCATTGTTCTTGATCCATTCGGCCAAGCCAAAATGGAAGAGAAGAATGATGGCCATTCGGCCAAGGGAGAGGTGAAGAGATTCGGCCAAAGGCCTTGGGAGAGAAAAGAATGTGTTTTTGTTTTCTAAAAAACATAATGAAAAAGCTTTACAAAATTTGGTATATCATTTCCAAAAGTCAAACTAAATTTTGGAGCAAAAAATCTCATTAAATGCTCGCAACCACTTCTTTCATGAATAGTGACTGCATGTCAATCACTTCAAAGTGACAAGACATCAATCACTTGAATGATGTGCGATGTGATGTGACGCGTGATGTGACTTGTGGCCGCATTTGAATTCGAAATGCGAGTGCGTCCGCAAACACTCCCGGGCTCGGGTTCGTTAATTCCGAATTGATGAATTTTCCGTTGCGACGTAATTAAATCAAATTTAATTAAATAATTATGCCAAGCAAAATTACTATTCACGTCGCTAACGAATTAATTCTAAATTAACTCGTTTGCCCGAATTAAAATCCAATTTTAATTCCGCGTCGAAATCAAATTTCTTTTAATATATCGAATATATTAATTTATTGATTAATTCCAAATTAATCGTTCTCTCTCTTTAAATAATATTTTATCCTAGATAAAATATCTCCGTAATTAATCCCAGATTAATTTTCTCTCTCTTCTCATTAATCCTAGATTAATAAAGTGCGAGTCATACGTCATCGGTGAATCTTCGGGAAGCGACCCATGAGATCCCCGGATATGTTGGCAGTAAGTCGGGTCGTCGGACTATCCGAACACGTAAGTACCTAGTACTACATTTGTACCGATTTACAAGACAAGGTTGGCTTCTAGCAAAGCGCTATGCCTACCCAATTCTACAGAAATATCCTTACAGGAATATGTGATCTATATCAGGCGTAGTATACGTAGTATCGTGTATATCGATCCAGTATCGGATGTCACGTGCAAGCCCTGGGGCTGGAAATGTGTATGTCCCGTACGAAGCACATATCGGATCTCTGGTAACTAGTCTCTATAATCGGATAAACATGACCTAGTCATAATATCCCGATAGCTGCAGCATATAAGAGAACGAGTTCCGGGTATCCTACGTGATCATCATCTCCACTATTACTGGAGTGATACTTCCATCTCGATATCACACCCAATACACTATGATTCTCAATATACTCAGCAGAGGCGTACACAGAATCTGTTAAAGCCCTGGACGACCTAAAACCAAAGTATATTGATTGTCACAAGTATTAGCGGTGCAAGTCTCAGGTTAAGACCAAATACACCTACCTTGATTCGGACTTCTATAGACACATAATAATACTACCAATGGAATTCCAAGGGGTCTATCCAGGGCGAAGCTGTTTTCCGTACCATCGGTAAAACATAACCTCATACTACACTTGTATGAGTATCCTATACCCAAATATATGAGAACTATGCCGTTATGCCCTTACAACGTGCACAAGTGTAATACTAGTCTATTCCGCATTATTGATTTCCAATCTCGATAATACTACGACTAAAGATATTTAATGATTAAACCTTCGTGGATTGATACTGTCTCATATCATCTCAATCCAGGAACTAATCATAAGGACCTCCTATCATTTATACATCTTGGTGATCTAATCACAAATGATAAGAGAGCAATTTCCTTTGTCACATAGTTAATTTGTACAACAACACCATGATCTGTACAAATAGTGACGCTATGGGTCATAACTGTCCAACAATTTCCCACTTGGCCTATAGCCAGTCACTCGAGTGTCCTACACCCGAACTATGTACGGTTCGCTCAAATTACTGAGAAAAGATTTTTGTCTGCGGTTTTGCATGACTATCATCTGATGCGATTTATTCGATCATCACATCGCCACGATGTATGATCCGAATGAATCAGATGAATATCGAAGTATATATCTGGATCGTTGATGAGACCATTAATTCTTTAGCCTACGCTGTAGCCTAGATCAGCTGCTAACATAATTATATCTAATCTAATTAGATTTGTTATCAATCTAGAAGGCTTCCATTACTGCCTCAGCTGCAGCAATAATCCACTTGTGCTGTTTATTCGGTAACAGTATCTTGCTCGGAAGATTTCCAGCTCACTGTTCTGTTATTCAAACTGTATAGTACCGTTTTGTGACTTATAGTCGTTATTATCGGTTAAGAAACTTGCAACGGTGATCCCAGTCACTTCAAGTTCTCCTTCTCCATAGTATAAGAAGGCATCCTTAGTTTTTCTAAGATACTCAATGATGTTCTTAACTTCAATCCAGTGATTATCACTTGGATTGGCCTGCTTGTGAATCCATATGCTCAAAGCGTATGAGACACCAGGTCGCGTACATTTATTAATGTACGATTTTTCGGAGAGTGTCAATAATTTTAAATTTATCCCAGTAGATCTTTATTCCTAAAATAAAGGTTGTTTCTCCCAAGAATTCTACGGAGAATTTTTCTCGAAAGCCAAGCTTTCACCGATTGTATTTTATGAGAATTTCATTTCCAAGAAATGACATGTATCATTATTTTAAGACATTTATGTCAGTGCTCTCCCACTAACCTCCTTATATACACAAGAATCATTTTCGTTTTGAATTAAATCATACACCATTATGATTCTATCAAAACGATAATTCCAAGAACTCAATGCTTGCTTCAATCCATACATGGATCGATTAACCTGCAAACCTTGTTTGCTAGTTTTTGGTACGACAAAACCGTCAGGATGTTGTAAACATCCTCCAAAAGGTTTCCGTTAAGGAAAGCAGTTTTGGTCTTAACCTGAGACTTGCACCGCTAATACTTGCGATAATCAATATACTTTGGTTGCGGTCGTCCAGGGCTTTAACAGGTTCTGTGTACGCCAATGCTGGGTATATTGAGAATCGTAGTGTGTTGGGTGTGATGTCAAGACGAAAGTGTCACTCCAGTCATATGGAGATGATGGTCACGTAGGATACGGTACTAGTACTCTTAAATACTGCAGTCATCGGGATAAAATGACAAGGTCATGTTTATCCGATTATAGAGACTAGTTACCAGACATCTGACATGTGCTTCATACGGGGCAGACACAATTCCAGCCCCAGGCCTAGCACGTGATCATCCGATACTGGACAGAAATACGTAATACTACGTATACTGCGCCTAATATAGATCCTTTATTCCTGTAAGGATATTTCCGGAGAATTGGGTAGGCATGGCGCTTTGCTAGAGGCCAACCTTGTTTTGTAAATCGGTATAAACTTAGTACTTGGTACTTACGTGTTCGGATAGTCCGACGACCGAATTTACTGCCAACATATCCGGGGATCTCATGGGTCGCTTCCCAAAGATTCACCGATGACGTATGACTCGCACTCTAAATTAATCTGGGATTAATTAGAAGAGAGAGAAAATTAATCTGAGATTAATTACAGAGATATTTTATCTGGGATAAAATATCATTAAAGAGAGATAACGATTAATTTGGAATTAATCGATTAAATAATATATTTGATATATTAAACGAAATTGGATTTCGACGCGGAATTAAAATTAGATTTTAATTCGGGCGAATGAATTAATTTATAATTAATTCATTAGCGATGTGAATAGTGATTTCGTTAGGCGTAATCATTTAATTACGACGCAACGAAAAATTCGTTAATTTGGAATTAGCGAACCCGAGCCCGAGATTATTTGTGAGCGCATTCGCATTTCGAATTCGAGTGCGGCACGCAAGTCAAATCAAGCATCAAATCATTAGTCGCATCTAGCGTTACATCCAACGTCAAATCATGTCACTTTGAGTGATGTTACCATTGATTGATTGATTGATGTGACTTGATGTGAGTTGATGTTTGAGTGTTTGACACTCAAGTGTGATGGTTGATGTGAGTTGTTGTATTAATTAAAAGGCTATTTACCTTTATTTGATATAGGTATTTGACTTTTAATTATTTTGGTATTAGATACACATTTTGTAATACAACACACACAACTTCTTCTCTCCATTCTCTTCACGCCCAAGGAGGAAAAAGCTTACTGGTTTACTGTTAAAATCGTGAGCAGTGGAAGCCAAGAGTGGGATTTTGTGGCAAAATCACAAGTGCTAGCACACTTACGAGACATGCGAAGGTGATAGGGAAGTCCACCCATGAGCCGGGAATCGTTCGACGAAGCTTGGAGCTTGACGAAGGACCAAAACCGAGCCAAAACAGTGAGCTGTGAACTGCCACTGCCGAATGCACAAGGAGCAGAATTTGGAGTTTTGTTCGTCAAAGCTTCGCTCAACCGATCGATGTGAGTATTCCGTAACTTCGTCGTTGTTATTCACACATGTTTTCATGCTTATTATTGATCTTGGGACCTTAATAGAAACCAACAATGGCATCTAGAGCAAGGTTTGAGCATGAAAAAGTTTAGGGCTTAAAATTTGGGTAATTTGTATTTGAGCATGATTTGAATGAATTGGATGTTTGAGTATGCTTAATACATGTTTAATTGAATATTGATTGGATCAATTTCATGAATTTGTGTTTGGAACATTTTTCCCCAAATTGAGTAGGCTTGGCCGAATGAGAAGTGCCCTATTTAGTCTTGGATTTTTTGATTTTTGATTCATTGGATGTGTTGGAAATCATTCGGGAATGTTGATTTATGTCGATTGTGGATTTAATTGGATTGAAACCAAATCGGATATAAATTTCCCACCATTGCCGAGACTTTGAGCATGTAAAATTGGGTTTGATTTTAATCAAAATGTGTTGGACATGTGATGATGAAAATGAGCATGATTAATTGTGTATATTGATGTTTTAGAAATGTTAATTTGGGTAATTAATCATGTTATACACTTTAGGTTAATTAAATGTGAAATTGGATTTTTTGTATTTAATTAATTGGGCCTTAAAATTGGATTTGGGCTTTAATGTTGTAATTGGGCTTACTGGGCTTGGTTGTACCAAGATGGGTTTAGGCAAAATTGGTTGGATCCAATTGGGCCCAAAACTGCATCCATAAAGCCCAAATGCGACTTAATGGACCTTTAAAGTTTAATTGGGCCTAATAGGCCTAAATTGATTTCTAGGCTTATGGGGTAACTCCCGGATTGGATTTTGGTTATTCGGTTTGACCCGAGTTGACCAAAAGTCCACGCCTTAAGAAATTATTTAAAAGCCCATTGGACTTTAATTAAATTAACGTTGGACGTTAATCGGGCTTTGAGACCCGTTGCAATTAAATTTTGAATTTAAGTCGTAAAAGTTCATTATTAAAGTGTAGTATTTAATTTGGAATTAAATATGCGAATTAGAATTGAATTCATATTAAATTGGATTTAATGATGTAGTTTAATTTAATTCGAGAATATATACTTTGAGTACTTATTCGCAAAAACGAGTTTGACTCGCTCAAAATCAAATCGTTGTTTGAACATTGGATGGTCACTAATTATCAGATTAATTAATTTGATTAGATTAGATTGATTGATAACATGCTTGTGTGAATACATGGTTGCGATGCATGAATAATGTATATCGGATGGATATTAGAAGGGTGGGACAATTTTAGAAATTGTTGTAATAAATTTGATTTATTAATTGTACCTGCGTGTCCAGCCTTATCACCTCCTTATTCTTTGTATTCTCTTCTCACCTATTCCCCTCAATGTAAATGAGATTTCTTTAGAAGTGTAGTGTAACGGGTAGAAGTAATACATGTGCTAGCGGGAGAGAGAAATGGGGAGATTTGATCTAGGATCAATGTGTAAAGTATCCATCCACATATCATTATTACTTATTATACGCGCTTTATTATGTGTTTAGAATGCATGTTTAAGGGTGTATGATGATGAGACCTTAACAAAGATAATAAATTGGTTACCAATTTGCACGCGAAAAACCCTCGTAAAATATTAAGCATTTTTCCTTCCATTGAGTGATTCTCACTCAAGATCCGAGACTGGCATTGGCTTGTTGGCCAAAGTCAAGGCCTTTGTCCATCGAGGATGTGTTTGAATCACGAAGGCTTTGCTCCATATTGGTGTCTTGTCCAAGTTGTGGTTTGTTGGCCAAAGTCAAGACCACTTCTTGTCCATCGACATTGATTACGAAGCTTTCCATGGTCAATGGGTCGCGCTTAACTGGGATCACTAAGTTTGTTGTGCCAAAGCCAAGGCTTAGTTGATTCAGAGGAAAAAGGTTAGGTAATACATTGGATGTATTGGCATATATAAGATATATGTTTCGGACTTGGATGTCCCCCTACCGGATCTAGGAATTGGATTGGATCCAATCGATCTTATAGATCTACCTAGTTAATTATCATACAATTTTTTGGCCAAAGTCAAGATTGTGTGATATTTAACGGGATCCTAGCTCGACAGAGGGTTAGAGGCTCGCCGAAAAATAGTGGGAGGCAAGAATTGAATTTTCAATATTCGTTTAATTACTTGCCATACGCGCTCAATCAGAAATAGCATTCGTCAAATAAATTAAATGTTAGTTGGACTAATATTTAAATCTTTGTTTTAATAAATAGTTGGACTATATTCAAACTATTCATTTATAGTTGATTTTATAATTGGATTATAGTAATCAATATAATTGATTTTAATCTATTAAATTATAGTTTATTAAATAGTTGGACTATTGTAATCATTATAATAAATAGTACCTAAATCGTTGATTAAATAGTTGGACTATTAGAATCAAGATGTAATTGAAAGATTGACATTTAAAACATAATCCTAGGGAAAATGTATTTAAATGGTTTAATTTTCAAATTGGGAATAAATTTCAGGATGGTCCTGGAAAAATAATAAGTTACTTTATTTGATAAAATAACATTTTAAGCCTAAGCCCGGAGTTAAGCAAATAGTAGAGCATAATCTTTGGAAGATTTATGTGATGATAACTTTAGTGCTTAATCCATTAAACTTGTCGCAGTAGACTCCTTAATTTCTTAATCAGAAATAAGGATTAGATCCTTAAAGTATGATAATGAAATTGAAGGATCTTCATAAATCTATACTTAAGTTTTAGAAGTACTAAATTGCAATAAATAACTCTTGGAGAGTTAATGACTATTCTCAATGAGACAAAGTCAAAATTTGCAATAAGGCAAGTAGCGCAAGGCGCACCTTACTTCGATATTCTAGAAGGCCAAGGCTTGGCCAAAGGCTTTTGGAGTGTTGAAACATACAAAGGCAAAATCATTATAATCTTCTGGGAAGATAAAAGACATATCCCAAAATATTTGCCTTAATGTGGCAAACGGGATCGCGGAAGCGTGACTGCCGTTTGGACAAAGCAGACATGAAGGAATTGAAGACGAGCAAGGCTCTGACTTCAAATATGTTTGTCAACATTATGTTCACTACTAGTATTAAAATTGGATTTTAAATACTTAGTATGATATAGAAAATATATGTATTGATGTTCAGAATCTGTTTTGAACAAGATACTGACTTCAATTGAGATAAATCTGCGGATTGGAAACGGGACGAAAGTCGCTGTTTTAACCATAGATACCTAAGTTTAGGAACTACCCTCGGGTATGTACCTAAATTGGGAAACTGTTATAATGTAACTAGTTTGACTAGATACATTATCTCTGTATCAGTGTATAACTCGTTGCGGGTGTACCTTTATATTCTAGAACACTAAAGTGTTTTGTTATATAAAGATGATATTGAGATGAACACATTAGATGTGAATGATAGAATTTATATTTTGAATATAAATAATATCTCAAACATATAAAATGACAAACAAA
Source organism: Zanthoxylum bungeanum (assembly GCA_019454045.1). Classification (NCBI taxonomy): domain Eukaryota; kingdom Viridiplantae; phylum Streptophyta; class Magnoliopsida; order Sapindales; family Rutaceae; genus Zanthoxylum; species Zanthoxylum bungeanum. The sequence goes on from SKCR01013349.1 coordinate 27,534, forward strand.
TAGCTCAAACTGATTTGATCAGATGAAACTAATTATGGCATTGTTGTTGGGGACACAATTAAACAAGACTCGTATATCCGCACTTTTGAAGAGCGGGTACCAGGACTAATTTGATTCCATTCAAATAAAGTCTACGAATCTAGTTTATTGGGCAAAGTGCCTAAAACACTATTTACTTGGAAAAAGTGTTAATGCCACCGATCTGTTAGCCCTAGTTCATAGTGAAACAAGTGGGCCCATGTCTAGCTAGGCTAGATGTGGATATGAATATTTCGTGACATTTACGGATGTGGCATCGTGTTATGGTTATGTGTTTCTATTGAAACACAAATCGGAAACTTTTACAGTTTCGACACGAAAATAGACAAACAGATCGACTATAGTATTATACCGTCACGGTAAGACCGTAATGGAAAATACTTAAGCAATAAGTTTGTAATATACTTGAAATATTATAGTATTCTTTCACATGAGGACTCCTCCCGGAACACGTCAGTTTGACGGTGTGTCCGAACAGAGTAACCGAATTTTGTTGGACATGATAAGGTTAATCATGAGTCGCTTTGAGCTACCATTTCCTTCAACGGATAAGCATTAACAGTGCAGAACTTATTTTGAATAAGGTTCCATAAAATATGTTTGACAGATTTCATATTAGATATGAACAGGAAAGAAACCGGGTTTCTCATTCTTGGAGATTTGGGTATGCTTGGCATATGATTGGATGATACCAAACTAAAACCCAAATTGGATAAGTGCCAATTGTGCGATATCCTAGGGATACCAAAGTATTTTACTTATAGAACTCACTTGAAAATAATTAGATTGTTGCTCACCATGCGGTTTTCCTAAGAGGAATACCGATATGAAGTGGTAAGTGGGAGGATAGTAAAACTCGATGAAAATCAGAGTAATACCATTCAAGACATCGAATCCTAATGGAACACAAATAGTTCATCAAGGATGAAACTATACCATTGATCTTCGAATACACAAGAACCGCGTAAGTCGTAGAGAGTCAGAAAACAACCTGGGGTATGGGTTTCTGATCTCACCTCAAAAAGATGTTAATCTTTTGAGGAATACCAACTGACTACTAATGAGGAAGTGATACAAGGTATCGACTCCCAATTATGGCAAAGTGCCATGAGTCCGAAATGGATTCCGTGTATATCAACCAAGTTTGGATACTAGTTGATGTACCACAAGGCATTGTGCCTATTGGTACTATAAGTCTTCAAGGAAGACATACATGGATGGCAACATACCAATGTGTAAAGCTAGGCTTTTAACGGAAAGGTATTTTTATCAACATTGTATTGATTACGATTCAAACTTTTACCTGTTGCCACGGTAAATCCATTTGGATAATGCTTGCTAAAGCTGCATGTTTCATGTATGAAATATGACAGCTTAACGGGAAAATCGCTTTCCTGAAAAGGAAACCTTTTGGGAGGATATTTACAACATCAGGTTGGTTTTGTCGTACCAAAACTAGCAAACAAGGTTTGCAGGTTATTCGATCCATGTTTGGATTGAAGCAAGCATAGGTTCTAGGAATTATCGTTTTGATGTAATCATAATAGTTTATGATTTAATTCAAAAACAAAAATGATTCTTGTGTATATAAGAGGGTTAGTGGGAGCGCACTGACAGTGGCTGTCCTATAAATAATGATAATATATGTCATTTCTTGGAAATGATAATCCCATAAAACTATCGGTGAAAGCTTGGCTTTCGAGAAAATTCTCCGTGGAATTCTTGGGAGAAACAACCTTTATTCTAGGAATAAAGATCTTCTGGGAAAGATTTAAAGTTGTTGAAACTCTCCGAGAACTCGTACATTGAAAAATATACGCGACCTAGTGTCTCATATGCTTTGAGCATATGGATTCACAAACAGGCCAATCCAAGTGATAGTCACTGGATTGATGTTAAGAACATCCGTTAGTATCTTAGAGATCTAAGGATGCTGTCTTAATCTGTGGAGAAGGAGAACTTGAAGTGACTGGGATCACTATTGCAAGTTTCCTAAACCGATAAAACGACTATAAGTCGCAAACGGTACTATATAGTTTGAATAACGGAACAGTGAGCTGGAAATCTTCCAAGCAAGATACTGTTACCGAATAAACAATAAATGCGGGTTATTGCTGCAGCTGAGGCAGCAATGGAAGCCATTTGGGTCGATAATAAATCTAATTAGATTAGATATAGTTCTGTTAGCAGCTCAGCTAGGCGTCAGCACAGGCTAAAGAATTAATGGTCTCATCAATGATCCAGATACATACTTCGATATTCATCTGATTCGTTCGGATCATACATCGTGGCGATGTGATGATCGAATAAATCGCATCAGATGATAATCATAAAAATCCGCTGAGGAAAGCATTTCTCAGTAGTTTGAGCCAACCGTACATAGTTCGGGTGTCAGGCACTCGAGTGACTGGCTATAGGCCAAGTGGGAGATTGTTGGACAATTATGACCTATAGCGTCACTATTTGTACAGATCATGGTATTGTTGTACAAATTAACTATGTGACAAAGGAGATTGCACTCTTATCATTTGTGATTAGATCACCTACATGTATAAATTATAGGAGGTCCCTATGATTTATTCCTGGACGGAGATTGATATGAGACAGTATCAGTCCACGAAGGATAAATCATTAAATATCCCTAGTCAGAGTATTATCGAGATTGGACATCGATAAATACGTAAAAGACTAGTATTACACTTGTGCGCGTTGTGAGGGCACAATGACATAGTTCTCATATATTTGGGTATAGGATACTCATGCAAGTGTAATAGGAGGTTGTGTTTTACCGATGGTACGGGAAACAGCTTCGCTCTGGATAGACCCCATCGGAATTCCATTTGTAGTATGACTATGTGTCTATGGAAGTCCGAAATCAGGGTAGGTGTATTTGGTCTTAACCTGAGACTTGCACAGCTAATACTTGCGACAATCAATATACTTTGGTTGCGGTTGTCAGGGCTTTAACAGGTTCTGTATACGCCAATGCTGGGTATATTGAGAATCGTAGTGTGTTGGGTGTGATGTCAAGATGGAAGTGTCATTCCAGTCATATGGAGATGATGGTCACGTAGGATACGGTACTAGTACTCTTAAGTACTGCAGTCATCGGGATAAAATGACAAGGTCATGTTTATCCGATTATAGAGACTAGTTACCAGACATCCGACATGTGTTTCGTACGGGGCAGACACAATTCTAGCCACAGGCCTAGCACGTGATCATCCGATACTGGACAGAAATACGCAATACTATGTATACTACGCCTGATATAGATCCTTTTATTTCTGTAAGGATATTTCCGGAGAATTGGGTAGGCATAGCGCTTTGCTAGAGGCCAACATTGTCTTGTAAATCAGTATAAACGTAGTACTTGGTACTTACGTGTTCGGATAGTCCGACGACCGAATTTACTGCCAACATATCCGGGGATCTCATGGGTCGCTTCCCAAAGATTCACCGATGACGTATGACTCGCACTCTAAATTAATCTGGGGTTAATTAGAAGAGAGAGAAAATTAATCTGGGATTAATTACAGAGATATTTTATCTGGGATAAAATATCATTAAAGAGAGATGACGATTAATTTAGAATTAATCGATTAATTAATATATTTGATATATTAAACGAAATTGGATTTCGACGCGGAATTAAAATTAGATTTTAATTCGGGCGAACGAATTAATTTAGAATTAATTCGTTAGCGACGTGAATAGTTATTTCGCTAGGCGTAATCATTTAATTACGACGCAATGGAAAATTCGTTAATTTGGAATTAGCAAACCCGAGCCTGAGATTATTTGCGAGCGCATTCGCATTTCGAATTCGAGTGCGGCACGCAAGTCAAATCGAGCGTCAAATCATTAGTCGCATCTAGCGTCACATCAAACGTCAAATCATGTCACTTTGAGTGATGTTACCATTGATTGATTGATTGATGTGACTTGATGTGAGTTGATGTTTGAGTGTTTGACACTCAAGTGTGATGGTTGATGTGAGTTGTTTTATTAATTAAAAGGCTATTTACCTTTATTTGATATAGGTATTTGACTTTTAATTATTATGGTATTAGATACACATTTTGTAATACAACACACACAAATTCTTCTCTCCATTCTCTTCATCTCTCTTCACGCCCAAGGAGGCAAAAGCTTACTGGTTTGTTGTTAAAACCGTGAGCAGTGGGAAACCAAGAGTGGGATTTTGTTGCAAAATCACAAGTGCTAGCACACTCACGAGACATGCGAATGTGATAGGGAAGTCCACCCATGAGCCGGGAATCGTTCGACGAATATTGGAGCTTGACGAAGGACCAAAATTGAGCCAAAACAGTGAGCTGTGAACTGCCATTGCCGAATGCACAAGGAGCAGAATTTGGAGTTTTGTTCATCAAAGCATCGCTCATTCGATCGATGTGAGTATTCCGCAACTTCGTCGTTGTTATTCACACATGTTTTCATGCTTATTATTGATCTTGGGACCTTAATAGAAACCAAGACATCAACTAGTATCTAAACATAGTTGATATACATGGAATCCATTTCGGATATCATGGCACTTTGCCATGTTAGGGAGTCGATACCTTGTATCACTTCCTCATACATAGTCAGTTCGTATTCCTCAATAAGATTGACATCTTTATGAGGTGAGATCAGAAACCCATACCCATAGTTGTTTTCTGACTCTCTCCGACTTACGCGGTTCTTGTATATTCGAAGATTATGGTATAGTTTCATCCTTGATGAACTATTCGTGTTCCATTAAGGAATCGGTGCCTTGAATAGTATTACTCCGATTTTCATCGAGTTTTACTATCCTCCCACTTACCACTTCATATAGGTATTCTTCTTAGGAAAACCACATGGCGAGCAACAATTACATTATTCTCTAGTGAGTTGTCTATGTACTATACTTTGGTTTCCCTAGGATAACCAACAACTTAGGCACTTATCCGATTTGGGTTTTAGTTTGGTATCATCCAAACATATGCTTAGCATACCCAAATCTTCAGGAATGAGAAAACCTAGTTTCTTTCTTGTTCATATCTAATATGAAATATGTCAAACAGATTTTTACGGAACCTTATTCAAAATAAGTTTTGCACTGTTTATGCGTATCCGTTGAAGGAAATGGTAGCTCAGAGAGACTCATGATTAACCTTATCATGTCCAACAAAATTCGGTTTCTCAGTTTGGACACACCGTCAAACTAACGTGTTCTGGGAGGAGTCCTCATTGAAAGAATACTATACTCTTTCAAGTATTTGAGAAACTTATTGCTTAAGTATTTTCCTCATGGTCTAACCGTGATGGTTTTATACTTTAGCCGATCTGTTTATTTATTTCGTGTCGAAACTCTAAGGTTTCCGAATTGTGTTTCATAAGAAGCACATAACCATAACGCGATACTGTTGGACAAAATGACCCATAGCGTCACTATTTGCACAGATCATTGTGTTGTTGTAGCAAATTAACTATGTGACAAGGAAATTGCACTCTCATCATTTGTGATTAGATCACCATAGATATATAAATGAAGAGAGGTCTCTATGATTAGTTCCTGGATTGAGAATGATATGAGACAATATCAGTCCTAGAAGGATTAATCATTAAATATCCCTAGCCGGAGTATTATCGAGACTGGACATCGATAATGCAGAATAGGCTAGTATTGCACTTGTGTGCGTTGTGAGGGCACAACGGCATAGTTCTCATATATATAAGTATCGGATACTTATGCAAGTGCGATAGGAGGTCGTGTTTCACCGATAGTACGGGAAACAGCTTCGCTCTGGATAGACCCATCGGAATCTCATTGGTATTATGACTATGTGTCTATGGGAGGCCGAAATCAAGGTAGGTGTGTATAGTCTTAACCTGAGACTTACATCGCTAATACTTACGATAATCGATAGACTTTGGTCTTGGTGGTACAGGGCTTTAACCGGTTCTGCGTACACCACTTGTGGGTTTATCAGAGAGTCGTAGTGTATTGGGTGTGATGTCAAGACGGAAGTATCACTTAAGTCATAGTGGAGATGATGTCATGCAGGATACGGTACTAGTGCTCTTGAGTGATGCGCATCCAATCGGGATATTGTGACCAGGTCATGAATATTTAAGCAGTAAGTTTCATACGTACATGAAAGAGTACGGTATTCTTTCAAATGAGGACTCCTCTCGAGACACGTCAGTTAGACGGTGTGTCCGAACTAAAAACCGAATTTTGTTGGACATGATAAGGTTTATCACGAGTCGCTCTAAGCTACTGTTTCCTTCAATAGGATATGTATTACAGTGCAAAACTTATTTAGAATAAGGTTCCATATAAATCTGTTTCACAGATGTCATGTAGGATATGAACAGGGAAGAAACGAGGTTTCTCATTCCTGATAATTTGGGTATGCCAGGCATAACGTTTGGATGATACCAAACTAAAAGACCCAAATTGGATAAGTGCCAATATAGGTTATCCTAAGGGAAACCTTAAGTATAGTACTTATAAATCTCACATGAGAACAATGTGATTGTTGCTCACCATGCGGTTTTTTCCTGAGAGGAATACCGATATGCAGTGGTCAGTGGGAGGATAGTGATACTCGATGAAAATCGGAGTAATACTGTTCTAGGCACGAAGTCCTTAATGGAACACAAATAGTTCATCTATGATGAATCTATACCATTAATCTTCAAATACACAAGAAACTAGTAGATCGGATAGAGTCAGAAAACAACCTAAGGTATGAGTTTCTGATCTAACCTCATAAAGATGTCAATCTTATGAAGGTATACCAACCGACTACGTTTTGAGGAAGTGATACGAGGTATCGACTCCCTATTATGGCAAAGTGCCATGAGTCCGAAATGGATTCCATGTATAACAATTATTTTGGATACTAGTTGTTGTACCACAAGGCATTGTGCCTATTGGTACATTAAACGTCTTCAAGGAAGACATACATGGAAGGCAACATACCAACGTACAAAGCTGGGCTTTTGACGGAAAGATATCGTTATCAACATTGTGTTAATAACGGTTCAACCTCTTACCTGTTGCCATGGTAAATCCATTTTGAAGATGCTTGTTGATAACTGCGTATTTCATTTATGAAATGTGTCAGTTATAGATCAATATCTCTTTCCTGAAAAGGAAACCTTTTGGAGGATGTTTACAACATCCTGACGATTTTGTATAACCGACAAACAAGGTTTGCGGGTTATTCGATCCATGTTTGGATTAATGCAAGCATAAGGTTCTTGGAACTGTCGTTTTAAAATAATCATAATGGTTTATGATTTGAATCAAAACGAAATAATTCTTGTGTATATAAGGAGGTTAGTGGGAGAGCGCACTGACAGTTAAATTCCCATATAGCAATTGATGAAAGCTTGGCTTTCAATAGAAATTCTCCGTAGAATTCTGGGGAGTAACAACTTTATATTCAAGGAATAAAGATCTACTGGGATAGATTTGGAGTTGTTAACACTCTCTGGGAAATTGTACATTAAAATGTACTTGATTGGTGTCTCATACGCTTCGAGCATATGGAGTCACAATCGGGTCAATCCAAGTGACAGTCACTGGATTGAAGTTAATAACATCTGTTAGTATCTCAGAGAACTAAAGATGATATCTTAAACTATGGAGAAGGAGAACTTGAAGTGACTGGGATCACTGCTGCAAGTTTCCAAACGATTAAATAATACGGTACTATTAAGTTTGAACACTGGGACAGTGAGCTGGAAATATTCCGAGCAAGATAACCGTTGCCGAATAAACAACAAATGCGGATTATTGCTGCAGCTGAGGCAGCAATAAAAGCCATTTGGATCGAAAATAAATCTAATTAGATTAGATATAGTTATGTTAGCAGCTGAGCTAGGCGTCAGCACATGCTAAGGAATTAAAGGTCTCATCGACGATCCAGATATATACTTCTATATCATCTGATTCGTTCGGATCATACATCGTGGCGGTGTGATGATCGTATAAATCGCGTCAAACGATAATCAAACAAATCCGCTGACGAAAACCTTTCCTCAGCAATTTGAGCGAACCGTACATAGTTCGGGTGTGGGACACTTGAGTGACTGGCTATGTGCCAAGTGGGAGATTGTTGGATAAAATGACCCATAGCGTCACTATTTGCACAGATCATTGTGTTGTTGTAGCAAATTAACTATGTGACAAGGAAGTTGCACTCTCATCATTTGTGATTAGATCACCATAGATATATAAATGAAGAGAGGTCCCTATGATTAGTTCCTGGATTGAGAATGATATGAGACAGTATCAGTCCCCGAAGGATTAATCATTAAATATCCCTAGCCGGAGTATTATCGAGACTGGACATCGATAATGTAGAATAGGCTAGTATTTCACTTGTGTGCGTTGTGAGGGCACAACGGCATAGTTCTTATATATATAAGTATCGGATACTTATGCAAGTGCGATAGGAGGTCGTGTTTCACCGATAGTACGGGAAACAGCTTCGCTCTGGATAGACCCCTCGGAATCTCATTGGTATTATGACTATGTGTCTATGGGAGGCCGAAATCAAGGTAGATGTGTATAGTCTTAACCTGAGACTTACATCGCTAATACTTACGATAATCGATAGACTTTGGTCTTGGTGGTACGGCTTTAACCGGTTCTGCGTACACCACTTCTGGGTTTATCAGAGAGTCGTAGTGTATTGGGTGTGATGTCAAGACGGAAGTATCACTTCAGTCATAGTGGAGATGATGTCACGCAGGATACGGACTAGTGCTCTTGAGTGATGCGCATCCAATCGGGATATTGTGACCAGGTCATGAATATCCGATTATAGAGACTATGTTACCAGACATCCGATATGTGTTTCGGACGGGGCAGACACTTATCCAGCCACAGCCCTAGCACGTGACTATCCGATACTGGGCTGATATGCACAATAACAATGGTATACTACGCTTGATACAGATCTTAATATTCTTAAATGGATATGTCCTGAGAATTGGGTAGACTTGGTGCTTTGGCTAGGAGTCGACCTTGTCTCGTAAATCGGTAGAACGAGTACTTGGTACGTACGTGATTCGGATACTCCGACGATCGTATTACTGCCAACTTATCCGGGGATCTCATGGGTCGCTTCCCGATAATCCACCGATGACGCATAACTCGCACTCTTAAATAATCTGGGATTATATAGAAGAAAGAGAAAATTAATCTAGGATTAATTACGGAGATATTTTATCTGGGATAAAATATCGTCTAGAGAGAGATAAAGATTAATTTGGAATTAATCGGTAAATTAATATATTCGATATATTAAATGAAATTAGATTTCACGCGGATTAAAATTAGATTTTAATTCGGGCGAACGAATTAATTTAGAATTAATTCGTTAGCGACGTGAATAGTGAATTCGCTAGGCGTAATCATTTAATTACGACGCGATGGAAAAATCGTTAATTTGGAATTAACGAACTCGAGCCCGAGTGTGATTGCGAGCGTATTCGTATTTCGAATTCGAGTGCGGTGACGCAAGTCACATCAAGCGTCAAATCATTAGTCGCATCAAGCGTCAAATCACTTGTCATTTTGAGTGATGTGAAATGACAACATGTCACTTTATTAAAGTAGATGTGACTTGATGGACTTGTGATGGACTTTTGACTTTAGAGTGTGGAACACTCAAAGTCATTACAATTGATTTAATTTGTTTTTTGAAAGCAAATAAATGGTCAAACAGTTATTATTTTTTGGAAAATATAAAAACCAATGTTATACCACTTTTGTAATAACTTAACAACATTTTTCTCTCTCATTCTCTCCTTCAAGCTCACGCCCAAGGGGCATTTTTCACTGGTTTTTGAAGCCAAAAACGTGAGCAAAGGGAAGCCAAGAGTTGCGTTTTTGTGGCAAAAACCGCAAGTGCTAGCACACTACGAGACTTGCGAATGTGGTAGGGAGGTTCACCCATGAGCCGGGATCCGTCCGACGAAGCTAGGAGCTGCGTTTCTCAGCTCAAAATTTTGATTTTGTGGGCTGTGAACTGCACAGCAGTGGCGCCAAACCAGTGAGCATTTTGGGCTTTGTTCGTCTTCAAATCATCTCAACCGATCGATGTGAGTATTCCGCTACCTCCGTTGATGTGTTCACACATTGTTTTCATTGCTTGTTTGATCTTGGGACCTAGATAATAACCAACAATGGCATCAAGAGCTATAGGTTCAAGCATGAAATTGTAGGGCTTAAAATTTGGGTAAATTTGTTTTGAGCATGATTTGAATAAATTGATTGTTTGAGTATGCTTATAACATGTTTAATTGCATATTGGTTGGATCAATTTGTTGAAAATTGATTTGGAATAATTTTCCCCAAAATATTGATGTTGGCCGAATTTAAAGGAAATTTTAATTCTTGGAATTTTTGATTTTGATTCATTAGATGAATTAGAATCATTTAGGATGATGTTAATTTAAGGTCAATTGGATTGAATTTTGAATTGAACATAAATCCCTAATTTTTTCCCCTTGGCCGAATTGATTATGCCTTAATAAAGTCTTGGTAATTTTGATTTTTGATAATTGGATGTGTGTGGAAATCATTCGGGATAAGGATTTAATATCGATTGTGAAATTAATTGGATTGAATTCGAATCGGATAAAAATCCCATCCCTCCCTGGCCGAGACCTTTAAGCATGTAATGGGTTTGATTTTTTCATTTATGTGTTGGACATATGATAATGATAAGAGCATGATTAATTGGACTAATATGGTGTTTTAGAATATTGATTTAGTTGATTAATCATGTAATACACTTTAGTTTAATTGAATATGAAATTGGATTTTGTATATTTAATTAATTGGGCCTAATTTTGGAAATTGGACTTTAATGTTGTAATTGGGCTTATTGGGCTTGATTTTATCAAGTTGGATTTAGGCCAAATGGATGGATCCAATTGGGCCCAAAACCACAACCATAAAGCCCAAATGCGACTTAATGAACCTTTAAAGTTTAATTGGGCCTAATGGGCCAAGATTGATTTATGGCTTATGGGGTAAATCCCGGATTGGACTTTGGTTATCGGTTTGACCCGAGTTGACCAAAATTCCACGCCTTAAGAAATCAATTAAAAGCCCATTGGACCTTAATTGAATTGACGTTGGACGTTAATCGGTCTTTGAGACGCGTTACGATTAAATTTGGAATTTAAATCGTAAAAGTTTATTAAATAAAAGTGTAATATTTAATTTGAATTGAATAGTGAATTAGTATTAAATACATTTTAAATTAGATTTAATGATGTAGTTTAATTTAATTCATGAATTCGTACTTTAAGTACTTATTCGCAAAAACGAGTTTGACTCAAACAAAATCAAATCGTTGTTTGAACATTGGATGATCACTTAATTATCAGATTAATTAATTTGATTAGATTGATTGATGCAAATGCTTATGTTTGTGAATACGTGGTTGTTGTTGTATGAATAATGTATATCAGATGGATATTAGTCGGGTGGGGCAATTTTAGAAATTGTTGTAATAAATTCGATTTATTAAATTGGACCTGCGTGTCCAGCCTTATCACCTTCATTCTCTTTGTATTCTCTTCTCACCTATTCCCCTCCATGTAAATATGGTTTCTTTAGAAGTGTAGTGTAACAGGTAGAAGTAATACAAGTGCTAGCTTGAGTGAGAAGTGAGAGATTTGATCTAGGATCAATGTAAAGTATCCATCCGCAATCATTATTATTTATTTTCATACTCGCTTTATTATGTATTTAGAATGCATGTTTAAGGGTGTATGATGATGAGACCTTAACAAAGATAATTAAATTGGTAGCCAATTTGCACGCGAAAAACCCTCGTTAAATATCAAGCGTTTATTTTCCTTCCATTGAGTGATTCTTGCTCAAGATCCGAGATTGGCAGGGGTTGTTGGCCAAAGTCAGGCCCTTGTCCGTCGAAGATGTGTTTTAATCACGAGGCTTTGTTCCATATCGGTGTCGTGTCCAAGTTGTGGTTTGTTGGCCAAAGTCAAGACCACTTCTTGTCCATTGACATTGATTACGAAGCTTCCATGTCAATGGGTCCGCGCTTGACTGGGATCACTAGGTTTGTTGTGCCAAAGCCAAGGCCTAGTTGATTCAGAGGAAAAAGGTTAGGGTATATATTCGATATATAGGCATATAAGATATATGTTTGGGACTTGGATGTCCATCTACTGGATCTAGGAGTTGGATGAGATCCAATTGATCTTCGAGATCTACCTAGTTAATCATCATACAATTTGTTGGCCAAAGTCAAGATTGTGTGATATTTAACGGGATCCTAGCCCACTAGGAAACACAGTTTCCCGAGTACTCGACAGAGGGTTAGAGGCTTGACGAAAATTAGTGGGAGGCAAGTATTGAATTTGCAACATTCGTTCGAATACTCGCTAAACGCGCTCATCTATATTTTACTCGTCATATTAATCAAAAGTATTAGTTGGACTAATATTTTATGTTGTTTTAAATATATATATAGTTGGACTATATACAAACTCATTCGATATATAGTTGATTTTATAATTGGATTATAGTAATCAATATAATTAAATTAAAATTATAGTTGATTAAATAATTGGATTATTGTAATCATTATAATGAATAGTACCTTATTAATTGATTAAATAGTTGGACTATTGAAATCAAGAAAGAATTGAAAAGTTGGATATTTAAAAATATAATCCTTGGATTAAATGTTTTAATGATTTAATTTTCATTGGGAATTAATAATAGGTTACTTTATTGGATAAAATAACTTGTTATATAACTAAGCCCATAATTAAGCAAATAGTAGAGCATAAAATCTTTGGAAGATTTATGTGATGATGACTTTAGTGCTTAATTTAATATACTTGACAATAAATCTATCTTTAGATTTAAAAGGTATTAAAATTGCAATTTATAATTCTTAAAGAATTGATTTGACTGTTCTAGTGGAGATAAAGTCCAAGTTTGCAATTGGGCATGTTGCACAAGGTGCACACATCATTTCGATATTCTAAAACCCAAGGCTGGCCAAAGGTTTGTGAAATATTGAAAAGTTAATTGACATATCCCAAAGTGACTACCATTTGGATATGGAAGACACGAAGGAATTAAAGAAAGGGCGAGGCTCTAACTTTAAAAATATTTGTCAAAGTTATGTTCACTACTAGTATTGAAATTGGATTTTAAATACTTAGTGTGGTACATAAAATATATGTATTGATGTTCAGAATCCGCTATGAGCTGGATACTGACTTCAAGCCGAGATTTCTCTGCGAATCGGAAACGGGACGAAAGTCGCTGTTTCGACCGTAGATACCTAAGTTTAGGAACTACCCTTATGGCATGTACTTAAATTAGGAACTGTTATAATGTAACTAGTTTGACTAGAGACATTATCTCTATATCAGTGTTTAATCCATTCTGGATAAACCTTTATATTATAGAACACTAAGTGTTTTATTATAAAGATGATACTGAGATAAACACATTAGATGTGAATAACAGAATTTATATTTTGAATAAATAAATCTCAAACATATAAAAATGACAAATAAATAGCTCAAATTGATTTGATCAATAGAGACTTATTTGTGGCATTGTTGTCTAGGACACAATTAAACGAGACTCGTATATCCACACTTTTGAAGAGTGGGTACTAGGACTGATTTGACTATTCAAATAAGGTCTGCGAATCTAGTTTTATTAGGTAAAGTACCTAAAATACTATTTACTTGGTAATAGTAAAAGGGCCACCGATCTGTTAGCCCTATTCATGGTGAAGTAAGTGGGCCCATATCTAGCTAGGCTAGATGTGAACATGAATATTTCGTGACCTTAACGGATGTGGCATCACGTTATGGTTATGTGTTTCTTTTGAAGAACACAAATCGAAAACTTTAAAGTTTCGACACGAAGTAAATAAACAGATCGACTATAGTATTATTCCGCCACGGTAAGACCGTAATGGAAAATACTTAAGCAGTAAGTTTCATATGTACATGAAAGAGTACGGTATTCTTTCAAATGAGGACTCCTCTCGAGACACGCCAGTTAGACGGTGTGTCCGAACTAAAAACCGAATTTTGTTGGACATGATAAGGTTTATCACGAGTCGCTCTGAGCTACTGTTTCCTTCAATAGGATATGTATTACAGTGCAAAACTTATTTAGAATAAGGTTCCATATAAATCTGTTTGACAGATGTCATGTAGGATATGAACAGGGAAGAAACGAGGTTTCTCATTCCTGATAATTTGGGTATGCCAGGCATAACGTTTGGATGATACCAAACTAAAAGTCCCAAATTGGATAAGTGCCAATATAGGTTATCCTAAGGGAAACCTTAAGTATAGTACTTATAAATCTCACATGAGAACAATGTGATTGTTGCTCACCATGCGGTTTTTTCCTGAGAGGAATACCGATATGCAGTGGTCAGTGGGAGGATAGTGATACTCGATGAAAATCGGAGTAATACTGTTCTAGGCACGAAGTCCTTAATGGAACACAAATAGTTCATCTATGATGAATCTATACCATTAATCTTCAAATACACAAGAAACTAGTAGATCGGATAGAGTCAGAAAACAACCTAGGGTATGGGTTTCTGATCTAACCTCATAAAGATGTCAATCTTATGAAGGTATACCAACCGACTACGTTTTGAGGAAGTGATACGAGGTATCGACTCCCTATTATGGCAAAGTGCCATGAGTCCGAAATGGATTCCATGTATAACAACTATTTTGGATACTAGTTGTTGTACCACAAGGCATTGTGCCTATTGGTACATTAAACGTCTTCAAGGAAGACATACATGGAAGGCAACATACCAACGTACAAAGCTGGGCTTTTGACGGAAAGGTATCGTTATCAACATTGTGTTAATAACGGTTCAACCTCTTACCTGTTGCCATGGTAAATCCATTTTGAAGATGCTTGTTGATAACTGCGTATTTCATTTATGAAATGTGTCAGTTATAGATCAAAATCGTTTTCCTGAAAAGGAAACCTTTTGGAGGATGTTTACAACATCCTGACGATTTTGTATAACCGACAAACAAGGTTTGCGGGTTATTCGATCCATGTTTGGATTAATACAAGCATAAGGTTCTTGGAACTGTCGTTTTAAAATAATCATAATGGTTTATGATTTGAATCAAAACGAAATAATTCTTGTGTATATAAGGAGGTTAGTGGGAGAGCGCACTAACAGTTAAATTCCCATATAGCAATTGATGAAAGCTTGGCTTTCAATAGAAATTCTCCGTAGAATTCTGGGGAGTAACAACCTTTATTCAAGGAATAAAGATCTACTGGGATAGATTTGGAGTTGTTAACACTCTCTGGGAAATTGTACATTTAAAATGTACTTGATTTGGTGTCTCATACGCTTCGAGCATATGGAGTCACAATCGGGTCAATCCAAGTGACAGTCACTGGATTGAAGTTAAGAACATCTGTTAGTATCTCAGAGAACTAAAGATGATATCTTAAACTATGGAGAAGGAGAACTTGAAGTGACTGGGATCACTGCTGCAAGTTTCCAAATGATTAAATAATACGGTACTATTAAGTTTGAACACTGGGACAGTGAGCTGGAAATATTCCGAGCAAGATAACCGTTGCCGAATAAACAACAAATGCGGATTATTGCTGCAGCTGAGGCAGCAATAAAAGCCATTTGGATCGAAAATAAATCTAATTAGATTAGATATAGTTATGTTAGCAGCTGAGCTAGGCGTCAGCACATGCTAAGGAATTAAAGGTCTCATCGACGATCCAGATATATACTTCTATATCATCTGATTCGTTCGGATCATACATCGTGGCGATGTGATGATCGTATAAATCGCGTCAAACGATAATCAAACAAATCCGCTGACGAAAACCTTTCCTCAGTAATTTGAGCGAACCGTACATAGTTCGGGTGTGGGGCACTTGAGTGACTGGCTATGTGCCAAGTGGGAGATTGTTGGATAAAATGACCCATAGCGTCACTATTTGCACAGATCATTGTGTTGTTGTAGCAAATTAACTATGTGACAAGGAAATTGCACTCTCATCATTTGTGATTAGATCACCATAGATATATAAATGAAGAGAGGTCCCTATGATTAGTTCCTGGATTGAGAATGATATGAGACAGTATCAGTCCCCGAAGGATTAATCATTAAATATCCCTAGCCGGAGTATTATCGAGACTGGACATCGATAATGCAGAATAGGCTAGTATTTCAATTGTGTGCCTTGTGAGGTCACAACGGCATAGTTCTTATATATATAAGTATCAGATACTTATGCAAGTGCGATAGGAGGTCGTGTTTCACCGATAGTACGGGAAACAGCTTCGCTCTGGATAGACCCCTCGGAATCCCATTGGTATTATGACTATGTGTCTATGGGAGGCCGAAATCAAGGTAGGTGTGTATAGTCTTAACCTGAGACTTACATCGCTAATACTTACGATAATCGATAGACTTTGGTCTTGGTGGTACAAGGCTTTAACCGGTTCTGCGTACACCACTTCTGGGTTTATCAGAGAGTCGTAGTGTATTGGGTGTGATGTCAAGACGGAAGTATCACTTCAGTAATAGTGGAGATGATGTCACGCAGGATACGGTACTAGTGCTCTTGAGTGATGCGCATCCAATCGGGATATTGTGACCAGGTCATGAATATCCGATTATAGAGACTATGTTACCAGACATCCGATATGTGTTTCGGACGGGGCAGACACTTATCCAGCCCCAGCCCTAGCACGTGACTATCCGATACTGGGCTGATATGCACAATACAATGGTATACTACGCTTGATACATATCTTAATATTCTTAAATGGATATGTCCTGAGAATTGGGTAGACTTGGTGTTTTGCTAGGAGTCGACCTTGTCTCGTAAATCGGTAGAACGTAGTACTTGGTACGTACGTGATTCGGATACTCCGACGATCGTATTTACTACCAACTTATCCGGGGATCTCATGGGTCGCTTCCCGATAATCCACCGATGACGCATAACTCGCACTCTTAAATAATCTGGGATTATATAGAAGAAAGAGAAAATTAATCTAGGATTAATTACGGAGATATTTTATCTGGGATAAAATATCGTCTAGAGAGAGATAAAGATTAATTTGGAATTAATCGGTAAATTAATATATTCGATATATTAAATGAAATTAGATTTCAACGCGGAATTAAAATTAGATTTTAATTCGGGCGAACGAATTAATTTAGAATTAATTCGTTAGCGACGTGAATAGTGAATTCGCTAGGCGTAATCATTTAATTACGACGCGATGGAAAAATCGTTAATTTGGAATTAACGAACTCGAGCCCGAGTGTGATTGCGAGCGCATTCGTATTTCGAATTCGAGTGCGGCGACGCAAGTCACATCAAGCGTCAAATCATTAGTCGCATCAAGCGTCAAATCACTTGTCATTTTGAGTGATGTGAAATGACAACATGTCACTTTATTAAAGTAGATGTGACTTGATGGACTTGTGATGGACTTTTGACTTTAGAGTGTGGAACACTCAAAGTCATTACAATTGATTTAATTTGTTTTTTGAAAGCAAATTAAATGGTAAAAACATTTATTATTTTTTGGAAAATATAAAAACAAATGTTATACCACTTTTGTAATAACTTAACAACATTTTTCTCTCTCATTCTCTCCTTCAAGCTCACGCCCAAGGGGCATTTTTCACTGGTTTTTGAAGCCAAAAACGTGAGCAAAGGGAAGCCAAGAGTTGGGTTTTTGTGGCAAAAACCGCAAGTGCTAGCACACTACGAGACTTGCGAAGGTGGTAGGGAGGTTCACCCATGAGCCGGGATCCGTTCGACGAAGCTAGGAGCTGCGTTTCTCAGCTCAAAATTCTGATTTTGTGGGCTGTGAACTGCACAGCAGTGGCGCCAAACCAGTGAGCATTTTGGGCTTTGTTCGTCTTCAAATCGTCTCAACCGATCGATGTGAGTATTACGCTACCTCCGTTGATGTGTTCACACATTGTTTTCATTGCTTGTTTGATCTTGGGACCTAGATAATAACCAACAGATGCCACATCCGTAAAGTTCACGAAATATTCATATCCACCTCTAGCATAGCTAGACATGGGCCCACTTGCTTCACTATGAACTAGGGCTAACAGATCGGTGGCATTTGTACTTTTACCAAGTAAATAGTGTTATATGCACTTTGCCTATAAACTAGATTCGTAGACTTTATTTGAATAGAATCAAATTTGTCCTAGTACCCACTCTTCGAAAGTGTGGATATACGAGTCTTGTTTAATTGTGTCCCAGACAACAATGCCACATTTAAGTCTCTTCTGATCAAATCAGTTTGAGCTATTTGTTTGTCATGTTATAGGTTTGAGATTTATTTATATTCAAAATATAAATATTGTTATTCACATCTAATGTGTTTATCTCAATATCATCTTTATATAATAAAACACTTTAGTGTTCTAGAATATAAAGGTATATCCGCAACGGATTAAACCCTGATATAGAGATAATGTTTCTAGTCAAACTAGTTACATTTTAACAGTTTCCTAATTTAAGTACACACCGTAAAGGTAGTTCCTAAACTTAGGTATCTACGATTAAAACAGCGAATGTTGTCCCATTTCTGAATCGTAGGTAAATCTCAACTGAAGTCAGTATCCTGCTCATAGCAGATTCTGCACAGCAATACATATTTATGTACCACACTAAGTATTTAAAATCCAATTTTAATACTAGTAGTGAACATATTTTATGACAAACATATTTGAAGTCAGAGCCTAGCCCGTCTTCAATTCCTTTATGTCTGCTTTGTCCAAACGCCAGTCACGCTTCCGCGATCCCGTTTGCCACAATTTAAGTCAGACATTTTGGGATATGTCCTTTATGTTCCCAGAAGACTGTAATGATTTTGCCTTTGCCCTTTTCAGTACCCCAAAAGCCTATGGCCAAGCCTTGGCCTTCTAGAATGTCGAAATAAGATGCGCCTTGCGCTTCTTGCCATATTGCAAACTTTGGCTTTGTCTCATTGAGAATAGCCATTAACTCTCCAAGAGTTTATAATTGCAATTTAATACTTCTAAGATCTAAGATAGATCTATGAAGATCCTTCAATTTCATTATCATACTTTAAGGATATAATCCTTAGTTCTGATTAAGAAATTAAGGAGTCTATTTGGCAAGCTTAATGGATTAAGCACTAAAGTTATAATCACATAAATCTTCCAAAGATTATGTTATACTATTTGCTTAACTCCGGGCTTAGGCCTAATATGTTATTTTATCAAATAAAGTAACTTATTAGTTTCCAGGACCATCCTGAAATTTTATTCCCAATTTGAAAATTAAACCATTTAAATTCATTTTCCCAAGGATTATGTTTTAAATGTCAATCTTTCAATTTTATCTTGATTCTAATAGTCCAACTATTTAATCAACGATTTTGGTACTATTTATTATAATGATTACTGTAGTCCAACTATATAATCAACTATAATTTAATAGGTTAAATTCAATTATATTGATTACTATAATCCAATTATAAAATCAACTATTAATTGAAATAGTTTGAATACAGTCCAACTGTTTATTTAAAACAACAATTAAATATTAGTCCAACTAATAAATAATTTATTTGACGAATGATGTGATATGAGCGCGTATGGCAAGTTATTAAACGAATATTGCTAATTTAATACTTGCCTCCCACTATTTTTCGGCGAGCCTCTAACCCTCTGTCGAGTACTCGGGAAACCTTGTTTCCTAGTGGGCTAGGATCCCGTTAAATATCACACAATCTTGACTTTGGCCAACAAATTGTATGATAATTAACTAGGTAGATCTCTAAGATCAATTGGATCCAATCCAATTCCTAGATCCAGTAGGTGGACATCCAAGTCCGAAACATATATCCTATATATGCCAATATATCCAATATATTGCCTAACCTTTTTCCTCTGAATCAACTAAGCATTGGCTTTGGCACAACAAACTTAGTGATCCCAGTTAAGCGTGACCCATTGACCATGGAAAGCTTCGTAATCAATGTCGATAGACAAGAAGTGGTCTTGACTTTGGCCAACAAACCACAACTTGGACAAGACACCAATAGGGAACAAAGCCTTCGTGATTCAAACACATCCTCAACGGACAAAGGTCTTGACTTTGGCCAACAAACCAATGCCATTCTTGGATCTTGAGTAAGAATCACTCAATGGAAGGAAAAACGCTTAATATTTTGTGAGGGTTTTTCGTGTGCAAATTGGCAACCAATTTATTATCTTTGTTAAGGTCTCTTCATCATACACCCTTAAACATGCATTCTAAACACATAATAAGGCGCGTAAATAAATATAATAATGATATGCGGATGGATACTTTACACATTGATCCTAGATCAAATCTCTCACTTTCCTCTCTCCCGCTAGCACAAATATTTACTTCTACCCGTTACACTACACTTCTAAAGAAACCTCATTTACATTGAGGGGAATATGTGAGAAGAGAAATACAAAGAGTAAGGAGGTAATAGGCTGGACACGCAGGTCCAATTAATAAATTCTAAATTTATTACAACAATTTCCAAAATTACCCCACCCATCTAATAACCATCTGATATACA
This sequence comes from Zanthoxylum bungeanum, assembly GCA_019454045.1. Classification (NCBI taxonomy): domain Eukaryota; kingdom Viridiplantae; phylum Streptophyta; class Magnoliopsida; order Sapindales; family Rutaceae; genus Zanthoxylum; species Zanthoxylum bungeanum. The sequence goes on from SKCR01013349.1 coordinate 48,230, forward strand.
TTATTCATGCATCGCAACCATGTATTCACACAAGCATGTGCCTTTACGACTTAGATTCTAAATCTAATCATAACGGGTCTCAAAGCCCAATTAACATCCAATGTCAATTTAATTAAAGTCCAATGGGCTTTCAATTAATTTATAAGGCATGGACTTTGGCAACTAAAGCCCAATAATCACCATTTGACAAAAATCAATTTAGGCCCATTAGGCCCAATTAAAATATTAAAGGCCCATTTAATCATATTTGGACTTTATGGAAATGGTTTTAGGCCCAATTGGATCCAACCAATTAACCTAAACCAAACTTGGCCCAACCAAGCCCATTAAGCCCAAATACAACTTTATTAGCCCAATTCCAAATTTAGCCCAACTAATTAAATTTCAATATTCCCAATATCACAATTTAATTAATTCAAGTGTATTAATTAATTAGTCAAATTAACATTTCCAAAATACCAATTTACTTAATTAATCATGCTTATTATCATCAACACATGTCCAACATTATTGAATCAAAAAATCAATTCATTTCCATGCTTCTTTGTTCACGGTAATTTAGGGATTTTTTGTCCCATTTCGATTTCAATCCAATTAAATCCTAAATCAACATTTCCCAAGTCTTTCAACTCATCCAATGATCAAAAAATAAAAAATTACCATGGCATTAGGGCACTCAAACTTTCGGCCAAGCCAACTATTTGGGGAAAATTTGATCCAATTCAATTTTCATCAAATTGATCATGCATAACACTATGTTATCATCATTCAAGCATACTCAATCAAACAATTTCATCAAAACATGCTCAAATCAATTTTACCCAAATTTTACCCTAAATCAATTTCATGCTTAATCAAGGCTCTTGATACCATTGTTGGGTTTTCTAAGTCATCCCAAGATCAATTAAGCATATGAAACGTGTGAATACATCAAAGTTAAAGTTGCGGAATACTCACTTTGATCGGCTTTTGGATGCGACGAACACAAAAAAATTCTCCTTGAAGCTCTCGGCCAAGGTCCTTCCTTTGTGCTCCATTTGTGTGCTCCAAGCTCCAAGCTTTGTAAATGGATTCCATGCTCATATATGGGTTTCCCTATCACCTTTGTAAGACCCCTTTGAGTGCTAGCTCTTGAGATTTTGCAACAAAATCATGAAGAAAAAATGAAGCCTAGCTTCACGCCCAAGAGAGAAAAAATGGCTCCATTGCCGTGAATGGAAAGAGGAGAGGGAAGAGAAAAAAATGTGTGTTGCGTATTTGATTATTGATTTCAAAAATCAAATACCAAAAATCAATTACCATTTTTTTAAATTCAAAATTTTGGTACAAGACTTTAAAGTCTTCAACCACCCCCATCAATCACAAAAAGTGACAAGCATCACATCACTCAAAGTTGACGTGACTTATATCACAAGAATGACTAATGATGTGACGCGTGATGTGACTTGTGGGCCCCACTTGTTTCGAAATACGAGTGGGCCCGCAAACACTCCCGGACTTGGGTTCGCTAATTCCGAATTAACGAATTTTCCGTTGCGACGTAATTAAATCAAATTTAATTAAATAATTATGCCTAGCAAAATTACTATTCACGTCGCTAGCGAATTAATTCTAAATTAACTCGTTCGCCCGAATTAAAATCTAATTTTAATTCCGCGTCGAAATCTAACTTCGTATAATATATCGAATATATTATTTTATCGATTAATTCTAAATTAATCGTTCACTCTCTTTAAATAGTATTTTATCCCAAATAAAATATCTCTGTAATTAATCCTAGATTAATTTTCTCTCTCTAATAAGTAATCCCAGATTAATTATGTACGAGTCATACTTTATCGGTGAATCTTCGGGAAGCGACCCATGAGATCCCCGGATATGTTGGCAGTAAATCCGGTCGTCGGACTATCCGAACACGTACGTACCTAGTACTACGTTTTTACCGATTTACAAGACATGGTTGGCTTCTAGCAAAGCACCGTGCCTACCCAATTCTCCAGAAATATTCTTAAAGGAATATGTAATCTGTATCAGGCGTAGTATAAGTAGTATTGCGTATTGCGATCCAGTATCTGATGTCACATGCTAGGCCTGGGGCTGGAATTGTGTCTGCCCCGTACGAAGCACATATCAGATCTCTGGTAACTAGTCTCTATAATCGGATTAACATGACCTAGTCATATTATCCCGATAGCTGCAGCATATAAGAGCACCAGTTCCGTATCCTATATGATCATCATCTCCACTATGACTGGAGTGATACTTCCATCTTGACATCACACCCAATACACTACGATTCTCAATATACCCGGAAGAGGCGTACTCAGAACCTGTTAAAGCCCTGGACGACCAAAACCAAAGTATATTGATTGCCGCAACTATTAGCGGTGCAAGTCTCAGGTTAAGACCAAATACACCTACCCTGATTCGGACTCCCATAGACACACAGTCATACTACCAATGGGATTCCGATGGGTCTATCCAGAGCGAAGCTATTTCTGTACCATCGGTAAACACAACCTCATATTACACTTGCATGAGTATCCAATACCCAAATATATGAGAACTATGTCGTTATGCTCCCACAATGCGCACAAGTGCAATACTAGTCTATTCTGCATTATCGATGTCCAATCTCGATAATACGCCGAGTAGAGATGTTTTAATGATTAAACCTTCATGGATTGATACTGTCTCATATCTTATCAATCCGGAACTAATCATATGGACTTTTATCATTTATATATCCCGATAATCTAATTACAAATGATAAAAGAGCAATTTCCTTTGTTGCATAGTTAATTTGTACAACAACATCATGTTTTGTACAAATAGTGATGCTATGGGTCATAATTGTCCAACACAATCTTCGTCCCTTGGGTCGGCATATCGAGGTGGATGATAATTGGTCAAACATTTTGACTTCTTGAACGAGGTCGGGTTGCTAAAGTATGCTTCTCCCAGGTATTTCACGGAGAATTTTAATGAAAACCAAGCTTTCACCGATTGTTAATATGGGAATGTCATTGCTGTGAAGCAATACATCATCATCTTATAGGACAATCATTGTTAGTGCACTCCCACTAACCTCCTTATATACACAAGAATCATAATTGTTTTGAATAAAGTCATATACCATTATGATATCATCAAATCATTGGTTCCAAGAACACAATGCTTACTTCAATCCATAAATGGATAGATTTAACTTGCAAATCTTGTTTGCATGTTCCGGCACGACAAAACCGTCAGGATATTGTAAACATCCTCCTAAAGGTTTCCACTTAAGGAAAGCGGTTTTGACGTTCAACTGCCATATTTCATAAATGAAACATGCAGCATTAACAAACATTATCCAAATGGATTTAATCATGGCAATGGGTAAAAGATTTCATCGTAATCGACACTATATTGATGACTATACCCTTTCACTACAAGCCTAGCTTTGTACGTTTGTATGTTGTCATATTTCATGTATGTCTTCACCATGAAGACTCACCAATAGGCACAATGCCTTTGGGTACATCAACTAGTATCCAAACTTGGTTGATATACATGGAATCCATTTAGGACTTTATGACACTTTGCTATAAAAGGGAGTCGATACCTTGTATCGTTTCCTCATATATAGTCAGTTCGTCTCCCTCAATAAGATTGACATATACAAGAGGTAAGATCAGAAACCCATACCTATTAGGTTGTTTTATGACTCTCTCTAACCTACGCGGTTATTGTGTATTCGAAGATTATTGGTATAGTTTCATCCCTGATGAACTTTTTGTGTTCCGTGAGGACTCGGTGTCTGGAATAGTATTACTCCGATTTCCATCGAGTTTTACTTTCCTCCCACTTACCACTGCATATAGGAATTCCTCTTAGGAAAACCGCATGGAGAGCAACAATTACATTGTTCTCTAGTGAGTTGTATAAATACTATACTTTGGTTTCCCTAGGACAACCAATTACAAATAGGCACTCATCCGATTTGGGTTCTAGTTTGGTACCTTCCAAACATATGCCCAGCATTCCCAAATCTTCAAGAATGAGAAATCTGGTTTCTTTCTAGTTCATATCTAATCTGAAATCTGTCTAATATATTTTCTTGGAACCTTATTCAAAATAAGTATTGCACTGTTTAATGCTTATCCCTTGAACCCATCAGCTTGGTTTCCACAAATACTCAAATGAACCCGAATTCAACACTTTCTTTAGGTTGGGTCGGTGTCCCAACTTACTTCATTATCAACACACTCATCCCTTCATATAACGGGGTCAGATTCTGTTGTCAAATTCCATCTGTCTTTCGGAGTCCTCGGGTCTCTTGATGTGTTTTTAGCCAAGTAGACAATCAATCTTACTTCTCCTCTATACTTGAACTTTCCTCGGGGTAAAAACCACTATCAGCATGTTTTGTTTTGTTTTTTGTATAAATAATTATTGTTAATCATAATATAAAAAATATATGTGTAGTTAAATTTTAATTTTTTATAATAAATGTAGAATTTGTAAATATATATAAAAAAAAAAAACTCAACACTAGATAACTACATATGTAATTTTTATAAAATATTTTAATAATTTCATTACAACAAATTCAGTTCTCTAAAATAAAAAATGCCATATACACAAAAACATTTATTAAGTCGCATGAGTTATAGTTAGATATTACCACACCTCATTGTTTTGAAATTAAATTCATATATATATAATAATAATAATAATAATAATAATAATAATAATAATAATAATAATAATAATAATAATAATAATAATAACAACATAAGGTGTTCCGTTAGTGGTGTCATCATATCTACATTATTGTGAGAACATTCTTATGTGATGGTGTTCACGATTATTTTTCGTTTCAGGAGTAATTCAGGAAAATCCACTCCTCGAAGAGACCTTCCTCAATTGTGAATTTGTTTGATTTATTAGGTACAAAATACAAAATTGTCAAAAAATAGAATACACACAAATAAACAAAAGATTTAACGTGGTTCGGCGGAATGGATTCAACCTATATCCACAAACACAAGAGAAAATAAAGCTTTTATTACTGGCTCGAGTCTGACCGACCTCTTTTATTTCTCTAGCTCGAGATTAATTTTCTCTCTATTACAAGTTACAAGTGTTTGTGAATAAAATTGCTCAACCCTTATAATAAACTCCCAACCCCTTTATACACTAAGTGTAATTATACTGTTATACTATCTTCGTGACGTCAGCCACATTGCTAAGCCATTATTGCTTAAGCTCTATTCCCCAATCACCCTACGAATTATAGCCTAGCCGTCTGACACAACTACGAGCCTCTCAAATCTCATCAAACCATGTAGTTTTGATAACTGCTACACGTTATGCCACAACACCAGCCTATATTCTAACCACTCTCATGCAATAGCTTATGTTAGTCAATAAAATTGTAACACCACTCATTCCCATCAACTGTTGGCATATTTCCATTCTCATCAACACTTGGGGAACCTGTACTTCAGTTTAAGGCTTACGTCACCTAAACTTGAACTTAATATCATTACTACGACCTACCTCATCGGGTAAACAAGTTGAGATGATTGACTGCGAACTGAGATGACTGACCCATATCCTCGGGTCGGTGCTGAAATATTCATTCCCCTTATCTTTCCTGAACATCTTTTCACCTCGGGTCGGGCATCAAGTGCAAACTAACTCTGGTCTTCTTATTGGGCGGGACACCTATGCTTCTTAGGCTTATGCCCTTTGTTCAGGAAGTGGAAATCCCTTCTATACCATTATTCACACTCTAGCTTTTCTCAGGTCAAGAAATCACCATCAACATCTATCCCCTAATTTTCGGTATCAATGAGTCTACGAGTTGGTGCTAGGAACTAAAATAAAAGTTATGTGGATTTATCCCCCCAGTCCTCGGGTCTGGATCTTGCTATCATTCAAACTGCACCCTCCTCGGGTCATGATCCTTGGTGACGATTGCTTTACTAGATGCCTATCTCGGGCTCTTAAATCTTCCTTTGGGGATCGTGTTGACATCATTGCCTTATTTAAATGCCCATCACATCACTCTAGGTTTATCCGCTTCATCTCCCCAAGACATCACGCATCGCGCTCCCATGGCTTGTGTGCCAAAACCAAACGTAATTGGGTAGTTGGATGCTGACCGAACATCCATTCCAATCTCATCCCTCTACTTGAAATTCAAGTAAAGATAACCTCTACCACACGTGGCAATGATCCGGACTGTTAGCCTTGATCTAACGGTCAGGATCAACCTGAGCTGCCTATTTAAAGGTCGAATGTACTCCATTTTGCTCTTTTATCACTTTGTCTTCTCCAATGAACATCAGAGAGCTCTCTTGCCTTCTCTGCCCTCTACGATCTTCCCAACTGTCAACCTCCTCACAATCTCTTCAGAACTTTTTTCAATCTTCCCAAGTAAGTTCTTCTCCGATTACTTTTCTTGTTGCTTTACGTTTCCTTCATTTTGTGTTGCCATAGATGCTTGTGTTTGTGCTCTGATTACTGGGGTGATTGCGATACTGATGGGATGAGGGTGGGCTCATCTGTGTAGGTTTATGTACATTATTTGCGTATACGTGCGAGTATGCTATTTCTGGGTTTTTTGGGAACGAACGGTTACCTTTCTGGGTTTTGTATGTGTTTGTTTTTGGTTTTGTTTTGGAAGAGTTACTACTTTGCCATTACTAGGGCGTTTATAGTTTCTAGGGTTTGCCATTTCGATAGGGATGATGAATAACTACAGATTTAGTGTATTTTACTAACCAAAATTATGAATTGACCTTTCGCCTCGGGCCATGTCTTGATAGAAATGTCTGGGTCTGAATTTGAATCTTCGTCCTTTATTTCCCCTGAGGTCCTGTCTACAGCCCTGCCCTCACACACAACCATACACTGCTCGAGATCAGAGAGTCCCAACGATTACGATACTACTCCGACTATTTCAGAAGATTAAAACCAATCCTACCACCAATAGGTACCCATGCCCGAGACAATTCATACAAGACTTGACTTCGTGAACCTCAACTTGTACCGAGCTTCACCAATTATTGAAACCGAACTATAGCAATTGAGGGAAAGGTTTGATATTCCAAGGGATATTAGCCTAGCCGTCCCGAGGGAATAGTACCAAACATGCTGACATGGGAATGATGTTATGACACTATGTACGGATTTCTTCGATATGAGACTCTGATTGCCTATCCAAAGCTACTGCACACATATGTTGTCTTTCATGCACATAGCTCCGTGCCAACTGAATCTGAATAGCTGGAGGATTTTGGCCAGCTTGTACGTCATCTGGAGTCGAGCCGAACTGAGAGAGTCGACCTTCTCTGAACTGAAGACGTTGTACCAGATGAATGTCAACCCAAAAGAATACAAGGATTGGTACTACCTATTTGCTTATATTGGGATTCCCCACATTGTTACTAATCTCTCGGCCACCAACAAGAACTTCAAGGACAAGTTGTTTTTCACTATAGGCCCCCGAGGACAACAGCAGCTAGTTGATAGGGAACTCCTTACAGTCCCCAATGTCTTTTCTGACGGAGGTAACGACCCGAACTCTGAATTCCCCCTTTCTATTTACTTAACTAATTTCTAACATCTGAATCTTTTGTAGCTTACTGGCAGGATCTCCCCAAAGTCCATCACGAGACCCGGGCCAGGGTGAAGAAGACAACCGAATTTGGAGGTCACTACAGGGACCTCGTTAGTTCCTCTGCCCTGGCCGACTCTGGCTTAATCTTGAGCACTCTGCCACCCTAGCTGAGGCAGGCTGATAGGTTCCGAATGACTTGCTGACTTTATGCTTTTTGCCTTAGTTTATTTTTCTCGTTGCTTTTCCCTATTGTTTCTTTTATATTATAAGTGTTTTTTTACTTCTCTTTTGAAGGGGAATTTCTGGCTCCCGAACTCATTTTTCAGCGTGCCCAAGAGATGCTACGGTCCTCACGGGTTGGATCCAGTAGCTCCTGACCTCGAATAACTACACCCGTCCCACCAGAAGCTAGGCAAAAATCTGCCTAAGTAGCTGCCGCATCTTCACCAAGGCACTCATGCCCCCCAACATCTGTCATAGTCCCGACTCTGTCAGCCCAACCCGATCATGCCCAGTCGGCCATTCAGACTACAAGCACCCCCAGACCAGTCCAAACCGTAACTACCTCTCCCCGGCCGAGCAAGAGTCGTCACCATCAGATGCATGAGGATGAGACCGAAAAGCCGATAGAGAGGGTTCCGAGAAGGAAAATAATTGCCCAGAAGGGCAAGGCCCCAGCAGTTCCTCCCCAAGGGACCCCGGTGTGTGTTGGGCATCAATAAATTTATCGAGGATATGAAAGATAAAATTGCTCACCTTTTTCCATCCTTCAATCATATGGCCGAATCCGTTACTCTGGAGAGAGCTACAGAGTATGAAAGCCACCCGCTCAAGGATATTATCACCAAATCGAGCCGGGCTCTCTCAAAGGTAATCAAACTCTTCTCTCAAAACTAGTTCTCCCCATTTTTATCGTACTGACCCTACTTTCTATGTTGCAGATGGCTTACATAATAGCCACCAATAAAAATTTACTAACGAGCACCCTCTCAGAGGGGTCAGACCCAAAGACTGTAGAGCCGCTTGACCGAGAGGGAGCAATAATTATCAATGAAGTTGGATGTGTTGGACAATTATGACCCATAACGTCACTATTTGTACAGATCATGATGTTGTTGTACAAATTAACTATGTGACAAAGGAGATTGCACTCTTATCATTTGTGATTAGATCACCTAGATGTATAAATGATGAGAGGTCCCTATGATTTGTTCCTGGACGGAGAATGATATGAGACAGTATCAGTCCACGAAGGATAAATCATTAAATATCCCTAGTTAGAGTATTATCGAGATTGGACATCAATAAATACGTAAAAGACTAGTATTACACTTGTGCGCGTTATGAGGGCACAACAGTATAGTTCTCATATATTTGGGTATATGATACTCAAGCAAGTGTAGTAGGAGGTTGTGTTTTACCGATGGTACGGGAAACAGCTTCGCTCTGGATAGACCCCCTCGGAATTCCATTGGTAGTATGACTATGTGTCTATGGAAGTCCGAAATCAGGGTAGGTGTATTTGGTCTTAACCTGAGACTTGCACTGCTAATACTTGCGATATATACTTTGGTTTTAGGTCATCCAGGGCTTTAACAGGTTCTGTGTACACCTCTGCTGGGTATATTGAGAATCGTAGTGTGTTGGGTGTGATGTCAAGACGGAAGTATCACTCCAGTTATAGTGGAGATGATGGTCACGTAGGATACGGGACTGGTTCTCTTAAGTACTGCAGTCATCGGGATAAAATGAAAAGGTCATGTTTATCCGATTATAGAGACTAGTTACCAGACATCCGACATGTGCTTCGTACGGGGCAGACACAATTCCAGCCCCAGGCCTAGCACGTGATCATCTGATACTGGACAGAAATATGAAATACCACGTATAGTATGCCCGATACAGATCCTTTATTCCTGTAAGGATATTTCCGGAGAATTGGGTAGGCATGGCGCTTTGCTAGAGGCCAACCTTGTCTTGTAAATCGGTATAAAGGTAGTATTAGAAACTTACGTGTTCGGATAGTCTGACGACCGAATTTGTTGCCAACATATCCGGGGATCTCATGGGTCGCTTCCCGAAGATTCACCGATGACGTATGACTCACACTTTAATTAATCTGGGATTAATTTAATGAGAGAGAAAATTAATCTGGGATTAATTACGGAGATATTTTATCTGGGATAAAATATCAATGAAAGAGAGATAGAACGATTAATTTGGAATTAATCGGTAAAATAATATATTTGATATATTTAACGAAATTGGATTTCATCGCGGAATTAAAATTTGATTTTAATTCGGGCGAACGAATTAATTTAGAATTAATTCGTTAGCGATGTGAATAGTGATTTCGCTAGGCGTAATCATTTAATTGCGTCGCAACGGAAAATTCGTTAATTTGGAATTAGCGAACCCGAGCCCGGTATTGTTTGCGAGCGCATTCGCATTTCGAATTCGAGTGCGGCACGCAAGTCAAATCAAGCATCAAATCATTAGTCACATCAAGCGTCAAATCACATGTCACTTTGAGTGATGTGACAAGTGGACAATTGATTGATGTGAGTTGATGTGTATTGATTGAAAGCATTTAATGCTTTGCTTTTTTGAAAAAGTTTTTTGTATATATGTTTTATTTATTTTTGGAAAACAAAATAATAAAACCTATTACATTTCTTTTTCCCTCCTCTCTCTCATGGTTCACGGTTCATGCAACTTTTGGAGCAATTTCTTCATCTTTCTCTCTCGGCCTTAGAGGCATTTCTTCACTGTTTTTCTTCTGCAAAAACCGTGAATGAGGGAAGCAAAAGTGTGAGAAATTTGTGGCAAATTTCTTGAGAGCTAGGACTCCGAAGTTATGCGAAGGTGATAGGGTAGCTTACCCATGAGCATGGAAGTTCAAAACAAGCTTAGAGCTTGCTTGGAGTACCTCACATGGCCGAAAATGGTGGAAGGAAGGACTGCCACTGCCGTGACTTGTAGAAGGGCAGAAACTGATTTTGTCTTCACCACATGCATCCAATTCGTTCATTGTGAGTTTTCTGCACCTCCTATGATTGTATTTACAATTGTTTCATGTTTTATTAATGATCTTGGGAAGCTTAGAGTAGACCAACAATGGTATCAGAGCCTTTGAAAGCATGAAATTGATTTTAGGGTTAAAAATGGGAAAAAAGAATTTGGGCATGATTTAATGAAATTGGATGAATTAGTATGCTTAAATGTTGTTGAATTGATGATTGATTGGATCAATTTGATGAAAAAGTGTTTGAAACAAATTTCCCCAATTTTGGTGTGTTGGCCGAAAATATTTGAACCCTATATTGTCTTGGATTTTTGATTTTTGATCATTGGATGTGTTGGAAATTATTTGGGGATGTTGAATTAATGTTGAATTGAATTTAATTGGATTGAATTTGATTTGGGCCTGATTTTCCCCTTTGGCCGAGACATTTATGCATGTTAATTGGGTTTGATTTTGATCAAAATGTGTTGGACATGTTTTGTTAATGATAAGCATGATTAATTGTACAAATTTGGTGTTTTGGAAATATTGATTTGGATAATTAATAATGCTATACACTTTAGGAAATTAGAATGTGAAATTTGGAATTTTTGTATTTTAATTAATTGGGCTTAAAATTGGATTTGGGCTTGTTATGTTGTTATTGGGCTTATTGGGCTTTGTTGTACAAAGTAGGGTTTAGGCAAAGTTGGTTGGATCCAATTAGGCCCAAAACCGCCTCCATAAAGCCCAAATGCGACTTAATGAACTTTTAAAGTTTAATTGGGCCTAATGGGCCTAAATTGATTTCTGGGCTTATGGGGTAACTCCGGGATTGGATTTTGGTTATTCGGTTTGACCCGAGTTGACCAAAAGTCCACGCCTCAAGAAATTAATTAAAAGCCCATTGGAATTTAATTGAATTGACGTTGGACGTTTATCGGACTTTGAGACCCGTAGCGATTAAATTTGGAATTTAAGTCGTAAAGGTTCGTAATTAAAGTGTAGTATTTATTTTGGAATTAAATAGTGAATTAGAATTAAATACAAATTGAATTGGATTTAATTATGTAATTTAATTTAATTCAAGAATTCGTACTTTATGTACTTATTCGCAAAACGAGTTTGACTCGAGAAAAATCAAATCGTTGTTTGAACATTGGATGGTCATTAATTATCAGATTAATTAATTTGATTAGATTGATTGATAACATGCTTGTGTGAATACATGGTTGCGATGCATGAATAATGTATATCGGATGGATATTAGATGGGTGGGGCAATTTTGGAAATTGTAATAAATTTGATTTATTAATTGGACCTGCGTGTCCAGCCTTATCACCTCTTTATTATTTGTATTCTCTTCTCACCTATTCCCCTCAATGTAAATGAGGTTTCTTTAGAAGTGTAGTGTAACGGGTAGAAGTAATACATGTGCTAGCTGGAGAGAGAAAGAGAGAGATTTGATCTAGGATCATTGTGTAAAGTATCCATCCGTATATCATTATTATTTTTCATATGCGCTTTATTATGTGTTTAGAAAGCATGTTTAAGGGTGTATGATGATGAGACCTTAACAAAGATAATAAATTGGTTGCCAATTTGCACTCGAAAAACCCTCGCATAATATTAAGCGTCTTTCCTTCCATTGAGTGATTCTCACTCAAGATCCGAGACTGGCATTGGCTTGTTGGCCAAAGTCAAGGCCTTTGTTCGTCGAGGATGTGTTTGAATCACGAAGGCTTTGTTCCATATCAGTGTCTTGTCCAAGTTGTGGTTTGTTGGCTAAAGTCAAGACCACTTCTTGTCCATCGACATTGATTACGAAGCTTTCCATGGTCAATGGGTCACGCTTAACTGGGATCACTAAGTTTGTTGTGCCAAAGCCAAGGCTTAGTTGATTCAGAGGAAAAAGTTTAGGTAATACTTTGGATGTATTGGTATATATAAGATATATATTTCGGACTTGGATGTCCCCCTACCGGATCTAGGAATTGGATTGGATCTAATCGATCTTAGAGATCTACCTAGTTAATTATCATACAATTTGTTGGCTAAAGTCAAGATTGTGTGATATTTAATGGGATCCTAGCCCACTAGGAAACGCGGTTTCCCAAGTACTCGACAGAGGGTTAGAGGCTCGCCGAAAAATAATGGGAGGTAAGAATTGAATTTGCAATATTCGTTCAATTACTCGCCATACGCGCTCATTCAAATATCATTCGTCATATAAATTAATATATTAGTTGGACTAATATTTAATTGTTGTTTTAATTAAAGCAGTTGGACTGTATTATAGTTGATTATATAATTGGATTATAGTAATCAATATATTTGAATTAATTAATTTCAATTTACAGTTGATTTTTATAATTGGATTATAGTAATCAATGTAATTGAGGTTAATTAATTTAAATTATAGTTGATTATATAGTTGGACTATAATAATCATTATAATAAATAGTACCACAAATCGTTGATTAAATAGTTGGACTATTAGAATCAAGAAGATAAATGAAAGATTAGTGTTTAAAACATAATCTGGGTGAAAATGTATTTAAACGACTATATTTTCAAATTGGGAATTATTTCAGGATGGTCCTGGAAAAATAATAAGTTATTTTATTTGATAAAATAATATATTAAGCCTAAGCCCGGAGTTAAGCAAATAGTAGAGCATAATCTTCGGAAGATTTATGTAATGATAACTTAAGTGCTTAATCCATTAAGCTTGTCGCAATAGACTCCTTAATTTCTGAATCAGAACTAAGGATTAGATCCTTAAAAGTATGATGACGAAATTGAAGGATATTCATAAATCTATGTTTAGATTTTAGAAGTACTAAAATTGCAATTGATAACTCTTGGAAAGTTAATGACTATTCTCAAGGAGATAAACGTCAAACTTTGCAATTAGGCAAGTAGCGCTAGTTGCACCTTACTTCGATAATCTAGAAACCCGAGGCTTGGCAAAAGGCTACTGGAATGTTGAAAATGGCAAAGGCAAAATCATTATAATCTTCTAGGAAGATAAAGGACATATCCCAAATGTCTGCCTTAAATGTTGAAAGTGACTGCCGTTTGGACAAAGCAGACATGAAGGAAAAGAAGACGAGCAAGGCTCTGACTTCAAATGTGATTGTCATAAATATATTCATTACTAGTATTTAAAATTGGATTTTAGATACTTAGTGTGATATATATATATATATATATATATATTGATGTTCAGAATCTGTTATGAACAGGATACTGACTTCAATAGAGATTAATCTGCGAATTGGAAACGGGACGACTGTCGCTGTTTTAACCGTAGATACCTAAGTTTAGGAACTACCCTCGGGTTTGTACTTAAGTTAGGAAACTGTTATTATGTAACTAGTTTGACTAGGAACATTATCTCTATATCAGTGTTTAACCCGCTGCGGGTGAACCTTTATATTCTAGAACACTAAAGTGTTTTATTATATAAAGATGATATTGAGATAAACACATTAGATGTGAATAAAAGAATTCATATTTTGAATATAAATAAATCTCAAACATATAACATGACAAAAAAATAGCTCAAACTGATTTGATCAGGAGAAACGTAAAAGTGGCATTGTTTTCTGGGACACAATCAAACAAGAATCGTATATCCACACTTTTGAAGAGTGGGTACTCGGACTGATTTGATTCCAATCAAATAAAGACTACGAATCTAGTTTATTGGGCAAAGTGCCTAAAACACTATTTACTTGGTAAAAGTGTAAATGCCACCAATCTGTTAGCCCTAGTTCATAGTGAAGCAAGTGGGCCCATATCTAGCTAGACTAGATGTGGATATGAATATTTCGTGACCTTTACGGATGTGGCATCGTGTTATGGTTATGTGTTTCTTTTGAAGAACACAAATCGGAAACTTTTATAGTTTCGACACGAAATAGACAAACAGATCGGCTGAAGTATTAAACCATCACGGTGAGACCGTAATGGAAAATACTTAAGCAATAAGTTTCTAATGTACTTGAAAGAGTAAAGTATTCTTTCAAATGAGGACTCCTTCCGGAACACGTCGGTTTGACGGTGTGTCCGAACTGAGTAACCGAATTTTGTTGGACATGATAAGGTTAATCACGAGTCGCTCTGAGCTACCATTTCCTTCAACGGATACGCATAAACAGTGCAAAACTTATTTTGAATAAGGTTCCATAAAATCTGTTTGACAGATTTCATATTATATATGAACAGTAAAGAAACTGGGTTTTCTCATTCCTGAAGATTTGGGTATGCTAGGCATATGTTTGGATGATACCAAACTAGAACCCAAATCGGATAAGTGCCAAGTTGTGGGTTATCCTAGGGATACCAAAGTATAGTACTTAAACAAATCACTAGAGAACAATGTAATTGTTGCTCGCCATGCGGTTTTCCTAAGAGGAATACCAATATGCAGTGGTAAGTGGGAAGAAAGTAAAACTCGATGAAAATCGGAGTAATACTATTCTAGGCACTGATTCTATAATGGAACACAAATATTTCATCAAGGATGAAACTATACCAGTAATCTTCGAATACACAAGAACCACGTAAGTCGGAGAGAGTCAGAAAACAACCTGGGGTATGGGTTTCTGATCTCACCTCATAAAGGTGTCTATCTAATTGAGGAATACCAATTGACTACGTATGAGGAAGTGATACAAGGTATCGACTCCCTATTATGGCAAAGTGCCATATAATCCGAAATGGATCCATGTATATCAACTATGTTTGGACACTAGTTGATGTACCGCAAGGCATTGTGCCTATTGGTACTATAAGTCTTCAAGGAAGACATACATGGATGGCAACATACCAACGTATAAAGCTAGGCTTTTAGCGGAAAGGTATCGTTATCAACATTGTGTTGATTACGATTCAACCTTTTAACTGTTGCCACGGTAAATCCATTTGGAGAATGTTTGCTAACGCTGCATGTTTCATTTATGAAATATGTCAGCTTAACGGGAAAATCGCTTTCCTGAAAAGGAAACCTTTCGGAGGATATTTATAACATCCTGTCGATTTTGTCATACCAAAACTAGCAAACAAGGTTTGCAGGTTATTCGATCCATGTTTGGATTGAAGCAAGCGTAGGTTCTTGGAATTGTCGTTTTGATGTAATCATAATAGTTTATGATTTAATTCAAAATGAAATGATTCTTGTGTATATAAGAGGGTTAGTGGGAGCGCACCGACAGTGGTTGTCCTATAAAATAATGATAATATGTCATTTCTTGGAAATGATATTCCCATAATAATAATCGGTGAAAGCTTAGCTTTCGAGAAAACTCTCCGAAAAACAGTACATCGAAAAATGTACACGACCTGGTGTCTCATACGCTTTGAGCATATGGATTCACAAACAGGCCAATCCTAGTGATAGTCACTGGATTGATGTTAAGAGCATCCGTTAGTATCTTAGAGAACTAAGGATGATGTCTTAATCTATGGAGAAGGAGAACTTGAAGTGATTGGGATCACTACTGCAAGTTTCCTAACCGATAAAACGACTATAAGTCACAAACGGTACTACAAAGTTTGAATAACGGTACAGTGAGCTGGAAATCTTCCATGCAAGATACTGTTACCGAATAAACAACAAATGCGGGTTATTGCTGCAGCTGAGGCGGCAATAGAAGCCATTTGGGTCGATAATAAATCTAATTAGATTAGATATAATTCTGTTAGCTGCTGAGCTAGGCGTCAGCACAGGCTAAAGAATTAATGGTCTCATCAACGATCCAGATACATACTTCGATATTCATCTGATTCGTTCGGAGCATACATCATAGCGATGTGATGATCGTATAAATTGCATCAGACGATAATCATGCAAATCCGCTGACGAAAGCTTTTCTCAACAGTTTGAGCCAACCGTACATAGTACGGGTGTAAGACACTCGAGTGACTGGCTATAGGCCAAGTGGGAGATTGTTGGACAATTATGACCCATAGCGTCATTATTTGTACATATCATGGTGTTGTTGTACAAATTAACTATGTGACAAAGGAGATTGCACTCTTATCATTTGTGATTAGATCACCTAGATGTTTAAATGATGAGAGGTCCCTATGATTTGTTCCTGGACAGAGAATGATATGAGACAGTATCAGTCCATGAAGGATAAATCATTAAATATCTCTAGTCAGAGTATTATCGAGATTGGACATCGATAAATACGTAAAAGACTAGTATTACAGTTGTGCGCGTTGTGAGGGCACAACGGCATAGTTCTCATATAGTTGGGTATAGGATACTCATGCAAGTATAGTAGAAGGTTGTGTTTTACCGATGGTACGGGAAACAGCTTCGCTCTGGATAGACCCCCTCGGAATTCCATTGGTAGTATGACTATGTGTCTATGGAAGTCTGAAATCAGGGTAGATGTATTTGGTCTTAACCTGAGACTTGCACCGCTAATACTTGCGACAATCAATATACTTTGGTTGCGGTCGTCCAGGGCTTTAACAGGTTCTGTGTACGCCAATGCTGGGTATATTGAGAATCGTAGTGTGTTGGGTGTGATGTCAATACGGAAGTGTCACTCCAGTCATATGGAGATGATGGTCACGTAGGATACGGTTCTGGTTCTCTTAAGTACTGCAGTCATCGGGATAAAATGACAAGGTCATGTTTATCCGATTATAGAGACTAGTTACCAGACATCCGACATGTGCTTCGTACGGGGCAGACACAATTCCAGCCCCAGGCCTAGCACGTGATCATCTGATACTGGACAGAAATACGCAATACCACGTATAGTACGCCTGATACAGATCCTTTATTCCTGTAAGGATATTTCCGGAGAATTGGGTAGGCATGACGCTTTGCTAGAGGCCAACCTTGTCTTGTAAATTGGTATAAACGTAGTACTAGGTACTTACTTGTTCGGATAGTCTGACGACCGAATTTACTGCCAACATATCCGGGGATCTCATGGGTCGCTTCCCGAAGATTCACCGATGACGTATGACTCGTACTTTAATTAATCTGGGATTAATTTAATGAGAGAGAAAATTAATCTGGGATTAATTACAGAGATATTTTATCTGGGATAAAATATCAATGAAAGAGAGATATAGTGATTAATTTGGAATTAATCGGAAAAAAAATATATTTGATATATTTAACGAAATTGGATTTCGACGCGGAATTAAAATTAGATTTTAATTCGGGCGAACGAATTAATTTAGAATTAATTCGTTAGCGACGTGAATAGTGATTTCGCTAGGCGTAATCATTTAATTGCGTCGCAACGGAAAATTCGTTAATTTGGAATTAGCGAACCCGAGCCCGGTATTGTTTGCGAGCGCATTCGCATTTCAAATTCGAGTGCGGCACGCAAGTCAAATCAAGCATCAAATCATTAGTCACATCAAGCGTCAAATCACATGTCACTTTGAGTGATGTGACAAGTGGACAATTGATTGATGTGAGTTGATGTGTATTGATTGAAAGCATTTAATGCTTTGCTTTTTTGAAAAAGTTTTTTGTATATATGTTTTATTTGTTTTTGGAAAACAAAATAATAAAACCAATTACATTTCTTTTTCCCTTATCTCTCTACTGGTTCACGGTTCATGCAACTTTTGGAGACATTTCTTCATCTTTCTCTCTCGGCCTTAGAGGCATTTCTTCACTGTTTTTTTCTGCAAAAACCGTGAATGAGGGAAGCAAAAGTGTGAGAAATTTGTGGCAAATTTCTTGAGAGCTAGGACTCCGAAGTTATGCGAAGGTGATAGGGTAGCTTACCCATGAGTATGGAAGTTCAACACAAGCTTATAGCTTGCTTGGAGTACCTCACATGGCCGAAAATGGTGGAAGGAAGGACTGCCACTGCCGTGACTTGTAGAAGGGCAGAAACTGATTTTGTCTTCACCACATGCATCCAATCCGTTCATTGTGAGTTTTCCGCACCTCCTATGATTGTATTTACACTTGTTTCATGCTTTATTAATGATCTTGG
The DNA here is from genome assembly GCA_019454045.1 of Zanthoxylum bungeanum. Taxonomy (NCBI): domain Eukaryota; kingdom Viridiplantae; phylum Streptophyta; class Magnoliopsida; order Sapindales; family Rutaceae; genus Zanthoxylum; species Zanthoxylum bungeanum. The sequence continues at coordinate 66,840 of SKCR01013349.1, forward strand.
GAAGCTTAGAGTAGACCAACAGGAGGAAGCTAAAGCGAAGAACCGAGCTCTCGAACAATCCGACTGAGACAACAAAGACAAGATCGCCTTCCTTAGTCGAGCCTCCTGAATCATAAAAAAAGATAGGGACAATGATATTGCCGGGTTGACCCGAAATGCTGATGAAGTTAAGTCATTGTCATGGCAGGTTGCCTCGTCCGAGAAGGCTCTCGATGACATGAGGAGAATGGAGGCTGCAAAAACGGAAGCCAAATTCGAATGGATTGTAGAGTGCGTGCAGAAATTCGAGATGCTCCAGCCCGACCTGAATTTGGACGCAATATATCGGCTCTTAAAGTGGTGTAATGGGGAGATAACCGAAGAAGAGGCCATGGGCCAAAATTTAGGAGACCTCGAGTCCGTTCAAGACCCTAGCCGATGTCCGTCGTGCCTTCAGCCTAAGAAGATCTCGGCCTTTTTTAATCTATTGCTATTTTAGCAGAGGAAACTTCTGGGCCCTCCACATCTACTGCCCTCATTGAAGAGGTCTTAGACCCCTTCTCACCCATTGTTGTTGCCGAAACCATTGCCCCCACTGACTCTACTCTCGATGAGCCCGCCCATACTCCTACTATTGACGCTGCTCTTGATGAGCCCGCCTCTGCTCATACTACTTAACAGTCCATTTCTTTTTTACTTTTTCTCTGTATTTTATATGGTGACCCCGATGGGGCCTTTTGTAACAAACATTAACATATTTATGAATGAATCTTACTTGTGCACTTCTCTTTCCATTTACTTAGTACATGTATGAAGAAACCCAATGCCTGACCTATTTTCTTTAACACTTAGCCATTTTCACCAAAGTTGACACAATTATTCCTCTAAGGGATCACACAGATTAACAAATTCTGAGACCCGAACCCCACGCGAGTTCCTTCCTGGAACAGTTAGCAAACTCAATATTTCCTCAAGATTGGTGACCTTTGCCTGACCTTCTCCCCCACTTTAGAGAATACATCGACACATGATCTAGTGTGTAACCCCAGACATAAGAAGAATGTCCCCATTCGTGCCTTCCAGCATTTGGCTGTGAAGGAGAAACTCCAACGCCATACCAACAAACATAACAAGGCCTCAGTGAGACGTAACCCGACCTCGAGCCAATCAAGCAAATTGGCCACAAGGGAATGAACCCTCATTGTGCCATCAATATTTGGCCATGGGGGAAAAATCCAAACCCATGCCAACAAACATAACAAAGACTTAGTGAGACGTAAAACGACCATGAGCTGATCAAGCAAACTGGCCACAAGTGAATGTACCATCATTGTGTCATCAACACTTAGCCATAAAGGAAAAACTCCAAGCCCATGCCAACAAACATAACAAGGCCTCGATGGGACGTAACCCGACCCCAAATCGATCAAACAAACTGGCCGTAAGGGAATGTGACCTCCTTGTGCCATCAACACTTGGCCAAGTGGGAAAACTCCAAATCTATGCCAATAAATATAACAAAGCCTCGGTGGGACGTAACCCGACCCCGAGCAATCAAACAAACTGGCCATAAGAGAATGTACCATTCTTGTGCCATCAACACTTGGCCATGGGGAAAAACTCCAAACCCATTCCAATAAACATAACCAGGTCTCGGTGGGATGTAACCCGACCCTGACACAATCAAGCAAACTATGGCCTCGACAGAACAAATACAGTCCCGAGCCATCAATTCATATTATGGTCTCGGCGGAACGAATGCAACCCGGAGCCATCAATTCACTCTATGGCCTTAGCGGAACGAATACAGCCCTGAGCCATCAATTTACTTTCACTAACTTAACCTCGAGGGAAGATTTTCAACCTCCGGAAAGCACTATGGAAACTTGAAATGACGTCCTACTTCCAATCATCGACCAAAAACAAAACCAAGATGAAACTAAGACAAAACAAAATGAGGGTGATATATCACATACCCCATGCAGACCCAAAAGAAACAACAAGGGAGCATGAGACATAGTCTTGCCCCATGCCATCCAAAATACTAATTTTGAACCTCACAGTTCAACATCCCGAAGAACCGAGATACAGATCGAGGGGGCGACCAACGCCATGAGATTTTTCCCATGCTAGGCAGGCCCCGTGTCTACAAATGCCATGGAGACCCTCAGGCCTTCCTCGTGCTATGCTCTTACGGATCCGAAATGGGATGGCCAATGCCACAAAGGGCATTCTCCCTCCTCGTGCTGGGCATATCCCGAGGCTACAAATGCCACTGAGGCTCTCCGGCCTTCCCCGTGCTATGTACCTTCTGAGGCTATAAACGCCACTAAGCCCGTGGACTTTCCTTGTGCTGTGTACCTCCAACACTGAGCAGAAAATACCATGGAGGCCCGTGGGCCTTCCCCGTGCTATACAAACCCAGAGGTACCAGAGTATCCAAGCTAGTAGCCATCCATACGTGCTATGATTACCTTGGGGCACCAAACGCCATGCCGACTCGTTCGCCGAGTGTGCTATGGATACTCGAGGCGCCAAACGCCATACATGTTTTTACACTACGATCATTCCACAAATATGCAAGTCATTGGATATTAACGTTCTAGCTCGGGGGTTTGATAATGACACCAGTGAATGACGTGTTGCGGGGGTACATACTTTTCCCCCACGTCTTACATCCCTTTATGCAATCCAATCATGAGTATTTTCACAAGAATATCAAACATTCATTTCCTATTAAAATAATAGACAATAATAGTTGAACAAGCTTTTATTTAAGAAAAAGAAAGTCTTATTCATATTTAGGGGATCTACCGCACATCTTACAACTCTTTGAGGGTCATTCTAAGAGAGGCTCTTACTAAAAACATCTTCCTTAACATCTTCGAATGACTCTCAACAATGTCCTTCTGAACTGAGCTCTTTGGAGAATTGGGGACTGACAGGCCGAACAATGGCCATAATTTCTCTATGAGGAACTTGTTCATCCTTAGGAGGAGCTTGTACATCTTTAGCATCGACGGGAAAAAACCTCCAACCCTTGTCATTACATTTCATTTAACCACTCAACCCTAGGTCCCCCACCCTCTACATAATGCAGACTTGGAAAGCTGCTAAATGAGCATAATAAGCAGGAGGCATTATGGAACTTGATCGAGTACCCCGGTATATCGACCCTCTGACTACTTCCTGACGACAGTTGCTATTAGCGACACTCGGTCATCATAGTCGTTCCTTACCAGATCCTCCACCTGCTTATGTAGGTCTCTACATCTATTTGTGATGTGTCCTCTCATATTATTATGCACACAGTAAGCCATGTTGTCTATTTTCTCAATGGGAAACATCATTGGGTCGGGCTCAGTCAATAGACATTTATTCTGGATTTTCCGAACTATATGGGCCACGGGTCTGTTTAAGGGTGTGTATATTATCCCTCCGGCGACATGGTTGACTTGGACAAACAACATTCTCTCTTGCATTGAATTATTATGAGGTATCGGTCTAAACTCCTTCTACCTTGGGACCGACCACCTCAAGTCCCTGCCCATATCCCGCTGGTTTTCTTGCTAGAGTGCTTTCGGCTTCTAAACATTCCCACATTCTCCAAAGCCGAGGCATAATCTGGTATTGTTGGGGTTTTGGGCGATGGGCGCAGCAGAAGCACGGTTCGAGTGAAATCGTATTTTAAAACATTTTCAAAATACCAAATAAATTATTCAATATTTGATTTGAATAATTTATTCATATTTCACTTAAAATTATTTATTCAATATCAAATATTAACATAAATAAGGTTGAAAACTCGTGAAACTTTTACGAAAATCATTTTTCCGCAACCGACCACCTGGAACTTATGGAAACTGCATAGGTTAGCTCCTATAGTGTTGAGGCAGTTCATGAGCTGCCCAAACAGTGACAGATTCACTGTCTGGACAGCCGTCACTCGGTTGGCTCAAAATCCACCCGGTAACGCCGTTTTTGGCCGGTTTCGCTTATTTCAAGTCAGAAATACTTTCCGGAAATTGTGAAAACTCCCAAAACACATCCAAAACATTCATAAGACAAGAATTTCATTACAAAATCAGATTCATTTCTAGGTCTTACACAGAAAACGAAATTGCCTAATTTTCGTGCTTAAATCCAACAATTTCAAGATTAAATCAATTAATCTCAACACCAAATGAGTCCCACCACAAATGAATAACTCTAGAAAAATTCTAGGCTATCTAAGAGTGGATCAACAACTCTTGAATGGCAACAATATTGTCCAATAATAATTTGAACAAATTGGAATGAAATTACACTAATTCCATCAAATCCACACTTCACACATGCATAATCTTCCAATTCCAACCACCAAACACAAAAGCCCCAATTTTTCACAAAAAAAAAAAAGAAATCCTAGAACATTTCTAAGTATTCAAGAAAACAAGAAACTAATTTACAAGCTTGGTTATAGAAGATTACCTCTTTAATCTCTTAAAATCCAACCTTTTTCTTGAATTTTTCTTTGTCTTTTTGCTTGATTTCATCAAACTAAAATTTGAGTTTTCTTCCTTAGAAAGAATCGATCATGAAAGAGAGGATAAGAAGAAGAAAACAATTCATTCTGTTATATAACCTTGTTGACCGAATATAAGCCTTAAAAGGAGGGGTATTTTGGTCATTTGAAACTTTAATTAATTGGATTCAAAATCAAATTAATAATACATGCCACATGGATCAAATTAATAATAAACATGTGTGATAACAATTATCACAAATGAAAATTATTAAAATAAATTAAATATAAAGTTAAAGTGGTGACAAATCAAATTTGACACTTCAACCTTTAATTTAATGACAAGTGTAACCAATAATAATTAAACATTTTTCATAACAATTGTGAAAAATTTAATCAATTAATTATTATTATATATATGTATTTTATTTACATTAAATAATAAATATATATATTTAATGACATGTGTCAAAATCTCATTTGATGAATAATTAATGTGTATCTAATCATATTATATATCAAATAAAAATACACAATAATTATTAGCGGATATAATCCTCTAATGCATGTGTTATCGTTAAACCAATTAAACGATCCAAATTAACTCACTTAATCCGGTGAAGTATTATGAATAATCCGTATTATTCATATCGTGTTGCCTAAGTACTCAACGAGAACACTTCATATTGTGGGACTCTCTAAGTTTAGGTCTATCTGTCACAAAATCCAATTTCGTGTCCATAATCCACCCATTCATGGATTATGAAGACCACGGATAATCTCGCTAAACTATGCAAGTCGAGGACATAAAATACGTATAATCCCTCTGTCTCAGGCCATCCGTATTATACTTGGGATATAGATCAGAACGTCAAATCCGTTTGGTATAATACAGTCGACTTTCAATTTACGATCTCTAAATAACACTCGGAATTGGTTTCCGACGTTATACCACAGCCATGGATTTACTAGATCGTAAACACGTGCTGGATGCCTATGCCATGTACACAGGACTGACGGATCCTATCTTGATACACACTGGATATCATGAGCATCAATCCACACCCAACAAACAGGTGGAGGGCTGATCATGAATAGATCGTTGACGTGACTGCCATCAAAGTGTGGAGGATAACTCATATATCCCACTGTGGATCTCAAGTCGAAGGACCACTATGCTCGCTCAACTTGAGAAGGTTCCTATTGACGTTGATGTACCATATATTAGGAAACCTTTAGTGAGTTGTTCAGTGTCTTATCAAATAAACACCTACATGTCTATCCGAGTCTCCCGAGACTCATTGGTTCAGTGGGATAAACCATCGGACCAAGTCACGATAAACGAAATGTACTGGTCTCAACAGATTTTACTAACCAACCCGTGTTAGCAAATCTTGACCAGGAACTTTATTTAAGGATATACAACTTATAGTGCGCTTCCCAATGTCAATTACAAACTGCATTGAAATTGCGCACTATACTGTAAACTCTAGGGTCTTTGTCTAATATACACGTATCACTGAACCAGATTCAGTTTCGATGTAATCGTAATCATATATCTAATCGCAATTAGATCGAATAATCGTATAAAAGACAAGAGTGCTACCATAAAATTAGTAATATTATGGAAAATACAATTGCTTGAATTTATGAATCAGACATAAATACGATACGGATTAGTACTCTGAGCACCAACCCTAACAGGTATCTCCGAGATCCTCAAGTGAGACCATAACCTCCCGACATTGAGGGCCCATGTGAAACTTTCCAGCGCCTCCGGGGACTAATACGCCTCGATCTCTAACACCAGACCATGGTACCTATCGATAAAACTTTTTAAAGACTCATCGTCTCCCTGATTCATCAACCTCAACGACCCCACAGTCTTTCTTGGTACACAAGCCCATTTGAAGTGCCACACAAAAGATTTTCACAACTGCGCGAAGCTGCTGATACTCCCCGGGGTCAAATTCATAAACCATAAGCTGGCCGATCCGCCCAAAGTTAAAGGGAACACCTTGCATATGTTAGACAGTTATGACTTATAGCGTCACTATTTGTACAGATCATTGTGTTGTTGTACAAATTAACTATGTGACAAAGGAAATTGCTCTCTTATCATCTGTGATTAGATCACCAAGATGTATAAATGATAGAAGGTCCTTATGATTAGTTCCTGGATTGAGATGATATAAGACAGTATCAATCCACGAAGGTTTAATCATTAAATATCCATAGTCAGAATATTATCGAGATTGGACATCGATAATGCGTAAAATACTGGTATTACACTTGTGCGCGTTGTGAGGGCATAACTGCATAGTTCTCATATATTTGGGTATAGGATACTCATGCAAGTGTAGTAGGAGGTTGTGTTTTACCGATGGTACGGAAAATAGCTTCGCTCTGGATAGACCCCTCAGAATTCCATTGGTAGTATGACTATGTGTCTATGGAAGTCCGAATCAGGATAGGTGTATTTGGTCTTAACCTGAGACTTGCACCGCTAATACTTGCGATAATCAATGTACTTTGGTTTTGGTCATCCAGGGCTTTAACCGGTTATGTGTACGCCTCTTCTGGGTATATTAAGAATCGTAGTGTATTGGGTGTGATTTCGAGATGGAAGTATCACTCTAGTCATAGTGGAGATGATGGTCACGTAGGATACGAAACTGGTTCTCTTATGCAATGCAGTCATCGGGATAAAATGACTAGGTCATGTTTATCCGATTATAGAGACTAGTTACCAGAGATCCGATATGTGCTTCGTACGAGGCAGACACAATTCCAGCCCCAGGCCTAGCACATGACATCCGATACTGGATCGAAATACGCAATACTACGTATACTACGTCTGATATAGATCACATATTCCTGTAAGGATATTTCTGGAGAATTGGGTAGGCATGGCGCTTTGCTAGAAGCCAACCTTGTCTTGTAAATCGGTAAAAACGTAGTACTAGGTACTTACGTGTTCGGATAGTCCGACGACCGGATTTACTACCAACATATCCGGGGATCTCATGGGTCGCTTCCCGAAGATTCACCGATGACGTATGACTCGCACTTTATTAATCTGGGATTAATTAGATGAGAGAGAAAATTAATCTGGGATTAATTGCGGAGATATTTTATCTGGGATAAAATATTAATTAAAGAGAGAAAACGATTAATTTGGAATTAATCGATAAATTAATATATTCGATATATTAAACGAAATTGGATTTCGACACGGAATTGAAATTAGATTTTAATTCGGGCGAAACTGTTAATTTAGAATTAATTCGTTAGCGATGTGAATAGTGATTTTTTAGGCATAATTATTTAATTACGTCGCAACGGAAAATTCGTTAATTTGGAATTAGCGAACCCGAGCCCGAGAGTGTTTGCAGGCGCACTCGCATTGCGAATTTAAGTGCGGCCCACAAGTCACATCAAGCGTCAAATCGCTAGTCACATCAAGTGTCAAATCACTTGTCACTTTGAGTGATGTGATGTCAAGTCACTTGTGATCTGAATAGTTGATGTGCGTTGTTGTATGCATTTTTTGCCTCCAAAATTTGTTGACCTTTTGAAAGCCATTTTACAAATTTTGGTATATGTTTATTATTGATTTTGGAAATCATTTTAAAAAAAAACATAACACATTTTCTCTCTCTCTCTCCCTAATGTATTCAGCAAAAGGCATTATTCTTCTCCTCTCCTTTGTTGGCCGAATGGCCATCTCCTTTTCTTCCATTTGTCTTGGCCGAATGTACCAAGAACAAGGTTGAAGATTTTGTTGCAAAATCTTCTTGTGCTAGCACACTTAAGGGTCATCCTAAGTTGATAGGGAACCGCACTTGTGAGCTTGGAATCACCATTTGAGAAGCTTGGAGCTTGGAGCATCAATGGAGGACATCCATGGAGGTTGACCGAAATTTTGAAGAACACAAAATGCAACCCATTGTCGTGAGCTTCCAAGGAGGAGCTAAGGATTTTGTGTTCGTCGCATCGCAAACTGATCAATGTAAGTATGTTTTCCGCTGTACTTCTTGAGTATTCACATGTATTTTCATTGCTTGATTTGATATTGGGATGCTTAGTAAAACCCAACAATGGTATCTATGAGCCTAATTGAGCATGCAAATAATTTAGGGTTAAAATTTGGTAAAATCAATTTGAGAATGATTTGGTTAAATTGTTTGATTAAGTATGCTTAAATGATGGTTAATTGAAGTTTGATTGGATCAATTTCATGAAATATTGTTTGGAACAATTTTTCCCAAAAATATTGGCTTGGCCGAATATGAAGCTTGCCCTAATGTCTTGGAATTTTTGATTTTTGATTCATTGGATGACTTGAAATCAATTGGGAATATTGATTTAATGTTGAATTGGATTCAATTGGATTGGATTTAAAATTGGACATATAAATCCATAATTGCCGAGACAATATAGCATGGTATATGGGTTTGATTTTTGTTAAAATGTGTTGGACATGTTTTAATGTTGATAAGCATATTTAATTAGGCTAATTGGTGTTTTGGAAATATTGATTTGGTTGATTAATTATGGTTTACACTTTGAGTAATTAAATTATGAATTTGGAATTTTGGAATTTAATTATGTTGGGCTTAAATTGGATTTGGGCTTGAAAAGATGTTATTGGGCTTTAATGGGCTTGGTTGTACCAAGATTGGTTTAGGCAAATTGGTTAGATGCAATTGGGCCCAAAACCATTTCCATAAAGTCCAATTATGACTTAAATGGACCTTTTAAAATTTTAATTGGGCCTAATCGGCCTAAATTGATTTCTAGGCTTATGGGGTTATTCCTTGATTGGGCTTTGGTTATTGGGTTTGACCCAAGTTGACCAAAAGTCCACGCTTTAAAGAAATTAATTGAAGCCCATTGGACTTTAATTAAATTAACATTGGATGTTAATCGGGCTTTGAATCCCATAACGATTAAATTTGGAATTTAAGTCGTAAAGGTTCGTTAATAAAGTGTAATATTTAATTTGGAATTAAATAGTGAATTAGTATTAAATACAAATTGAATTGGATTTAATTATGTAGTTTAATTTAATTCAAGAATTCGTACTTTGAGTACTTATTCGCAAAACGAGTCGGACTTGCGCAAAATCAAATCGTTCTTTGAACATTGGATGGTCATTAATTATCAGATTAATTAATTGGATTAGATTGATTGATAACATGCTTGTGTGAATACATGGTTGCGATGCATGAATAATGTATATCGGATGGATATTAGATGAGTGTGGCAATTTTGGAAATTGTTGTAATAAATTTAGAATTTATTAATTGGACCTGCGTGTCCAGCCTATTACCTCCTTACTCTTTGTATTTCTCTTCTCACCTATTCCCCTCAATGTAAATGAGGTTTCTTTAGAAGTTTTATGTAACGGGTAGAAGTAATACATGTGCTATCGGGAGAGAGGAAAGAGAGAGATTTGTTCTAGGAACAATGTGTTAAAATATACATCCGCATATCATTATTAAATTTATTTATATGCGCCTTATTATGTGTTTAGAATGCATGTTTAAGGGTGTATGATGATGAGACCTTAACAAAGATAATAAATTGGTTGTCAATTTGCACGCGAAAAACCCTCACAAAATATTAAGCGTTTTTCCTTCCATTGAGTGATTCTTACTCAAGATCCAAGACTGGCATTGGTTTGTTGGCCAAAGTCAAGGCCTTTGTCCGTTTAGGATGTGTTTGAATCATGAAAGCTTTGTTCCATATCGGTGTCTTGTCCAAGTTGTGATTTGTTGGCCAAAGTCAAGATCACTTTTTGTCCATCGACATTGATTACGAAGCTTTCCAAGGTCAATGGGTCACGCTTAACTGAGATCACTAAGTTTGTTGTGCCAAAGCCAAGGCTTAGTTGATTCAGAGGAAAAAGGTTAGGCAATATATTGGATATATTGGCATATATAAGATATATGTTTCGGACTTGGATGTCCACCTACTGGATCTAGGAATTGGATGGGATCCAATTGATCTTAGAGATCTACCTAGTTAATTATCATACAATTTGTTGGCCAAAGTCAAGATTGTGTGTTATTTAACGGGATCCTAGCCCACTAGGAAACAAGGTTTCCCGAGTACTCGACAGAGGGTTAGAGGCTCGCCGAAAAATAGTGGGAGGCAAGTATTAAATTTGCAATATTCGTTACTTACTTGCCATATGTGCTCATATCAAATATTACGTCAAATAAATTAATATATTAGTTGGACTAATAATTAATGTTGTTTTAATTAACAGTTGGACTGTATTCAAACTATTTTCGATTATAGTTGATTTTATAATTTGATTATAGTAATCAATATAATTGAATTTAACCTATTAAATTATAGTTGATTAAATAGTTGGACTATATTAATCATTATAAAAAATAGTACCTAAATCGTTGATTAAATAGTTGGACTATTAGAATCAAGATAAATTGAAAGATTAGTGTTTAAGACATAATCCTGGGTGAAAAATGTTTTAAACGACTTTAATTTTCAGATTGGGAATAAAATATCAGGATGGTCCTGGAAATTAATAAGTTACTTTATTTGATAAAATAACACATTAGGCCTAAGCCCGGAGTTAAGCAAATAGTAGAGCATGATATTTGGAATATTCATGTAATGATAACTTTAGTGCTTAATCCATTTAACTTGCCAAATAGACTCCTTGATTTCTTAATCAAAACTAAGGATTGTATCCTTATAGTATGATAATGAAATTGAAGGATCTTCATATATTCATTTTAGATCTTTGAAGTACTAAATTGCAATAGTAAACTCTTGGAGAATTAATGGCTATTCTCAAGGAGACAAAGCCAAAAGTTTGCAATAAGGCAAAAAGTGCAAGGCGCACCTTATTTCGACATTCTAGAATGCCAAGGCTTGGCCAAAGGCTTCTGGAGTGTGAAAAATGGCAAAGGCAAAATCATTATAATCTTCTAGGAAGATAAATGACATATCCCAAAATGTCTGCCTAAATTGTGGCAAACGGGATCGCGGAAGCGTGACTGCCGTTTGGACAAAGCAGACATGAAGGAATTGAAGAGGGGCAAGGCTCCAGCTTCTAATATGTTTGTCATAAAATATGTTCACTACTAGTATTGAAATTGGATTTTAGATACTTAGTGTGATACATAAATATATACTGATGTGCAGAGTCTGCTGTAAGCAGGATACTGACTTCAGTTGAGATTTATCTGCGAATTGAGAACGGGACGAAAGTCGCTGTTTTAACCGTAGATACCTAAGTTTAGGAACTATCCTTCGGGTATGTACTTAAATTAGGAAACTGTTAAAATGTAACTAGTTTGACTAGATACATTATCTTTGTATCAGGGTTTAACCCGTTGCGGGTATACCTTTATATTTTAGAACACCAAAGTGTTTTATTATATAAAGATGATATTGAGATAAACACATTAGATGTGAATAAAAGTATTTATATTTTGAATATAAATAAATCTCAAACATATAACATGACAAACAAATAGCTCGAACTGAGTAAATCAGTTAAAACTTATTAGTGGCATTGTTGTCTAGGACACAACTAATAAGACTCCTATATCCACACTTTCGATGAGTGGATACTAGGACAAATTTGATTCCATTCAAATAATGTCTACGAATCTAGTTTTTTGGGCAAAGTGCCTAAAACACCTTTAGTTGGTAAAAGTGCTAGTGCCACCGATCTGTTAGCCCTGGTTCATAGTGACGTAGGTGGGCCCATATCTAGCTAGGCTAGATGTGGATATAAATATTTCGTGACCTTTACGGATGTAGCATCGCGTTATGGTTATATGTTTCCTTTGAAACACAAATCCAAAACTTTTACAGTTTCGACAAGAAATAGACAGACAGATCGGCTAAAGTATTAAACCATCATGGTTAGACCATGATGAAAATACTTAAGCAATAAGTTTCTTAAATACTTGAAAGATTATAGTATTCTTTCAATGAGACTCCTCACGGAACACTTCAATTGAGGGTGTGTCTGAACGGATAAACCGAATTTTGTTGGACATGATAGGGTTAATCATGAGTCGCTCTGAGCTACCATTTCCTTCAACGGATACGCATAAACAGTGCAAAACTTATTTTGAATAAGGTTCCATAAAATCTGTTTGACAGATTTCATATTATATATGAACAACAAAGAAACTGGGTTTTCTCATTCCTGAAGATTTGGGTATGCTAGGCATATGTTTGGATGATACCAAACTAGAACCCAAATCGGATAAGTGCCAAGTTGTGGGTTATCCTAGGGATACCAAAGTATAGTACTTAAACAACTCACTAGAGAACAATGTAATTGTTGCTCGCCATGCGGTTTTCCTAAGAGGAATACCAATATGCAGTGGTAAGTGGGAAAAAAGTAAAACTCGATGAAAATCGGAGTAATACTATTCTAGGCACTGATTCTATAATGGAACACAAATATTTCATCAAGGATGAAACTATACCAGTAATCTTCGAATACACAAGAACCACGTAAGTCGGAGAGAGTCAAAAAACAACCTGGGGTATGGGTTTCTGATCTCACCTCATAAAATGTCAATCTTATTGAGGAATACGAACTGACTACGTATGAGGAAGTGATACAAGGTATCGACTCTCTATTATGGCAAAGTGCCATGATATCCGAAATGGATTCCATGTATATCAACTATGTTTGGACACTAGTTGATGTACCGAAAGGCATTGTGCCTATTGGTACCATATAAGTCTTCAAGGAAGACATACATGGAAGGCAACATACCAACGTACCAAGCTAGGCTTGTAGCGAAAAGGTATCGTTATCAACATTGTGTTGATTACGACGAAACCTTTTACCTGTTGCCACGGTAAATCCATTTGGAAAATTCTTGCTAATGCTGCATGTTTCATTTATGAAATATGGCAACTGAATGCCAAAACCGCTTTCCTTAACGGAAACCCTTTGGAGGATGTTTATAACATCCTGACGGTTTTGTCGTACCAAAACTAGCAAACAAGGTTTGCAGGTTATTCGATCGATGTATGGATTGAAGCAAGCATTGCGTTCTTGGAATTATCGTTTTGATGTAATCATAATGGTGTATGATTTAATTCAAAACGAAAATGATTCTTGTATGTATAAGGAGGTTAGTGGGAGCGCACTGACATTGAATGGCCTGTATAATAATGACATGTCATTTCTTGGAAATGATATTCCCATAATACAATCGGTGAAAGCTTGGCTTTCGAGAAAATTCTCTGTAGCAGCTTAGCTAGGCTACAGTGCAGGCTAAAGAATTAATGGTCTCATCAACGATCCAGATATATACTTCAACTACTCATCTGATTCGTTCAGATCATACATCGTGCGATGTGATGATCGTATAAATCGCATCAGATGATAATCATGCAAATCCATTGACGAAAGTCTTTTCTCAGTAATTTGAGCGAACCGTACATAGTTCGGGTGTAGGACACTCGAGTGACTGGCTATAGGCCAAGTGGGAGACTGTTGGACAGTTATAACCCATAGCGTCACTATTTGTACAGATCATGGTGTTGTTGTACAAATTAACTATGTGACAAAGGAAATTGCTCTCTTATCATTTGTGATTAGATCACCAAGATGTATAAATGATAGGAGGTCCTTATGATTAGTTCCTGGATTGAGATGGTATGAGACAGTATCAATCTACGAAGGTTTAATCATTAAATATCCCTAGTCAGAGTATTATCGAGATTGGACATCGATAATGCGTAAAAGACTGATATTACACTTGTGCGCGTTGTGAGGGCATAACGACATAGTTCTCATATATTTGGGTATAGGATACTCATGCAAGTGTAGTAGGAGGTTGTGTTTTACCGATGGTACGGAAAACAGCTTCGCTCTGGATAGACCCCCCGGAATTCCATTGGTAGTATGACTATGTGTCTATGGAAGTTCGAATCAGGGTAGGTGTATTTGGTCTTAACCTGAGACTTGCACCGCTAATACTTGCGACAATCAATGTACTTTGGTTTTGGTCATCCAGGGCTTTAACCGGTTCTGTGTACGCCTCTTCTGGGTATATTGAGAATCGTAGTGTATTGGGTGTGATGTCGAGATGGAAGTATCACTCCAGTCATAGTGGAGATGATGGTCACGTAGGATACATAATTGGTTCTTTTATGTACTGCAGTCATCGGGATAAAATGACTAGGTCATGTTTATCCGATTATAGAGACTAGTTACCAGAGATCCGATATGTGCTTCGTACGGGGCAGACACAATTCCAGACCCAGGCCTAGCACATGACATCCGATACTGGATCAAAATACGCAATACTACGTATACTACGCCTGATATAGATCACATATTCCTGTAAGGATATTTCTGGAGAATTGGGTAGGCATGGCGCTTTGCTAGAAGCCAATTTTGTCTTGTAAATCGGTAAAAATGTAGTACTAGGTACTTACGTGTTCAGATAGTCCGACGATCGGATTTACTGCCAACATATCCGAGGATCTCATGGGTCGCTTCCCGAAGATTCACCGATGACGTATGACTCGCACTTTATTAATCTGGGATTAATTAGATGAGAGAGAAAATTAATCTGGGATTAATTACGAAGATATTTTATCTGGGATAAAATATTAATTAAAGAGAGAGAACGATTAATTTGGAATTAATCGATAAATTAATATATTCGATATATTAAACGAAATTGGATTTCGACACGGAATTGAAATTAGATTTTAATTCGGGCGAACGAGTTAATTTAGAATTAATTCGTTAGCGACGTGAATAGTGATTTTGCTAGGCATAATTATTTAATTACGTCGCAACGAAAAATTCGTTAATTTGGAATTAGCGAACCCGAGACCGGGAATGTTTGCGGGCGCACTCGCATTGCGAATTTAAGTGCGACCCACAAGTCACATCAAGCGTCAAATCGCTAGTCACATCAAATGTCAAATCACTTGTCACTTTGAGTGATGTGATGTCAAGTCACTTTTGATCTGAATAGTTGATGTGGGTTGTTGTATGTATTTAATGCATTTTTGCCTCCAAAATTTGTTGACTTTTTGAAAGCCATTTTACAAATTTTGGTATATGTTTATTATTGATTTTGGAAATCATTTAAAAAAAAAAAACCATAACACATTTTCTCTCTCTCTCCCTAATGTATTCGGCAAAAGGCCTTATTCTTCTCCTCTCTCCTTTGTTGGCCGAATGGCCATCTCCTTTTCTTCCATTTGGCTTGGCCGAATGTACCAAGAACAAGGATGAAGATTTTGTTGCAAAATCTTCTTGTGCTAGCACACTTAAGGGTCCTCCTAAGGTGATAGAGAACCGCACTTGTGAGCTTAGAATCACCATTTGAGAAGCTTGGAGCTTGGAGCATCAATGGAGGTCATCCATGGAGGTTGACTGAAATTTTGGGGAACACAAAGTGCAGCCCACTGCCGTGACCTTCCAAGGAGGAGCTAAGGATTTTGTGTTCGTCGCATCGCAAACCGATCAATGTAAGTATGTTTTCCGCCGTACTTCTTGAGTATTCACATGTATTTTCATTGCTTGATATGATCTTGGGATGCTTAGTAAAACCCAACAGCTGATGGCCTCTCCAGCCATTCCCTGAATCTCCATCAGTAAAATGAACTTCTCAATATGAGACTTGGGTTCTGTGCTCCCTTTATAGACATCCATAGAAAGTATGACAAATCTCCTTAGAAATTCCATTGCCCTAATCTCCTTTGAAAAAAAGGAATGCAGCCTCCATGTCTTGATCATTGTCTTTCATCATTTCCTCTCATTTCCTCATCTCTTTCCAGAACCATCCCTCATTTGGTTCTCGGAACTGTCAAGCTTGCATCCACGAGATTCCTCGCGTTTCCCACTCTGAGCACGATACATTTCGTGACTGGTAGCTTCATACCCTGCCCCCAGGCGTCACTCTATGCCAATGTCCGTGAAGCACGGGCTGTTGTTGGAGGATTTCAGAGTTTGTATGCCTTTCCCTTCTTCCCAAAACTCACTCGCTGGCATGGCTCTGACAATGATTACTGATCTCACTCTATGCGTACCCATATTTCCATTTTCATGGTCTCCTTCTGCTATGGCGATTCTTTTTCCTCTTGCTATTTCCTTATTTCTTTGGCTGGGGTCAGCTCCCTTATCTTCTCCCGCCTTTTTCTCCAACTTCTCCATCAAGGCCTTCATGAAGGTTTGTGTTGCCTCAATTTCCTTTTGTGCATTTTCCCTCTCACTCCGCATTGTTTCTTCCATTTTCTCCACCCAATCTGTCGTCGAAGCCTCTGAAGATATGTGGTTCACGTCTTATGTCATCGCCTTAGTGTGTTTGCTACTTTTTGTACTGTTCTCACAGACGGCGCCAACTGTTGACAGTTGTTTTTCATTCCAAGGGTAATTCGGGAAAATCCATTCCTCGAACAAACCTCCATCAACTGTGAATTTGTTTGGTTTGTTGGGGACCAAATGAAAACTTAACAAAAAATAGAATAGACAAAGATAAACAAATGATTTAACGTGGTTCAGTGGAATGAATTCAATCTACGTCCATTAGCACATGGGAAAAGAATGCTTTTATTACTTAATTGGGTCTGATTGAACTCTTTTATATCTCTAGCTCGAGATTCTTCTCTCTATTAAAAGTTACAAGGGCTTGTGAATAAAATTACTCAACCCTTGCAATAAACTCTCAACCCCTTTATATACCAAGTCTAATTACACTGTTACGCTATCGTTGTGACGTCAGCCACGTTGCTAAACCATTATTGCTTTGGCTATCTTCCCCAATCACAATATGAATTATAGCCCAGCTGTCTGACACAGCTACGAGCCTACGACCCGCCACCCGACACAACTACTCTAAGCTACTCAAATCTCATTAAACCGTGCGACCTTTGGTAACTGCTACACGTTATGCCATAGCGACAGCCTGTATTCTAACCACTCCCATGCGATAGCGTGTGTCAGTCAATAAACTTGCAGCCCAGCTCCGTCCCATCAGCTGCTGGCCTACTTTTATTCTTATCAATATTTGGGGAACCCATATTTCTGTTTAGGGCTTACGTCACCTAAACTTGAACTTAATATCATTGTCCTGACCTACCTTCTCAGGTAAATAAGTTGAGATAATCGATGCGAACTGAGAAGACCGACCCACATCCTCGGGTCGGTGCTGAAGCATTCACTCCCCTTATCTTTCCTGAATATCGTTTCACCTCGGGTCGGGTATCAAGTGCAAACTAACTCTGGTCTTCCTATTGGACCGGACGTCTATGCCTGTAGGGCCCGAACCCCATTGTTCAAGAAATGGAAATCTCTCCTATATTATTTTTTATACATTAATTTTTCTCGGATCAAAAAATCACCATTAACAGATTGGCAATATGTTAGTTTCAAAGTTCAACCTCTTCTGGAAAAGATAAATAAATAACACGTTGCACGTCCATTTAAGAAGTTTGATGAAGTTTGATGACAGCTCACTGTCCAAAAAAAGAAATAAGTAGTAGTTGTATGACAGCCCAGAGCTTTCGAGAATGTAGTTGACTAGAATCTTCTTCGGATTTTGCAAGTCTTTTATGACAATGAATAGTTGGTATTCAACTAAAATTTGCGTAGGCCAGTAGGGGTGGACATCGGATCGGATCGGATCGGATCTGATCCGATTTGCAAATCCGATCGAATCCTGTTGGTCCGGTTTGACGAATTTCGGATCGGATCGGATAAAATCCGATTCGATCCGATCCGATCCGATCGAATTTTTTTTTTTTTAATATGCAAAACGACGTCGTTATATATTAAAAAAAAAAAAAAAAATTCGATCGGATCGGATTTTATCCGATCCGATCCGATCCGCTCGATTTTTTTGACTCAAACCCACCGAATTCGGATCGGATCGAATTTTTTTGGATAACATGATTCGATCCGATCGAATCAAACAATCGTGGGCATTTCGGATCGGATCGGATTCGGATTCGGTCCGATCCGATCCGAATCCGATAATGCCCACCCCTATAGGCCAGAGGCTTAAGCGGTCCCTATAATCGTTAGTTAGTTGGATAAATTAAATATGAATATTGATATTTTATTTTAAATGGAGGTAAAAATTTCATGTGAAACGAAAATAATATGTAACTCATATGGGTTTTATATGTTAGGATCAGATACGTGTTAAATTTTTGAATCCATTAACCGAATGAGTTAAATATGGATATAGATATTTTAGTATCATATCTGATCTATTGATATACATAATTATAACTTTCAAGTGTTCAATAAACATTCGTGAATATGGTTTAGAGGTTGAGTTATTTTTTCTTCATAAATAAACATTTATACTTTTGCAAAGGAGTATAGCTTATTATTTGATTATTTTTACTTTTAAAGGTCTCTTTTGCTCGTGGAAGTCATTATTTTGAAAAAAAAAAATACATTGAAATGTATTGTTATTTTTTTTCAAAAATAAAAATAAATTAAATTCTTTTGAGATAGATTGGGTAGAATATCCAGTTGATGTGTGAGCTGTTCCTTACGTCGCAATTTTCAGACAGAATATCTAGCCTTAAATGTCTAGATAGATATAAATATATTTTTTTTAATTATAAGAATTATATGGAGTATGATTTTTTATTAGATCACAAAATCTTGGAGTATGATTTTAATTGTTTTTTTTTAATTAGATTACAAAATCTTTTACATAAAAAATTATTTTATATATATAAAAAAATCTTCAAAATAATAATTTTTTTTTTTAAAGTCATTAGACTTAGTTAATGATTCCCAGGCAAGTGTTCTTTGCTTTATTTTGTAATAAGTTCCACTCACGAGGATGATTCTTGAACACGTCAAGGATTTGAAGTAGAAAATCATGGCTTATGAATCAATAGATTATAACTTATAAATGATAAATGATAAATGAGTCCATGTTTTTACTTATAAATGATAAACAAGTCCATATTTTATATGATATTACAATATTTGAATGGAGATGCACTGCAAAAACCATTGAACGATGGAATTTACAGACGGATTAAAAAAAATAATGAAAATATTGGCACCATTATATAGCAATGAAGTTACCGATGGTTTTATATTGAGCATCATTTTAGTGATGGGAATTCAGTCAATAAGTTACCGATGGTTTTATATTTTCTCAATAAATATTTAGCGAGAAATTAATTGCTGACAAAAATATTTTATCCGTATTATATTAGTAATATTTTTTACTGACAGAATTTAGAGCATTACCGACAGAAATTTAATTGTTTTTTGTTTTGTTTTTGTGATGGAAAGTTGAATTATATCATCTGAGCGTAACATTGCATATAAGACCAACATATTTAAAACATTACAAATACGGCAACTGCAACACAAATATAAGAAGAACAATAGAAAATTCTCTAATATATATAGTAAAAATATAAGAGAGATATGTTCCTTAAGATATGTCTTATGGGAAATACATAAAGATGAATAGACATATCCTCTAAAATGAAAGTATGTGTCTCTAAGCTTCAAATGGTATAAGGAAGAGACATAATCATTAGGAGGGTTACACCCTAAACCAAATGGTGTCCACAAAGGCGTCATTCCATGCCTATAAAAAGTGAGCATTTGGTTCATTTTCAATCATCCAAAAAAAATCATTCATTCTAAAGAGTCTAAAGTGAAGAGAGAGTTTCCACCATTCTTCATTGAGTTCAAGTTCTTGAAGAAATGAATGCCCCTTCCTACAAGAAGCAACCAAGCAATCATGGGAGAACGTTAGCCACAAGCAATCCGTAAAGCACCGAAACGGGGCTAATAAGTTATTAAGGACAGAGAAAATTCGACTTGGTTCTCATTCATCATCTTCTACAAATGTTTTATAGTGAAAGTTTGATTGAATAAAGCATGTTAAATTTGATTAATAACACTTATTGCACAACAATCTTAAGAACTTATTAGTTTACATGTGTTGTTAAATCTAATTTTGCATGTTTCAATGTTCTTCTTCCTCAAAAATATTTTATGTGCATGAAAATTACGTATGGGCGTTCGAACACCTGACGAACACGTAGACAAATATTCTAAACAACGGAGTTTCGTTCATACACATAATCAAATGCAACTCGAACTCCAGTTCTCTGGAAAGGATCGTTGAACGCGTATTTAAACGCAACTCGAACGTAAGTCCTCTGGAAAGTTTCATTCGAACATATTTTCAAACGCTAAATGAACGTGAACTCACTGGAAAGTTTCTAACACACTCAAAAAATAATTCATTACTCCCAAGTATAAGAGTGTCGAAGTAATAAAATAACCTGGAAAGTCCTGGGTCGATCCCCATGGAATAGATTTAGTAAAATAAAATAACAATTTGAGTAAAAGGAAAGTGAATTGATTTAAGTGATGAGTAATTTTTTAAATTGAGATGCAATAATAAATTAAAAATATTGAGGCTAAGAGATCCACTATTAATATTTCAAATATAGAGAAATCTTACTTTTTATAATATACAAATTGTTATTATTATCCAGTTAATTTTCTTCAAGAATTAATTATGTCAAAATATATAAAACCAATCATAAAGACGGTGATAATATTTATCTATAACAAGTCCAGTTAGCAATTATGCCAAATAAATAAAACCAGCCATAAATGCGGTAACAAAATTTCTTAATAATTAATCTAGATTTAAATTACTTATTCAAATTACAATTTATGTATTATAATATAAATAATATTAATCTATATTTTCATATTAAAAGCTTCACTCTTTACCCATCATGATGAAATTAGCTACTAATGATTAGAAGAAAAACATGCATAATTTTATTACTGAAAGAAAAGGAAATGACAAGAAAGCTTAAAAAAATAAAACACACAAGATACACTCTCTCAAATTCTACAAGAGAACTTTGAAATAAAGCATGAAGAAAAATGAGAGGTGAGCACCTCTATTTATAGTAGAAGTGAGTTAGGGCGGATGTGGAGCCCCTAGGATCGAATCGGAGCCCCACGCAGCGGAAGTGGGTCAAACCTGTGGATATCAAGTATGAGTGTAATTTTAAATAATTGAATGAAATACTATATTCTATTACGAGTGTATAGGAAAAAATCGGGGCTGAATCGGAGTTTAGAAACTCAAAAATGGGAAAAAACAAGATTGGGTGCGCGCAGTGCGTGAAACAACTTTTTTTTTAATTTCATTTTTTTTCTCAATTGCTTCAGCTTAGTCTTCAGCTTTCTAGAATATGTATAGGAAAAAATCGGGGTTGTTCCATTCTAAACTTGATGAGGGGCAGGTTGTGAGCTCACATGTGCTTTATTTGATCGAGAAAATGGGAGGTAGTGTCATTCTCGGTTCGCTCCCGGTGTCATATCGCCAGTTCATTATGTACTTCAACATGAATGGGATTCACTGCTCTTACCGTGAGTTGCATAAGATGATTCTCACAACAGAGGAAGATTTGAGGAAGGAAGTTCCGACTCGCCTTTCGAAACCCACTTCACTTTCCGCTTCTTCACAATCCAAGTCGAAGGGGAAGAAGACAAAATGAAAGAAAAAAGAAGGGTTTCAATGTTTCTCCGCATGCTAAGGTAGCGATGCCCAAGAGAGCTTCTGAAGATAAGTGCCACCACTACCAGAAAGTCGGACACTGAAAAAGAAACTGTTCGGACTATCTTGCATAAATAAGAAATGAAAGAGCATCGACATAAGATACTTCTATTTTTCCTATGATTGATATCTCAATGGCTTGTAAAACAATGACATCTAATTGGATTTTAGATTATGCTAGTCCTATTCAAATTTGCAATACGTTGCAGGTGCTGACGAGAAGTAGACGACTGAAATCTGGGGAGATGCAGTTGCGATTCGGGAGTGTCGACTCTCTGGATGTGATTACAGTAGGCATATGCGAGATTCTCTTACCTAGTGGGAGACTTTTGTTAAATGACTGCTAATTTGTGCCAGGATATGTGGCGAATATTATGTCTATTTTTGTATTGGATACTGAAGGATATGATGTAAATATTAAGAATCGTTCTTTGTATTTATATGATAGTAATAATAATCAGATCCTTTGTTGTCCAAACAAGCATTGTTATTACATATTGCGTACCTCACAAGATATCTTTAATACTGGAATTAATAAACGTAAACAATCTGATATAAATAATATTGAACATTGGCATATGTAGTTAGGTCATATAGGCATGAAACGCTTAACCCAATTGGTTAAGAATGGTTTGATACATGATCTCAACATTGAACCTTATCCAGCTTTCAAATCTTGTATTATGGGAAAATGACCAAAGCCCCATTTTCGGGTGTTGGACACCGAGCCACTGACTTATTGGAACTCGTACATTCAATGTGGTCCCATGATTCAGACTGCACAAAGTGGTTTTTCATACTTCTTCACCTTTACCGATGATATGTCTGTTGGGGTTTTGGGAATTGAGCGCAGCGGAAGCGCGGGTCGGGCAAAATCGACTTTTAAAACTTTTAACAGTCCCGATGAATAATTGGTATCGTATGCCAATTATAAATCCTTATTTTGCCATAATCTCTCATGACATTCATAAGTATCATAATTTCACTAAATTATAATTTTCCCTTAATGCGATTTTACGGAGAATTCCCAAAGCACTTCCGAAACAATTCCGAAAAATTCTAGAAATTATCCTACGCGTTATTATACATCCAATTACATCCATAGCAACTCAATTTCACAAATTAAGCCAAATTGAATTAATTAAAAATTAATCAAATTAATTCTCAAATTAATTCAATTCATATCCATAGCCAAATCCAATTTGATCAATTCAATGAGTCTCACCATAAAGTTACTCTAAAACAATTCTAGGTCACTTATGAGTGGCTAATATAACTCTAGAATGGCAATACGAGTATCCAATACCCTAATTGGGTCAATTACATTAATTACCCAATTTATTTACACATGCTACTATAAAATAATTATTGGTTTTTCTCACAAACAAAACTCATCAAACAAGCATAAACCCTAAATACATCATATGTAATTCAATTGGAACAAATTGAAATAATTTTCAACACAACAAGTTAAGGAATTACCTTAACTCCTTTACTATCCTTAGTTTAAGCTCCAATTGAAGTTGTTTATGCTTCCAATTTGTTGTTTTGTCAAGAGAAAAGCCCCAAATTGATTTTACTTGAAACAATTTCAAAGGAACAAAAGCAAACCAAACCGGCATAACCTCTTATGGCTGAATGGCCTTCATTCTTCACCATATGGCGGAATGGCCATTTCAAAAGAAATAGCCAAAAAGTCATGGCTTCAGCATGATGGCTCAATGGCCATTATAGAAAACAAATAGCCAAGTGGCCATTTCAACATTAAATGGCCAAATGGCCGCATGCAGTAAGAATGAAAAACAGATTGCTTTTCTCAGCTCAATCAAGTTTTGCTTTTCTCTCTCTCTCTGATCCAACAAGCAGAGCCAAAAAAACGAAGAACCCTTCTCATTTTTTTTTTCGTTGAAAAAGAATGAGAGACCAAAAAACAAAACAAAGAGAGCAAAAATTGGTTTTTTTTTTTTAATTACTAATAACACTTGGCCATAATCATGCCAAACAAGCACTAAATATATTGTTTTAATTTTGCCACATGCTTATCAATATAAGCAAAAAACACTTTAATTAATTAAACAATTTAATTAATTTAATTAATCATATTAATTAATTAAATTGTGACAATTATTAAATCAACTAAATAACATTACACATGTGTCCAACACATGTAAAATTTATACACATACACATTAAATAATAAAATACCTCAGCATGTGTAACATTACGAATAATCAAATTATCCGTAATTAAATGCCCTAGTGCTCTACGAGTATGCTTTATTAGTGAGACTCTCTAAGTTTAGGTTTATCCGTCATGAAATCCAATTTCGTGTCCATAATTCACCCACTCATGAATTATGACGAGCACGGATAATCTCGCTAAACTATGCAAGCCGAGGTCATAACATATGTATAATCCCTCCGTCACAGGCCATCCGTATTATACCTGGGATATAGATGAGAACGTCAAATCCGTTCGGTATAATACAGTCGACTTTCAATTTACGATCTCTAAATAACACTCGGAACTGATTTCCGACGTTATACCACGACCATGGATTTACTAGATCGTAAACACGTGAGGATGCCTATGCCCTGTACACAGGACTGACGGATCCTATCTTGATACGCACTGGATATCATGAGCATCAGTCCACACCCAACGAACAGGCGGAGGTCTGATCATGAATAGATTGTTGACGTGACTGTCATCAAAGTGTGAAGGATAACTCATATATCCCACTGTGGTATCTCAAGTCAAAGGACCACTATGTTCGCTCAACTCGAGAAGGTTCCTATTGACGTTGGTGTACCATCTATTAGGAAACCTTCAATGAGTCGTTCAGTGTCTTATCAAATAAACACCTACATATCTATATGAGTCTCCCGAGACTCATGGTTCACTGGGATAAACCAACGGACCAAGTCACGATATACGACATGTACTGATCTCAACAGATTTTACTAACCGACCCGTGTTAGCAAATCTTGACCAGGAAATTTATTTAAGGATATACAACTAATAGCGCGCTTCCCAATGTCAATTACAAACTGCATTGTAACTGCGCACTATACTGTAAATCCTAGGGTCTTTGTCTAATATACACGTATCACTGAACCAGATTCAGTTTCGATCTAATCGTAATCAGATATCTAATCGTGATTAGATCGAATAATTGTATAAAAACAAGGGTGTTACCATTAATTTAAGTAATATTATGGAAAATATAATTGCTTGTATTTATGAATCGGACATAAATACGATCTGGATTGGCACTCCGAGCACCAACCCTAACAATTTCTCCCACTTGCTCTAGTGCCAATCCATGGTATCCTATACTCATCTCAATGTGTATTGCATACTCATGGTCCTCAAGAGCTCACCAGCACTCAAGATGTAGGCAAGAACAAGTAAGCATGCTTTAACAAATCGAGTCTGTCAAACAAACCCAACCGTTTTCCTAAGCCAGCATCATTCATATTTTGTAGAATCCAAATTCCACATCAATATGACTCAGATGCTATATCAGTATTGTGCTATAGCTACTAAGTTGTCTATGTACTTAGAAATCAAATCCAAATACTTTGCAGACAACCGCAAACACTACACTAATATGAAGACTTCTAATCTATGAGGTCACTACACAACTTCATAAGTCAATACTTCATAAGTTGCAACTGATTCCACTAGTTTAGTAGAATCATCAGCGACACTCCCACTGCATCCTTTCTGACTTTATACGACATAGACCATCTAATGTTATAATTAGAATCAAAATTAATCTGACCTTATGGTTGCTAACTAAATTCTCAATGAATGAGAAACTCGTTCTTAATATCTCAAAGATCACAAAGAACATGTTTCAAGATCCATCTTATGGTCTGCAACATATCAAAATAACTCGTAACAATTACGATTAAATTGACATCTACAATCGCATATAATATAGTATTCATTACGCCATCATCCTATGATGCATAAGATTGACTGGACATTCCAATCAATCTATCTTTCGACAAAAGAATCATCCTCTACGAAAGATGAATACTATATATATATAAAAGACACGTTAAATGTCAAACAATTATACTAACTTTTATACAGATAGTCTTACTGTGTCCTTTATTAGATAATATCTAATACGCGACTAATGGAAGTTTCTCACAAGTCTCTTATTTTTATATCAAATATAAAACTTTATATCAAATATAATAGAGACTACTTTCACTGCTTTCACGGAGAAAAGAATACTTAGGATATATAATACTATAAAGAAATTTATACGCTCCCACTGACTCTACTGACAAATACGTATTCTCTATACTTCGATAAAACCAGACAATCTGACTGATATCAAAACTAGAGAACACAGTTTCCTGGAAAGCTTATATGAGTCTACAATAAGCTCCATAAGCTAGTATATCAAACTGTGATCTTAGCAGAATACAAACTCCAGGGCCATTCTAGAATGAACTCTTCAAACCAAGAAATCACAACGGATCTCTCATTCGAAGAAATCACTCAAGAACGCCACTTTGCATTCTTTAGCCAAAACCACAGTTTAATATCAACATTAACCAACAAATCCTTAATTGTCCATTCAGTGCGACAAGAGACTAGCTTCCTCAGAATCTACAATAGATTACTGAGTATAACCTTTCTCACTGTCATACTATAAAGGTCAAACCTTTATCAAGCTCACTTCGCTTTCACTGCGGAAACACTTTGCACATTTTATGAACAATTCATAACGAAAGCCTAATCAAGTTCAAAACTTGATCGTAGTAAGCTATGAACAATCTTAATCTATGGTTCAATGCCTAGTTCCGGAATCGATATCAAATATCGCTCCCACTATAAGTCATATGATAATTTTCTTCAATAAGAAAATAACAGAACCATTAAGTATCAGATACTTTGTAAATGATTCTGACATTCTATTGGACTTATATGGAAGTTGTCTAAGGGTCTTTTCATTTTATTAATTACATAGTTCTATTACAGTTTATCATTCTCACATTTGACTTCAATAAGTCAAGTTTTTTTCTACAATCGTCAACATCCAATGTTAACATACCAAGTAATAAGACAATTTTATTTCTCGGGATCGTAGAAAAGATATTTTATTAAATAGAATACAATATTCCATTAAATAGAATAAATGATAAATCTTGGCTCGTACCTCCAAGGCGCAAGTACTTTCAATTATATAACCATTATACAAAAGAAAGTCTCAAATCTTAAACTTTTCAAGATTCAAATTTTCTACCTATACATATCATATATGTAATTGTAGAAACAAATGGAACCTAAATTAAATAGATAAGTTAGTGTATATGGAGCATAACCCCAAGAGTATTGAAAAATAATTCGATAATACCCAATATCAACGAATCAAATCATATAGAATTCGATAACTCTCACTGACCAATTCCATCACAATGGAATCGCGGAAGTTTAATACTGAGTAAGAATCATATTCATTTAAATAACTTTAGAACTAATTGCCATAAATTCATGTGTTTGATCATATCAAACATCTTCGAACAATTCAAAGACGCGCAATGAATTTTATAGTTTTTCAACACTTCAAATAGAATATCTTTGAACCATTCAAAATATTCTATTCGCGTTTCATTAGAGACATAATGAAAATCCTTGAACAATTCAAGACGTTCAACATGTTCTCTACTAGAAATAGGTAACTAAGTCATGACAAATCATTAACTAAGTTACGAAGTATATAAAACTATCTAAGGCAATTATTAATTCATCAAACTACACACATCCAATGTATTAGTTTAATAAATCGGTGGTCCAATGACGATCATTGGTTAAATGAGATTTAATCACAACCTGAATACAATATTCATTAAATAGATAAGGATATGTGGTGTGATCTCGTATCAGACCATCCTTTACCATACGGAACAAGCATCTAATGCTTCTGTAATAAAAACTCATAAATCACAGTTCTAAGTCATTTAGTTAACCGAATATTTTTCTTTATGTTTATCTTTTCATTAATGACACAACTAGTCATCTTAAAATATGTAACAACTATTTATACAGAACAAGTAACTATCCAATAGTCGCAAGTTCTGATATCAAATATCAAAACAGTTATTGAATATTATTTTAAATAACTAGACGGGAGATCCGGTATCCAATACCTATAATTGTCATATTGTAAGAATCAAAATTCTACATACACAACTATATGCATCTCCTTTCTTAAACTTTATAATTTGCGTTCAATTATTCACAACGATTGTAAATAATTGATTAGCAAACTGTGTCAGACACGTGACTTCTAAAAGTCGCTAAAGCCAAGAAACGTCATTAAAAGATAAATAAATACTAAATGGGTTTTCTTAATGCCAGTCAAGAATCTCAAGACATGAACTGATTCGTGTCAATTCTTACTACACAAGAAACAATTCTTTCTAGACAATTATATCATAAACCAGATATCTATTTAGATTACATAATCGCGACTTAGTAACTAAGTCACAAACCATCTTGATTTTCAAGAAAATCGGAACAACAGTTCCCGATGGTTTCAACTAATCTAACAATATATAAGTCTACTGTCTTTCTAGAACATATTCTAGAATTAAACAACCATAAGTAAAGTCAGAATATTTATTCAAGTAATAAACATGCAGTGGATTAGAAGTATTAATCTATAAGCAGTATAGAATATAAGGAAAACAAAGCAGAAAATTCCATAATATTACACACCGCTTAGGTTATGGATTTTTAACCCAGCAGCGTCTCCTACTATTTTACGTAATACCGTAATCCCCAACGGACAACGGGAATTCAATAATTAAATCGAATTCCATAGTGAGAGTAGGATCCCATGAATATATTTCGACTCACAGCTTTGGCACGTTCTCGCCTACGTATATTTATTAGGTAGACAACTCATTGTCAATCACTCACCAGTGACTCCTGGTTTTGGTCCTGACTGTTTCTCGCTGTGACAGCTTTGACACGTTCACAGGGAGGCGTATCAAGGCTACACTTGCCAATGAAAAACTCAAGCTACCAGTGTAGTCTTGACAACTTTGGCACGTTCAGGATTTCCACTTTCACTTGAATTTGCCTCTTATCATATAAGTTCTACCGGCGCAAATGAACTACCATCAACCATAACTGCACAGCTTTGGCACGAGACAATTATAGCATCAGGAAATCATTTGCATTCGTACTGACAAGGCGGACCAAGAAACATGTATCCAAAACACGTTACTTTACAGCCATATTTAAAAGCGGGGATTTTCCAACGAAAGTTATAATCTACATCCAATGCAGAATTTTAATATAAATCATTTTCTAAACAATTCAATTCTACCTTAGAACATATAACTCGATCTAACAATTAAATTTTCGTTACATATTCGTTAGCGTAGAACCGAACATTTAAGAAACGTATCTAGATTCTAAGCATGTGCGAATATTAAATTGGATTATATATCTAATATCAAGCATGAATAATGTAATGGATGAAGCATCAGACCTGCTCTGATACCATTTTTGTTGGGGTTTTGGGGTCGGGGCGCAGCGGAAGCGCGGGTCCGGGCGAAATCGTATTTTAAAACTTTTTCAAAATACCGAATAATAATTGGTATCGTATGCCAATTATAAATCCGTATTTTGCCATAATCTCTCATGACATTCATAAGTATCATAATTTCACTAAATTATAATTTTCCCTTAATGCGATTTTACGGAAAATTCCCAAAGCACTTCCGAAACAATTCCGAAAAATTCTAGAAATTATCCTACGCGTTATTATACATCCAATTACATCCATAGCAACTCAATTTCACAAATTAAGCCAAATTGAATTAATTAAAAATTAATCAAATTAATTCTCAAATTAATTCAATTCATATCCATAGCCAAATCCAATTTGATCAATTCAATGAGTCTCACCATAAAGTTACTCTAAAACAATTCTAGGTCACTTATGAGTGGCTAATATAACTCTAGAATGGCAATACGAGTATCCAATACCCTAATTGGGTCAATTACATTAATTACCCAATTTATTTACACATGCTACTATAAAATAATTATTTGGTTTTTCTCACAAACAAAACTCATCAAACAAGCATAAACCCTAAATACATCATATGTAATTCAATTGGAACAAATTGAAATAATTTTCAACACAACAAGTTAAGGAATTACCTTAACTCCTTTACTATCCTTAGTTTAAGCTCCAATTGAAGTTGTTTATGCTTCCAATTTGTTGTTTTGTCAAGAGAAAAGCCCCAAATTGATTTTACTTGAAACAATTTCAAAGGAACAAAAGCAAACCAAACCGGCATAACCTCTTATGGCTGAATGGCCTTCATTCTTCACCATATGGCGGAATGGCCATTTCAAAAGAAATAGCCAAAAAGTCATGGCTTCAGCATGATGGCTCAATGGCCATTATAGAAAACAAATAGCCAAGTGGCCATTTCAACATTAAATGGCCAAATGGCCGCATGCAGTAAGAATGAAAAACAGATTGCTTTTCTCAGCTCAATCAAGTTTTGCTTTTCTCTCTCTCTCTGATCCAACAAGCAGAGCCAAAAAAACGAAGAACCCTTCTCATTTTTTTTTTCGTTGAAAAAGAATGAGAGACCAAAAAACAAAACAAAGAGAGCAAAAATTGGTTTTTTTTTTTTTTTAATTACTAATAACACTTGGCCATAATCATGCCAAACAAGCACTAAATATATTGTTTTAATTTTGCCACATGCTTATCAATATAAGCAAAAAACACTTTAATTAATTAAACAATTTAATTAATTTAATTAATCATATTAATTAATTAAATTGTGACAATTATTAAATCAACTAAATAACATTACACATGTGTCCAACACATGTAAAATTTATACACATACACATTAAATAATAAAATACCTCAGCATGTGTAACATTACGAATAATCAAATTATCCGTAATTAAATGCCCTAGTGCTCTACGAGTATGCTTTATTAGTGAGACTCTCTAAGTTTAGGTTTATCCGTCATGAAATCCAATTTCGTGTCCATAATTCACCCACTCATGAATTATGACGAGCACGGATAATCTCGCTAAACTATGCAAGCCGAGGTCATAACATATGTATAATCCCTCCGTCACAGGCCATCCGTATTATACCTGGGATATAGATGAGAACGTCAAATCCGTTCGGTATAATACAGTCGACTTTCAATTTACGATCTCTAAATAACACTCGGAACTGATTTCCGACGTTATACCACGACCATGGATTTACTAGATCGTAAACACGTGAGGATGCCTATGCCCTGTACACAGGACTGACGGATCCTATCTTGATACGCACTGGATATCATGAGCATCAGTCCACACCCAACGAACAGGCGGAGGTCTGATCATGAATAGATTGTTGACGTGACTGTCATCAAAGTGTGAAGGATAACTCATATATCCCACTGTGATATCTCAAGTCAAAGGACCACTATGTTCGCTCAACTCGAGAAGGTTCCTATTGACGTTGGTGTATCATCTATTAGGAAACCTTCAATGAGTCGTTCAGTGTCTTATCAAATAAACACCTACATATCTATATGAGTCTCCCGAGACTCATGGTTCACTGGGATAAACCAACGGACCAAGTCACGATATACGACATGTACTGATCTCAACAGATTTTACTAACCGACCCGTGTTAGCAAATCTTGACCAGAAACTTTATTTAAGGATATACAACTAATAGCGCGCTTCCCAATGTCAATTACAAACTGCATTGTAA
Organism: Zanthoxylum bungeanum; assembly: GCA_019454045.1. Classification (NCBI taxonomy): domain Eukaryota; kingdom Viridiplantae; phylum Streptophyta; class Magnoliopsida; order Sapindales; family Rutaceae; genus Zanthoxylum; species Zanthoxylum bungeanum. Next base: position 98,719 of record SKCR01013349.1, read on the forward strand.
CTGTGCACTATACTGTAAATCCTAGGGTCTTTGTCTAATATACACGTATCACTGAACCAGATTCAGTTTCGATCTAATCGTAATCAGATATCTAATCGTGATTAGATCGAATATGTGTATAAAAGACAAGGGTGCTACCATTAATTTAAGTAATATTATGGAAAATATAATTGCTTGTATTTATGAATCGGACATAAATACGATCTGGATTGGCACTCCGAGCACCAACCCTAACAATGTCACGATATGGTTATGTTTATTTGATGAAATATAAATCGGAAATCTTTGAAAAGTTCAAAGAATTTCTAAATAAAGTTGAAAAACAGACTGGTCAATATATTAAATGCCTTCGATCTGATCGAGGCGGTGAATATATTAGAGGAGAGTTCACTGATTATTTAAAGGAGAATGTGATTCTCCCTCAATATACTCCTTCTGGTACTCCACAGGACAATGGAGTGTCAAAGAGGAGAAATCAGACTTTATTGGATATGGTCCAATCGATGTTGAGTTATATAGATTTTCCCTATTACTTATGGGGTTATGCTCTTTTAACTACCGCTCATCTTTTGAACAAGATTCCTTCTAAAGCTGTTCCTACGACTCCATATGAGATATGGACCGGTAGGAAATCAAACCTTAGTTATGTTAAGATTTAAGGGTGTCCTGCATTCGTCATGATGGCTCAGCAAAATAAGCTTTTGCCTCGAGGGTAGAAGTTTAGGTTTGTTGGATATCCTTCAAATACGAAATGATATTTGTTCTATGATACCGAGCATCGAAATGTTTTCATAGCTCACTTCGTAAAATTTCTAGAAATAGAATTTTTGTCTGAAGGTGGTGATCTTAGACAGTTTGAACTTGATGAAGTACAACCTGGAACCAACGAACTAATGGAGGAACCTGTAGTTCAAGAAGATGAAGAACCTTCAACACACACACTTCGTAGGTCATAAAGGGTATCTAGACATCCTGAATGCTTGTATTTAATACAAGAAAAGAGTCTGGATGTTCTTTGAGTTGAAGAGACTGACCCTTTTACCTATAGAGAATCGATGTTGGACATCGACTCCGTGAAGTGGTAAGACACCGTGAAATCCGAAATGGACTTAATGTATGAGAATCAAGTTTGGAACTTGGTTCCGCTTCCCGAATGAATTTTTTCTTTCGGTTGTAAATGGATTTAAAAAAGAAAGCGTGGGGCCGATGGAAAGGTTGAAACCTTTAAGGCGAGACTGGTGTTGACTACGATGAAAATTTTTCGCCAGTTGCAATGCTAAAGTCTATAAGGATTTTTTTTCAATTACTATTTATCATGATTTTTAGATTTGGCAAATGGATGTCAAAATGACTTTTCTAAATGGATTTATTGATGAACAAATCTATATGGAACAACCGGAGGGTTTTACATCCAATGAGAACTCGGGCATGGTATGTAAGCTGAAGAAGTCCATTTATGGACTTAAACAGACTTCCCGAAGTTGGAATCTTTAATTCGACGAGATAATCAGATTGTCCGGTTTTCTCAAGAATTCGGAAGAATCATGTGTGTTTAAGAAGGCCGATGGGAGTATATTGGTATTTTTAATTCTCTATGTTGACGACATCTTTATCATTGGGAATGATATTGGGATGATCCAAGGCGTCAAAGCTTACCTCGATAAAAATTTCTCCATGAATGACCTGGGTGAAGCTTCTTATGTCTTAGGTATAAAAATCTAGAGAGATAGAGAAAGGAAGCTTATTGGGTTATCCCAATCAACATACATAGATAAGATCTTAGAACGGTATAATTTTGGTAACTGTAAGACAACAAATATACCATTCAGACATGGTTTACATCTTTCGAAGAAGATGTGTCTGCAAACAGAAGATGAGAAGATTACAATGTCTAATCAACCTTATGCTTCATGTTTGGGCAGCATCATGTATGCCATGTTATGTACTAGGCCTGATATAAGCTTCACAGTTAGTGTGACGAGCATATATCAGTCCAATCCAAGAAATGACCATTGGATGGCGATTAAACATATCCTCAAGTATCTTAAAGGTACTAAGGATAAGTTCATAACTATGGAGGAAAGGAACTGCAAGTTAATGGATATATGGATAACATGATAAGTTTGATGTATATATGACGTATATTAAATTTGGGATTGATTGGATTTGATCTTGATGTATTTTGAACCAAAAAGGTCCAAATTGCAAATGCTGGAAAATATTGGGGATGTTCGGTAATTCTGGAAAAATTCTGAATTTGTGTTACAATTTTTGTTTTCATGTATTAGACATGTATAAATCATTTTGGGATTAATTTGGAATCAAATAAATATGAATTTGATTATTTAATGACCAAAATGATTAAATTACAAAACTTTAACGTAATTTGGTAATTAAAGGAAATATGATATCTTGGGTTAAAATTTCAGATTTAAGTATTGATTAATTAATTAATTCAAGAAAAAATTTTGAAATTGGAAAAAATTATTTTCCACTACGCTAACCCTGTAATTCCGTATAAAACCCCAACAGTAGCAAGAGGAGCTCCCTCCCTCGATTCTGTTTGAGTGGGCGTCGTGATGCCCAACACCCAGTGTCACGACGCAGAGATAGAGGAAACTCTCTACCTTAGCTCAGTCTGTGTGAGCGTCGTGACTCCAAGGGGCCAAAGTCGTGACGCGTGATCAATTTCCAGAATCAGATTTGACCATTCCAATTTCATCCTAGAATGTTAGAGGCCACCCTAAGGGTCTCATATCAGCGTATTTACATGCATTACATCATGTCACAAACATTATATGTCATCTAATGATAAATGTTCCGAAGGATATTTCACGATTTACATTCTAACTAAGTTTACCAATTATAGATCATATGTTTTGAATTGAAACTTACTTTTCCAAACTTAAAGCTTTAGCTAATTAGTTTGCTTTCAAATATGTGTTGAATAAGAATGTTTTAAGAAATCTTTTAAAAATTTATGATTTATAAAGCATGATTTTGATGATTTTTGGAGGTATGAGGGAAAAACTCACCACACTTATAACTAGGTACAGATACTGAAATTAAAGGATATAACATGTGCACATGTAGATCATGACTAGGGGACGATGATACGTAACGCCTCTAGATCTTAAGTTTCAAGGCTAGGGAGACAGAGATACGTAACGCCTCTAGACCCTACATTCAGGGACATGATAATGGCATGTATTGGGGGACGACGATGTGTTATGTCTCAAGATCGCAAGTTTAGGCATATGGGTAAACGACGATACGTTATGCCCCATGCGTCAGGTTTTCTATAGATACTCAGAGACATGGATTTCATAATGATAGTTTTATAAAAGAGCTTTTATGAGAAATAATTTTCTAAAGAATTCAGGGTTTTACAGACAGATAGGTTTCTAGAAAGATTCACATAAAGGGATTTGATTTTTATAATAGAAAACGTTTTCAGAAAAGATCCATTTTCCTTGAGATGATTTTGATTTCAGAAAAATGAATGTTTTGCAAAGCATTTCATTTTCAGTTTTAAAACTGTCTACTCACTAGATCGTTCAAACGATCTAACCCCCCATTCTCAATTTCTTTATTTTCCAGGTTACCCAGAAGACGAGCTCGGGAGGATGGATACTGATGGAAGTCAATAGGGCGTTGGGTCTAACAGATCAAGTATGAAGTCACAATTCAGACTGAGTCAAGTAAAGTTGTATGTCAGATATTAGAAATGTATAAGTTTTGTGATGAGTTATAAGTGTATATGAACAGATTTGTATAGATGAATAATGTTGAGTATACAATTATGAGTTTTGAGTTGCACTTCATGTTTATTAGTTGGGCAACGGTCCCTATGCATAAGTTGTATTTCCGATGAGTTTGGTAGTGTAGATCATAGTCAGAAAGTCAGAGACTCAGGGGGATATGACGACCTATTCCCTGTCGGTAGTATCTCCTAACGGGGGATGTTACAAAGATGGTATTAGAGCATGGTCTAGTGAGTTAGTGACTGTAGTGGGAATAATGATGGGGCTCTTGTATACACATTATACCCTAGGTACTAGTATACGAGGAACTACCTCTCCAGTATCCGATCCTTGAATATGTCCTCAAGCCCTATAGATAGGATAGTAAGAATTCCCAACTATCTGAATCATTTTCCTAATGAAAGTAACTATAATCATTATCCTCGCTAAAGAATTCTTTGGTAATTATCCTGAATTATTACCAAAAGCTCAAAACAAGCTATGAGAATAGATAATGAAGTATTAAGGATATTTACTTAGGGGAGTAAAAAGAGAAAGAGAAAGTTGTAAGAAAAGTAAAGAATAATACCTTAGTGTGAAAGCCCAAATATTAGAAATGTAAATAAAAGAGAGCCATATGATTAAAAAATGAGCAGCATGTGCAACCACAATATGCATAATTAGTGAGACCACCACGACTGAGAATGACTCTAGGACCAATCCCCACCCTCCCAACCCTCGTTAGAGAACAGCAGTAAAGATGGACCTTGATGTTCGTCCTGATGATATTCCTAGAAATAAATGAATTTGTGACATACTACAGTATCCTATAAGATGCAAATGACATTTGGAAGATAATATCCTCGGATAAAAAAATAAAGTTATAGACCACATAAGTTCCAAGTATAGAATAGAGCAAAAGAGAAGAAGAAAAGAACTCTAAGAAAAAGGTCTTGAAGAAGAATTGTCTAGATGAAATGATGGAAATAGAAAGTATTAGTAAGACAATGATAAGAATACATGAGAACCAGTGTTGGGCATGATTAGAGGCATGTAACCACAGACCTTTCTATTTAGAAATTGAAGAAGAAACGTATCAACAAAATATATGATGGTATGCAAAGCAGCGAGTATGAGACCAGAGTTCTATTAAATATGGTTTAGGAAAAAGATAACGAGTATAGCCCGTATGTACCCTTTCACAGCGCACCATGCTTAGGATGACTTGAACCAGATTTACTAAAGTATAATCTAGGAAAGGCCAAGGAAACTAGTATACCGAAATTATTGAGATGGGGACAACTCTCGACAGAATAACAGTATGGAATGACTGAAAGTGGGATACTCTAGAGTGCAGTCAAACAAATAGAATAAGTCAGTGTGAGACATGGTTAACCAGATTTGTACTAGCAATGAAATTTAAAAGTACGAAAAAAGTAGGAATATTATCCAGAACCAAGTCGCAAGTATCGTTGTGGATATAAAAGAATACAGTTCAAGCATAAATATATATAGTTATGCTTAATCTAGGAACCTTATTTCTAAGTCTTTAGTCAATTGAGAAAGATCGCCAGAAGAACTACCCAGAATTAACATTCTAAGTACACGAGGCATCGGTGAACAACAATAGTAGGCTAGAAGTACATGGATAATTTAGACATGAATTTTAAGGTCCTAAGCCCCACAGAGTGAATAAACAGTGTGAGCTTAGTGAGGAGAAAATAGAGAGTTAAATAGTTAAGTTATGAGAATGAGTGCTTGAATAAGATTGGGTATGTGGTGCTAAGGAAGTATATATTCATTCTAGAGTTGAGGCAGAATGAGAAGAAACCTAACTATATGACTAGAGATATGAGAGCACTAACTGAAAAAAAATCAAATACTTATCCATTGAGGTCATACAACATCACAATATCTTAGACACGAATATAATTCTTAGTGAACAGATTAGAATAAATTCCCTATATAGACCAAGTACGGTTATTGAGGATTGATAACTCAATTGGAGTAGTTTTGGGTATGACCATATTAGCACGTGTGTATCAAAATCGGGCAAGATCTTACAAGTTAAGTATGTTTGGTAAATATAATAATAAGAAGAGTGACTATCTGAGAAGTCTTATGAAGTATTAGCTCATTAAAGAAAAAGAATGAGAAGTGGTGAAATACAGTCACAAGGTATCAAACAGAAAAAGTAATTCACTTGGGCACTAGTTTAAGAAGAACTGAAGTCCAGATAATCAAAGATTGAACACTTATAACATATCCTTCGGGATGTCAGAAAGATAAGTTTCAGGAATGATAAGTTTCATGAAGGTTTCACATCTCTATCTAGATAAAATGTATTATACGGACTTAATTTCCATACGAGAATAAATGTTTCCGAATGGACTATAGAGCCTTTAATTTTATGAATCGAATAAAGTGTACCTGAATAAGAAATAACCAGAAGCCGTAGCATTGAGTTCTTGAGAAAAATATCAGAAAAGAAGTTACGAAGGATAATAGTAGCAAAGACACAAATGCCCTCAAACCGAGATGGACCTGCGAGTTAGACCTCAGAAAGGATTCGAGGACGAATCTTATTTAAGAGAGGGAGAAATATAACGCCCCGGTAATCCCAATGACTAATATGCTATAAAATGGCCTAATATATAATTTAAATCATGTTCAAGTGTGTATGTACATGTGGAATTTCTTTGCGGACATTCGGTAAATCCTTTGTAGTTTTAATACGAAATTTATTTTCTAAACTACTCAGAATAACACTTAGCATTTGGAATTTAATATTTTCATATGATCTCCAATTTTTATGAAATTTATATCATCGGAAAGCTAAGATCGAGACCTACAACTGTCGAGTTGGACATTTATCCAAACTCGAATCAGAAGTGGGTCAAAAGATATGATTTTCGTGGCTGCTATAATAGAATTCGAGAATAGTCTAGATTTTGGGTGATGTGGCTCAATCCTAGGCACCTATTTCATAATAAAAATCAACCCATTTGCTTATAAAAATGGCACTATTCCCTCATCTTCTCAAGCCAAAAACGTGGAGGGTGAGATGAAAGCTTTCTCATGCCAACTCTTCCTCTGATCTTAATTTTTCAAGACATTTTTGATCCATTCTAGTACATTTCTAAGTTTGGTAAGCTTCCTTTCTCTTTCTATCTTCTCAATTTTTTAGTTTTGAGTAAATGAATTAAAATCCCCAATTCGTACCTTGTAAACCCTACAGTTTGGGTTAGCTTAATTGGCTTTGGTTAAGTTGTTAGCATGCATCTTGAGAAATGTCATGGTAGATTAAGCATGGAAAGAAGCCTAAATGTGTATGAATGTGTTGGGGGATTGCTTCTGTGATTTGATGATACTAAAATAAGTGGTTTGAGTTTGGATTGATGATATGAATGAGTTATTTTAAGTTGAGTTGGAGTTTGGATGATAATGTTGGGGATTACTTGAGCTTTGTCATTAGAGGTTGATGTGTAGTCCTGGAAATTGGGCCAACGTCGCGATGCCAACAAGCTTGTGTTATGACGCGAAGCAAGATGAGCTCTCTACCTCATATCTGTTTGAGTGGGTGTCATGACGCCCAACACCCAGTGTCGTGACGCGGAGTCAGAGGAAGCTCTCTGCCTCAGCTCGATCCGTGTGAGCGTCGCGACTCTAATGGGCCAGAGTCTGACGCATGACCAATTTCCAGAATCAGATTTAACCTTTTCATTTTCATCTTATAATGTCAGAGGCCACCCTAAGGGTCTTGTATCAGCGTACCTACACGTATTACATCATGTCACAAACATTATACATTATCTAGTGATAAAAGTTTTGAAGTATATTTCACTATTTACATTCTAACTAAGTCTACCAATTATAGATTATCGCAAGGACCGCAAATTCCTTCGGTGAAGTGAAGTAATGCTAGTTGGACTCCAAATCAGTGAGTGGACTCTTTTCTCAAGTTGATTTTACTCATATGTTTTGAATTAAAACTTAATTTTCCGCACTTAGGGCTTTAGCCAAGTTTGCTTTCAATTATGTGTTGATTAAGAATGTTTTAAGAAATATTTTAAAAAGTGATGATTTATAAAGCATGATTCTAATGATTTTTGGAGGCATGGTGGAAAAACCCACCTCAGTTATAACTTGGTATAGGTACTGAAATTGACGGATATAACATGTCCACATGTAGAGCAGGACTAGGGGGACAATGATACATAACGCCCATAGATCCTAAGTTTCAGGGCTAGGTGATGGCGATACGTAACGTCCTAAACCCTAGATTCAGGGACATGATAGTGGCATGCATTGAGGGACGGCGATATGTAACACCCTAATGTCATGTATTTGCATATCTCGCTCCAGTGTAGTAGCTTAGGTGACAACGATACGTGACGCCCCATGCGTCAGGTTTTCTACAGATACACAGAGACATAGTTTTCATAACGATAGTTTTATAAAATAGTTTTTACGAGAAACAGTTTTATAAGAAATTGAAAGTTTTACAGAAAGAAAGGTTCCTAAAAAGTTTATCAAAATGGATTTGATTTTCAGAAAAGAAAAAAGTTTTCAGAAAAGATCTATTTTCCTTGAGACGATTTTGATTTCAGAAAAATGAATGTTTTACAAAGAATTACAGTTTCAATTTTAAAACTGTCCACTCACTAGATCATTCAAACGATCTAACCCCCCCACCCCCAGTTTTATTATTTTACAGGTTACCTAGAAGATGAGTTCGGGAGGATGGATACTAATGAAAATCAATAGGGTGTTGGGTTTAACAGATCAAGTATAGAGTCACAGTTCAGTCTGAGTCAAGTAAAGTCGTATGTCAGATATTAGAAGTGTATGAGTCTTGTGATGAGTTACAAGTATATATGAACAAAGTTGTATAGAAATAAAATATTGAGTATACAATTATGATTTTTGAGTTGCACTTCATGTTTATTGGTTGGGAAACGGTCCTTATGCATGAGTTGTATTTCAGATGAGTTTGGCAGTGTTGATCATAGTCAGAATGTCAGAGGCTCAGAGGGATAGGATGACATATTCTCTGCTGATAGCATCTCTTAGAGGGGGATGCTACATTTAAGCGAAAACTTAATTTTTTTTATCCAGTAGTAATTTTTTTCTTTCTTTCTAATTTATAAAATAAGTAAATTCTCCTGTACTTTTTACCCTTCTCCATACACACATAAAATAAGGTATCAATCAATTCATTGTGCCCACAATATTCATAGGTCTTGTTGAAAAGAGAGCAATAGTTTTGTCCTAAAATTATATTAGAGTTCACACTTTTTTTGGCAATGGAAGTTTATTTATAAATACAAAAGTAGTTTTTTTTAATAATACATCTTCAATTTCTGTAGCGATCTTTGGACCAGTGACTCCCAAACTAGTTGGCTTTAAGGCACTAGGTGTTAAGACATCCATACAGACTTAGTTGCTCGGATATCAGATGTTAAAAAGAAGAACTGTTCGATTTCCTGAAGCTTTCTCTTTAGCCTATGTAACGAGCTTTAGGCAAGTGACTCATAGACTAGATGGACTTAGGATACAAAGTGTTCAAACACCCATACAGACTTCATTGCTCGAGTTAGAGGGGCTACGAAATCGAACTTATTCACACACAATTTTTTATTTTTTTCACAAAATCAAGCTCTAACATTTTACGCGAATAATTACTGATTGTTGAGGCAAGATATCCGGTTACTAAGTAAAAACTTGATTAATATTAATATCTTTTTTTTAACTAACTCGAGCTCTATCATTTTATGTGAACAATCAATACTTATCGAGGTAACATGTCCGCTTACTAGGTAAAAGTTTGGCTAGTTTTTTTCTTTCTTTTTTTTAAAAAAATTCTACTGCCCTTAGGTGCTACTTCCAACAAACAAGAAAACTGAATATCACAAAATTTTCACTTACAACCTATGCTCATATATTACCGTGTATGTTGATAATACCTGTCAAATAAGCATATGAATATCAAATTTAATCAATATTATGTAGAATGCACAAATTTAAATGATTCAAAAGAAAAGAAACAAAGTTAACTTATTATTAATTAAATTGAGATACGTCTCAGGAGCGGAAACTCCTTACACTGCCATCTCTGAAAACAATTCTACTTGGTTAGTAAAAAAATTATTGTTAGTTTGTGTGTAGTTTTTTTAAAAAAATAACAACACAAAATAAAATTAAAACAAAATATTTTTTTTACACACAAAATAAAAACAAAGCAAAAACAACATAAAAAAAATATTTTTTAAACGAAAAACACAACAACGAAACATTAAAATGAAAAACATAGTAACGAAACAAGAAAACGAAAACTATCTAGTTAATTATCCAATCCCCCAACCAATTTGAGACATTATCTTCAATGTTTGAAAAAAGAAGAAGTAAAGTTTAGAAGACATCACATGGTTAGTGTGGAATTGACAATTGAATCTAGGACTGTTTAAAAGAAAAATTACAGATTAAGATCCAAGTCCATTATACACTTCTTGCCACGATCATTATCAGATCAGTTCAACTTGGAAAGAATGGATCAATTTTTGATTCATAAACTAAGAATTGATCAATTAATTCATAAGCTTTTCTTACATTTAGGATGATATCTTTTACCGATTTTGAAATGAACCTAAGTCTTTTGACATCCGCAAGAAATACTAAAAGAAAATCGAAAAAATTATCAACATTAAGTAGTCCATTGGGTTTTAGTTAATGTTCAAGTTTTCCCATGATGCAATTGTGAAAATTTCTTCCAGTGTGCCTAGCCTACCTGGTAAAGCAATAAAAAATGTCAGCATGATTAATCACTTCAGTAAGTCTTTCAAACATACATGAGACAATGCATTCTTCTCCATTTGATTTTCTGTTGAGGTTTTCGTCTACTAAAGGTTTCAGAATGATCCCCAAAACTTGACTGTGTTGGGGTTGGTGCTCAGAGCGCCAATGCCCGGTTGTATTTCTTTTGAATACTTCTGTAAAACATTATTATTATGAATAATATATGCAGTTTCTATAATATAATGTATCTTTTAATATAGTAAAGACGTAATGACCTTAGAATGATTAGTCATGGTACTGTTGCAAAAGCGTCGCAACTGACATTGAGTAGTATCATGACGTTGTCATTCTCAGACAGTTCCTGGTCAATGTTTACACTACTTGGTCAGTATAGTAAACCCGTTGAGACCGGTACATGTCGTATACTGGAATATATGATTCCAATGGTTTCTCAATGAACCATCAGTCTTGGAGACTGGTACATATATGTGGGTGTTTATAGCGGATAAACACTGAACGACTCACCGAAGATTCTTAATGGATGGTACACCAACGTCAATAAGAATCATCTCGGGTTGAGTAGCACTTGTGATTCTTAGACTTGAGATGCCATTGTGGGCACATGAGACATCTTCTACACTTAGATGGCAGTCACGTCACCGATCTATTTAGATCAGAACTCCGCCTGTTCGTTGGGTGTAGATAGATCCTCAGGGTGTCCTATGTGTATCAAGATAGGATCCGTCAGTTCTGTGTATCAGAGCATAGGTAGTCCACATGATTAGCAATCAGATTAAAATCATGGGCCCGTGGTACAGTTTAGAAACTAGTTCTAAACATTCTTTTTGAGATTGCTAATAGAATAGTCGACTGGATAATCCCTGTAGAGATTTGACGTTTACATTTATATCTCTGGGATATATCCGGATACCTGTGACGGAAGAATTATACATTTGCCATGACCTCGACCTGTATGATTCAGCGAGTTTATCCGTGATCGTCATAATTTACGGGTGGATAAATTATGGGCACGAAATTGGATTTCGTGACGGATATACCTGAATCTAGAGAGTCTCAATAATGAAACATACTCGTAGAGCACTAGAGCAACATTTATAAATAATATTGATTATTTATAAATTCGTTTAAAGGTTAAACGCAAGATACATGCTAAAGGGACCCGATAGTCATTTGCTTAATTATTGTGTATTTACATTTAATACTTGATTAATTTAAATACACATTAATTAATACTCAAATTGAGATATTTGACTAATATCCTAAATGAATATAAGTATTTGATATTTAATGTAAATATTATACATATATTTAATATATTTGTATTTAATAATTTAATTAATTATTTAATTAATTATTTAATTGTTAAATGATTAAATTAATTAAAATATAAATATCTTGACATTTGGATATTTTATTAAAATGACTTAGTTGCCTTTGTTGACTTAATTAAAATATCTATAAAGTGTTTATTAGATATTTATATCAAGTTGATCAAATTTATATCAAATGAAATTGAAATTAAAATTGTTGTATATGTTTGTTGATTTTCGGCCAAGGCCTTTTGGTCAACAAGTATATATTGTTTTCTTTTTCATTTGGTAAATAACCTAATACACTCTCTAACAAAAACTCCATTAAAGAAAACAAAAGAAGCTAGAGAGGAAGAAAGGAAAAAACAAAGGAAAAAGCTTGGATTTAGTAAGTTTTCTTAACTTGCTATTAGAGAGGAAATTGTTCCTTATGTTCTAGGCTACTTCTTGTGATGTTATCATGTTGTTATTTTCTTTATTCTTTGTGTTTTTGATGAATGGAAGTTTGGTGAAAGTGTTGAGCATGTATAATGGTGGAAGCTTGTGACTAGTGTAGTTATAAGTATTCTTTTAAGGTTTTGGAAACTTTGTTGCTAATCTAGAGTTGTTGACCCACTCTTAGATGACCTAGATTTGATCTAGAGTTGTTTCATTGTGTTGAGACTTTGGTTGGATGGAATAATAATGATTGAAGTAATTGATTTAACCAATTTGGTCTAATTTGTCCAATTTGAAGAAATTGAAAAATTAGGGTTTAAGACCTTGTCCAAATTTGGGGCTTTTCATTTATGTTGTGTATAATTATGTGTATATGATGCATATAAATTTTCATGTTTATTGGATTACATCTTGATGTGTTTTGAAGCATGAAATCACAAAATGCACAAACCCCCCCTAATGGAGGTTCTCGGCCAAAATAAGAATTTTTGGGTTTTTGGTTGCTTTTAGTGTTTTGAACATGTTTAATTCATCTTAGTAATGATTTAGAATCATTCAAAATTGATTTGATCAATTTCGGACTAAAATGAACAAAATACCAAGTGTAAGGGCAATTCGGTAAATTCACTTAAATATGATTTATTGAATTTTTATTTCATAATTTGATTATTGGATAATTAATTAAATATATTTATTGAATTAATCGGAAAAAAAATTTTGAAATCGGAAAATTTGATTTTTCACCGTTTCCGCTGCGTTACCGGATTTTACCCCTAAAACCCCTACAAAATGGTATCAGAGCGAGTCTGATTCTAGACCCCCTAAAATGATTAGGCTTTATTAAATCAATGTTTAATCATGTTTTCTTGACTTTATACATGCTTATTATAATCTAATTTGATTAGATTTAGGGTGTATGACACTTAGCGGAAAATCCCTAATTAATAAGGTTTTAATGTAATTATGTATTTGATGCATGTTATGTGGTTCGTCTTGTCAATACGGTTTATGAATATTTCTCCGTGACTACATCCGAGACCGTGCCTCTGTTGTGAGGGTGTAGCCGATAGAGATTTATTTATACCGGATGTATATTAGATACTAGATAAATTCAAGCGAAAGCGGGATTCTGAACGTGCCCTAGCTGTCAGGATTACGTAAGAAACTTGAGTTTATCATTGACGAGTTTAACCTTGGTACATCTCCTTGTGGGCCTGCCTTCACAGCGACAACGAGAAATGACCAGGACCGGAAACCCATGAGTCATTAGGAAATGATTGACAAAAGAGTTGTCTACATGATGAATATACGTAGGCGAGACCGTGCCTCTGCTGTGAGCTGAAATATATTCACGGGATCCACTTTTCACTATTTGTATTTAATTTAATTATTAAATCTTTGTATTCTGTTTGGGGATTACAATATTGCATGATTTAGTGGGAGGGGCATTTTTAGATTAAAAATCCATGATCTAGTTTATGCTTTTGATATTATATGAAACTGCTTTATTTCTGCTAACCGCTTTTCATGATCTATATGATAGATTTGCGATGGCGGCACCATCCACAAATCAGTTTGCGCGTATGCTTTATGCGAACAAACTTAAAGGCGCTGAGAACTTCGCTGACTGGGAATTGGATTTGAGGATTGTCCTCGATTTCGAGAAGCTGGGATATGTTCTTGAGGGTCCATTGCCCCTTGCTGTGGGTGCGGACGCTACAGAGAAGGAACGCCAAGTTTTTGAAACTTGGAAGGATGATGATTTAAGGGTTAAATCGTACATCCTTAGTTCACTGTCTCCGAAACTCAAGAAACAATACTATGGCATGTTAGATTCGTATAGTATGATGACGCGATTGAGACAATCGTTTGAGAACCAAGAACAAATGATTGTTCACAAATTCGCAATGGAACTGTTCCATGCGCGTCTGGATGAGGGGCAAGATGTTAGCCCACATATTCTTCAGATGATCGATTTGATCGATCAATTGAGGCAACATAATCTCATCTTAAATGACATTCTCGGTAGGAGTGTCATTCTTGGTTCACTTCCAGCTTCATATCGCCAGTTCGTGATGTACTTCAACATGAATGGGACTGTCTGTACCTACCAAGAGCTACATAGGATGTTGCTAACGGCGGAAGAGGACCTCAAGAAGGAAGTACCGACTCGCCCTCCGAGACCTACTTCTCTCTCTGCTTCTTCCCAGAAAGGGTTTCGATCCTCAACAACAGGCAAAGATAGCTAAGCCCAAGAGGGCTTCTGAAGACAAATGCCACCACTGCGGCAAAGTCGGGCATTGGAAAAGGAACTGTCCTGATTACATCGCCCAGCTGAGGAGAGATAGAGCATCTACATCAGGTACATTTATTTTTCCAGTTATTGATTTATCTTTGGCTTGTGAAGACGTTACATCCAGCTGGATTTTAGATTCTGCTTGTCCCATTCACATTTGCAATTCGTTGCAGGTGCTGAAGGAAAGTAGGAGGCTGAAGCCCGGAGAGATGCAGTTGCGATTCGGGAGTGGAGACTTTTTGGATGCAGTTGCAGTGGGAGTATGCGAGATCTCATTGCCGAATGGGACACTTTTGTTAAATGAATGCCATTTTGTACCAGGATGTGTAGCTAATATTATATCACCTTTTGTATTGGATACAGAAGGCTTTTGTATTAATATTAAGAACAGTTCTTTATATTTATATGATAGAAATAATATTCAGATCCTTAGTTGTCCAAACTAGCATGGTCATTATACATTGCAAACTTCAAAAGATATTTTAAATACTGGAGTTAATAAACGTAGTTTACCTGTAATTAATAATACTGAACTTTGGCATATGCGGCTGGGTCACATAGGCGTTAAACGCCTTACCCAATTGTTTAGGAATGGTTTGATACCAGATCTTACCATTGAATCCTATCCAACTTGTGAATCCTGTATTCAGGGTAAGATGACCAAAGCCCAATTTTCTGGTGTTGGACACTGCGCCACTAACTTACTGGAACTCGTACATTCTGATGTATGTGGTCCACTAAGTCAGACTGCTCATAGTGGTTATTCGTACTTCGTTACCTTTACCGATGATCTGTCATGGCACGGTTATGTCTATTTGATGCGACATAAATCGGAAACCTTTGAAAAGTTCAAAGAGTTCCGAAATAAAGTAGAAAAACAAACTGGTCAATATATTAAATGCCTTCGATCTGATCGATGCGGCGAATATATGAGTGGTGAGTTCATGGATTATATAAAGGAGAATGAGATTCTCGCTCAATATACTCCTCCAGGTACTCCACAGCACAATTGAGTGTCTGAGAGGAGAAATCAGGCTTTATTGGATATGGTCCGATCAATATTGAGTTTCAAAGATTTGCCCTATTATTTATGGGGCTACTCTCTTTTAACAGCTGCACATCTTTTGAACAAGATTCCTTCAAAAGCTGTTCCTACGACTCCGTATCAGATATGGTTCGGTAGGAGACCAAATCTTAATTATATTAAGGTTTGGGGTTGTCCTGCCTATGTCAGGGTGACTCAGCAAGATAAGCTTTCGCCTCGAGGGCAAAAGTTTAGGTTTGTCGGATATCCTTCGAATACGAGGGGATATCTGTTCTATGATACCGAGCATCGAAATGTGTTTATAGCTCGCTTTGCAAAATTTCTAGAAGTATAATTTTTGTCAGAAGGTGGTAATCATAGACAGGTTGAGCTTGATGAAGTCCAACCTGAAAACAACTAACCAACGGAGGAACCTGAAGTTCAAGTAGATGAAGGACCTTCAACACACACACTCTGTAGGTCGGAAAGGGTATCTAGACCTCCTGAATGCTTGTATTTGATACAAGAAAAGAGTCAGGATGTTCTCTTAGTTGAAGAGACAGATCCTTTCACCTATAGAGAATCGATGTTGGACATCGAATCCGTGAAATGGCAATGTGCCATGAAATCCGAGATAGACTCAATGCATGAGAATCAAGTTTGGGACTTGGTTCCACTTCCCGAAGGAATTGTTCCTATCGGTTGTAAATGGGTTTACAAGAGGAAGCGCGGGGCTGACGGTAAGGTTGAAACTTACAAGGCCCGACTGGTAGCAAAAGGTTACACGCCGCGACCTGGCGTCGACTACGATGAAACTTTTTCACCAGTAGCAATGCTTAAGTCTATTCGGATTTTGCTTTCTATAGCTGCGTATCATCTACGAGATTTGGCAAATGGATGTCAAAACGGCTTTTCTAAATGGATTTCTTGATGAAGAAATCTATATGGAATAGCCAGAAGGTTTTGTGTCCAGCGAAAACTCAGGCATGGTATGTAAGCTTAAGAAGTCTATTTATAGACTTAAACAAGCTTCACGAAGTTGGAATCTTCGATTCGACGAGATTATTAGCTCGTCTGGTTTTCTCAAGAATTCAGAAGAATCCTGTGTGTATCAGAAGGCCAGTGGGAGCATGGTCGTATTTTTAGTCCTATATGTTGATGACATCCTAATCATTGGGAATGATTTAGGTATGTTACAAAGCGTCAAAGCGTACCTCTGTAAGAATTTCTCCATGAAGGACCTGGGAGAAGCTTCCTATGTTTTAGGGATAAAACTCTATAGAGATAGACAAAGGAGGCTGATTGGGTTATCCCAATCAACGTACATAGATAAGATCTTAGAACGGTATAATTTTGGTAACTGTAAGACAGCAAACATACCGTTCAGACATGAGATTCATCTTTCTAAGAAGATGAGTCCAGAAATAGAAGATGAGAAGGTTAGAATTTTAAAGGTACTAAGGATAAGTTAATAATTTATGGAGGAAACGAACTGTAAGTTAATGGGTATACGGATTCTGATTTCCAATCGGATCCCGATGATAGAAAGTCTACATCTGGATTCGTACTTACCCTTAACGGAGGTGCAGTTTGTTGGAAGATTCCAAACAGGGATCGACAGCAGATTCCACCACTGAGGCGGAATATATTGCAGCTTCTGAAGCTGCAAAAGAGGCTGTGTGGATAAAGAACTTTATCATAGAATTGGGAGTTGTCCCAAGTATCGAGAATGCAATTCCGTTATACTGTAATAATACTGGAGCCATTGCGCAAGCAAAGGAACCGAGGGCGCATCAGAAGTCGAAGCATGTGGAACGCAATTACCACATCATTCGAGAGATTGTGTCGCGAGGGGATATTGTCGTGTGCAAGGTACCGAGTGAAGATAATGTAGCAGACCCGCTGACGAAGGCCATACCTCCGAAGTTGTTTGATAAACACGTGGAGTCGATGGGTATTAGATACAATCGTTATTGGCACTGGAGCAAGTGGGAGATTTTGTTGGGGTTGGTGCTCAGAGCACCAATTCTCGGTTGTATTTCTTTTGAATACTTCTGTAAAACATTATTATTATGAATAATATATGCAGTTTCTATAATATAATGTATCTTTTAATATGGTAAAGACGTAATGACCTTAGAATGATTAGTCATGGTACTGTTGCAAAAGCGTCGCAACTGACATTGAGTAGTATCATGACGTTGTCATTCTCAGACAGTTCATGGTCAAGGTTTACACTACTTGGTCAGTATTGTAAACCCGTTAAGACCGGTACATGTCGTATACTGGAATATATGATTCCAATCGTTTCTCAATGAACCATCAGTCTTGGAGACTGGTATAGACGTGTGGGTGTTTATAGCGGATAAACATTGAACGACTCACCGAAGATTCTTAATGGATGGTACACAAACGTCAATAAGAATCTTCTCGGGTTGAGTAGCACTTGTGATTCTTAGACTTGAGATGCCATTGTGGGCACATGAGACATCTTCTACACTTAGATGGCAGTCACGTCACCGATCTATTTAGATCAGACCTCCGCATGTTCGTTGGGTGTATATAGATCCTCAGGGTGTCCTATGTGTATCAAGATAGGATCCGCCAGTTCTGTGTATCAGAGCATAGGTAGTCCACATGATTAGCAATCAGATTAAAACCATGGGCCCGTGGTACAGTTTAGAAACTAGTTCTAAACATTCTTTTTGAGATTGCTAATAGAATAGTCGACTGGATAATCCCCGTAGAGATTTGACGTTTACATCTATATCTCTGGGATATATCCGGATACCTGTGACGGAGGAATTATACATTTGCCATGACCTCGACCTGTATGATTCAGCGAGTTTATCCGTGATCGTCATAATTTACGGGTGGATAAATTATGGACACGAAATTGGATTTCGTGACGGATATACCTGAATCTAGAGAGTCTCAATAATGAAACATACTCGTAGAGCACTAGAGCAACATTTATAAATAATATTGATTATTTATAAATTTGTTTAAAGGTTAAACGCAAGATACATGCTAAAGGGACCTGATAGTCATTTGCTTAATTATTGTGTATTTACATTTAATACTTGATTAATTTAAATACACATTAATTAATAGTCAAATTGAGATATTTGACTAATATCCTAAATGAATATATGTATTTGATATTTAATGTAAATGTTATACATATATTTAATATATTTGTATTTAATTATTTAATTAATTATTTAATTGTTAAATGATTAAATTAATTAAAATATAAATATCTTGACATTTGGATATTCGATTAAAATGACTTATTTGCCTTTGTGGACTTAATTAAAATATCTATAAAGTGTTTATTAGATATTTATATCAAGTTGATCAAATTTATATCAAATGAAATTGAAATTAAAATTGTTGTATATATTTGTTGATTTTCAGCCAAGGCCTTTTGGTCAACAAGTATATATTGTTTTCTTTTTCATTTGGTAAATAACCTAATACACTCTCTAACAAAAACTCCATTAAAGAAAACAAAAGAAGCTAGAGAGGAAGAAAGGAAAAACAATGGAAAAAGCTTGGATTTAGTAAGTTTTCTTAACTTGCTATTAGAGAGGAAATTGTTCCTTATGTTCTAGGCTACTTCTTGTGATGTTATCATGTTGTTCTTTTCTTTATTCTTTTTGTTTTTGATGAATGGAAGTTTGGTGAAAGTGTTGAGCATGTATAATGGTGGAAGCTTGTGACTAGTGTAGTTATAAGTATTCTTTTAAGGTTTTGGAAACTTTGTTGTTAATCTAGAGTTGTTGACCCACTCTTAGATGACCTAGATTTGATCTAGAGTTGTTTCATTATGTTGAGACTTTGGTTGGATGGAATAATAATGATTGAAGTAATTGATTTAACCAATTTGGTCTAATTTGTCCAATTTGAAGAAATTGAAAAATTAGGGTTTAAGACCTTGTCCAAATTTGGGGATTTTCATTTATGTTGTGTATAAGGATGTGTATATGATGCATATAAAGTTTCATGTTGATTGGATTACATCTTGATGTGTTTTGAAGCATGAAATCACAAAATGCACAAACCCCCCCTAATGGAGGCTCTCGGCCAAAATAAGAATTTTTGGGTTTTTGGTTGCTTTTGGTGTTTTGATGTTTTGAACATGTTTAATTCATATTAGTAATGATTTAGAATCATTCAAAATTGATTTGATCAATTTCGGACTAAAATGAACAAATTATCAAATGTAAGGGCAATTCGGTAAATTCACTTAAATATGATTTATTGAATTTTTATTTCATAATTTGATTATTGGATAATTAAATAAATATGTTTATTTAATTAATCCAAGAAAAAAGTTTTGAAATCGGAAAATTTGATTTTCCACCGTTTCCGCTGCGTTACCAGATTTTGCCCCTAAAACCCCTACAGACTGCCACCTTCTTGTACGGAATTTGAAACACATCTTATAACATCCCCAACTTAGAGATGCTACCAACAGGGAATAGGCCATCCTATCCCCCCTGAGCCTTTGACTATAACCACCATTACTAAACTTATATCACTATACAAACTCAAACATAGGGACCATTTCCTTCTCAAAAACATGAAATACTTCTCAAATAATCATAATGGTATCCTAAAAATAATTCTTTCAAAACTCTACTCATGACACTTTAATTCATTACACATAAAACCCAACTATACATAATGCATGATTCCTAAATTTTCTTGACTCTGACTGTACTTTATTTTTGTATTGACTTGACTCAATCCAGTGAACCCAAACACCCTAGTGACTACCATCATTATCCATCCTCTTAAGCTTGTCCTCTAGATAACCTGCAAAACAGAAACACTAGGAGTGGGGGGGTTAGATCGTTTGAATGACCTAAGTGAGTGGAAAATTAAAATAAAATAGGAACTCAAGTACTTTTGGAAGATCCATGGTTCTAAAATCAAACTTATCTCAATTCATCTCTTTCTGAAACCTTTTCTAGAAACTTATTTCTTTTTTAGAACAACTCTTTTTCATAAAACTGTTTCTCTAGAAAATTTCCATTAAACTAGTCTTTCTGAAAATCTTGTTTATGAAAATCCATCTTTGAAAACTTATTTTTTGAAAATCTGTATCTGAATGTTTGCTGAAAAACCTGACGTATGGGGGCATTACATATCGCCGTCCCCACATACGCCTAACTAGATCCAGGAGTGCAAATCCATGAAATTGGGGCATTATGTATCGCCGTCCACCAAAGCATGCCACTACGTGTCCTTAAATTAGGGTCTAGGGGCATTACGTATCGCCGTCCCCCTAGCCCTGAAATCTGGTTCTCTTGGGGAGTTACGTATCACCGTCACCCAAGCTACAAATCTAGAGTCGTGGTGCAGATCTATGCTACCCTCTAGACTTTGAATATAGTATCTAGGGGCATCTATCATCCTTAATCTTGAACAGCGTGTGCACATGATATCTGAATCTGTCAATTCCATATCTAGATCAAGTTACATACTGAGGTTGGTTTTTACCCCATGCCTCTAAAAATAAAATTCATATCATACTTTTTAAAACCATGATTTCTCAAAGCATTCTAATTTATAGAAAAACTGAAAATAAATTTGTCTAACTCCATTAATAAAAAACAGTTAAATAAAAATCAACTTTGAAAGAAAAGTATCCACTCACTGATTTAGAGTCCCGCTAACGTTACTTCACTTCGCCGAAATGAGTTTGTGGTTCCTGAGATGACCTTTAATAGTGACTTAATTAGAATACGAATCATGGAATACATTTTGAAACTATCATCGCTATATGATATTCTATGTTTGTGGCATGATAAATTTCGTGTATATAAGGTGATATGAAACCTTTCAGGTGGTCTATAATATTCCGAGTTGCAACTGGATTGGTTAAAAATTAATCTTGAAAAATGGTCACGCGTCACAAAGCTGATCAAGAAAAAAATTAAAGAGAAAAAGCTTCCTAGACAGGTACCGAATGGCGAGATCTAGGTCCATGTAGGAATATGGGGAAGGCTTATTTTCAGAGGAGTACGAGTAATGAGAGACATGGTAATGTCGATAAAGTTCATTCTGTGGAGCCATCAGAGAATGACATGGGTAATGAGATGGTTGAAAAATTTATTGTAAAGGAGAGTGTACGACAACAAGATGGAGTAGTGGCTAAGAGTTTTAATGAGAGTGGGATCATTAGTCAGGATAAAGTGAGTGAGAAAGAGAAAAAGAGTGCAAACACAGCCTTGGAGAAAAAACGTGAGGGGAGTGTGACCGAACCTAGTAAGGAAATCAAGGCTAAGAGCGTGAGTGTTCCCAATAGGAGTGTGAGTGAACTGAAGGGGGAAACAAAATAGAGAGTTAAAAAAAGTTTCTATATGAGTGAGAGTGAATTGAGGAAGACTTATAAGGCTAGCTAGCTTATTATGTTGTTAGTTTATAAGGATCACCTTGTATATGTTGTTAACACTAAACTTTTACTTATAATTTCTATTTCTTCTCTTTTACTTGAGTTAAAAGGTGTGCTTGCAGAGGACATCCTCAGAGGGCTTCCACCTATTAGAGGGATAGAGCACCAAATAGTGCCTAAGGATGATGGAACTTTGCATATATGTGATAACCAGAGAGCTATAACTAATATCACGGTAACATATCGTCATCCCATATCTAGGCCTATTGATTTTTTAGATGTATTGAAGATTGATTATAAGACCAAATATAGATTATATGAGAAGTTAATATTATTGTTTGGTCTGATAAACGCCCTTAGGGTTTCTATGAGTTTAAACAACCATGTTATGTGTGCATCTATAGGGAAGTTTGTAGTGATCTATTTTGATGACGTTTTAGTGTACAATAATCCATTAGATAAGCATGTTCTGCATTTAAGGTATGTTCATGATATTTTAAGAAAGAAACAATTGTATGCTAATTTTAACATGAATTTGAAACCATTGGAGAAATATTTGCCATTGACAGAGTTTGCATACGATAGATGCATTTAGTCTTCTAATTCTTACTCGCCTTATGATATTGATTATGATTTTAATTCTTTAACTCTTATGGATTTATTATTTTTGATTGTTTTAAGATTGGGATTTTGAATGAAAAAAAAAAAGGCAGATTTGGTGAGAATAATGGGTTTCAAGCGCATTGTATTTGAACCAGGAGATTGCGTATGACTCTAGTTACGCAAGAAGAGGTTCCCAGCACAGTGGAGATCTAAGCTATAACCAAAAGGAGATGGTCCATTTCAAGTCTTGGAGTGGATCATCGATAATGCTTATAAGCTAGAACTTCCTTGTGAGTATGGTATGTCAGCAACATTTAATATTTTTGACTTGTCTTATTTTGATGCAGGTGCAGGTCGAATCATTTTCAAGAGAGAGGGAATGAAATGATTCAAACCACACATAGAGCATCAAATGACATGGCCCTCGAAATATTGAAGCCATTGTAAGTCATGCCAGATGGACGCACCAACAATTCTAAAGTTGAGTACTTTTTTACGATAAAGCTAAATCAAGCCCAACACCAAGTATTCAAGTTACACAAGGCTTAATTGGCTTGAGACAGATAATGTGGGCCTTTTCATATGAAGCCCACGATATTTTGGGATTTTTGTACAAAATGGATAATTTGGTCATTTTGGGAAAAGTTGCCTATCTTGTTGCCTTTTTGGAATTTTCTTGTAATGTTGACTAATGATGACTTTAGTTATTATTTATAACTTAATTAGCTTAGCCATTTAGGTTAAGTTGGATTAGAACTAAATAGTTAGTCGAAAAAATCACCATTTTCGAAATTCTCTCAAAAAATGGCTATGGTCAAATTTCAAGCTTAATGAAGGGATTCCCCTTTGTTCAAGCTTCGACTTATCTAAGGCGTGACAACCTTTGTGGCATCTCTTTGCTAGCATAATGACCGGCGTAAACACACACGTATAACGCAAGCGCACGTATCGTTCAAGTAGTATAAAAATATCGATCCCACGAGGACATAATATCTAAACTATTAATTATATGAGGTCAAATGATTACTAATATCTAAAAGATTGATTGATTGATTTGGAATGGTGATGATTCTAAATTTAAAAGTAAGTAAATAAAATTGTCGAAAATAGGTTTTAAGAAAATTCAATATTTAAAACTATCTAGGGTTGTGATTTCTTCCAATATCATTTTAAAGATGAAGTGGTTATCTTAAAGTTGGGTAATATATTGATTTATTAACCTGGAACACTAAATTATGTGTAAGCCTCTGTCGATGGTCAGACACAAATACCCAGTTTAACCCAATTGAACCATATGTCTATGTCAACCAAATTATCTGGATTCATTAAGTTTAAGTTCCAATTATGGCTACCCCCGCCCGACAGGTATATGTCTATCATGTAAGGAAATCTATTAAAGGGTTATCTATCCTCAAGGAAGATCGTGGACTATTGAGTCTAAGGTCTTAAACTTAAAATCCCTATATCTAGTTCATTTTAAGTTTCCCAGTTCAATTTTATTAATGGCCAGTTAATGAAAAAGTATTAAGATTAAGACTCAATAAATAAATCTTTATATTACCCAAACTATAATTTAACCCCTTATAAACCGGTGATATTGGATTTCATCACAACCCCAGATAACTAATTTAGTTACAACACATAACTAGGGCTAGTAAAAACTTGAAAATAAAAGACATAAAGTAAAAATTACGGTAAAGTAAATACTGAAAAGTAAATTACAATAAAATAAAATGCTAAGGTAAAAGGAATTACTTTTACTACTACTAATTTAGATATCTCCCATAAAATAATATATAAACTTGTGATTCTTTTTCCAACCAGCCATATAGGCGGTAACCTGATTAAGTCAAATTAAGTCCAACCAGCCATAAAGGCGGAACCAAAATTAAATTACCAACCGACCAATCTGGCGGTATCCTTTATTAGTCAGGTTTAAACCAGATTAAAATGAATTACCAACCGACCAATCTGGCGGTATCCTTTTTGAGTCAATATTTTAAATAGTGAATATATTATTTTTAAGGGAGATTATACTAAAAAGTAACAGTAAAAGAATTACCTTTCACCCTAGCTAGGGGAGTTACCTCCTCATGGTAAATAATAAAAACTGTAAAAAGTAAAAAGTAAAAATTAAATTACTATATTAACAAAACGTAATTAAAATTAATTACAAAACTAAAAAACTAAAAAAACTAAAAATTAAAAGAAAGTAGAGAGAGAAACTCTCTATTTAGATAGAATATAAGAGAGAGAGTGGTGCATTCAATTCTGAAATCTCGAGCTTAATTTATAGGCCTCGGTAGGCTTCCAGCGTCGCGACGCCAGGGCCCTCAGCGTCGCTACGCCAGCTTTTGTCGACGTGGCACGCTCTGGTTCGCCGGTTTGAATATTCTGGATAAGCTGTTAAGGTGACACGTGGCGCGGTGGTTGAGCTTCAATTATTATGACACGTGGCGGCTTCTGATTGGTCGCTGAGATTCTTATCCGCCACGTGTCAGATACAGATTAGATACTCAATGATTGATGCTGACGTGGCGATGACGTGGCGGTGATATGGCGGTGACGTGGCGACACGTGAGAAAGAGACTGTCGGCACCGTAGGATTGCGACACGTGGCACTTCCTGATTGGCTGATGATGATGTGGCACGACACGTGGCAATGTTGACTTGTTGACTTGCTGACGTGGCTGATGACATGGAGACACGTAGGATGCCACGTGGTACACATGGCGATGATGACTGTCGGCACCGTAGGATGCTCACACGTGGCACGGCACATTTTAGCAGATCGGCTGTGATGGTGACACGTGTCACGACCCATTTTAGCAAAGTCAAACTTTTCTCAGATTCTGATTTGTGAACCCGGCGCACGTTAGCACTGTTCGGCGCATTTTAGACGTCGCGACGCTGAAGGCTTGGCGTCGTGACGCGGACAATTTAAAAAATACCCTTTTCGTCCAATTTTCACTGTTTTGGCCCAAATCACCTCCAGAATGTCCTGAAACTTTATTTATCTACAAAATAACACAAAACACATCAAAATATTCACAAAACCCAAGAAACTATACAAAATATTAGGTTAAATGAGTGGGAAATAGTGATATAAATACCACTCATCACACCCCCAAACCTAATATTTTGCTAGTCCTCGAGCAAAACATAAAATAACATAAAAAAATTAACTAAGCCACTTTCGTAGGGATCACGGTTGCATTTAGCGTATGCAACAAGCCTTTAAACCCCTAGGTGTCCCTAGTGGACGAGTTGTAGTCTCGTGAAGGTTTACAGCAATGATACCCACAAATATTTTACAAAAGTAAAAAGGTAGTAAAACTAATGCACACAAAAACAAAAAGATAAGCGAAAAGAGAATAAAGAAGTTAGTGACTAATCAGGTGAAACTTCTACTCCAAGTTACTAGTTGTTTTTTTTTTATTCTAAATTATTGAATAAGTAAATTCTCCGATTATTTTTACCATTCTCCATATACACAGCCAATATAATATTAAACAACTTATTTTTTTTTGCCCACAACAGTCATAAGTGCAGTTGATAAGAGAGTAATATTTTTGTCCTAAAGTTATTTCAGATTTCACACCTTTTTGGAGCAATGGAATAATTTTTCTCATTTTCTGATTTTTTCTTTGATTTTTCTCTATTTTTTATTTATATACAATATCTTCCGTCTATGTAGCGAGTGTTGGGTCGGTGGCTCCCAAACCAGATGGCTTTAGGGCACCAGGTGTTAAGACACCCCTACGGACTTAATTACTCAGACTTCAGATATATATATTTTTGCAGCATCTTTGATCCATGTAACGAGCTTTGGGCCAATGACTCCCAAACCAGTTGGTTTTAGGGCACTAGGTGTTAAAACACCCTTACAGACTTAATAACTGGGATCTTATAAATTTTTTTTTTTTTTTTTACTCCTTTGCTTTTTTTGAGATGTTTCCTCCAATTAAACTAGAGCACTGAATATTACAAACTTTTCAATTTTAGCTCATGTCCGTCTGTTACTATATATGTTGATAATATTTTCTAACTGAACATATGAAGATCCATTTTAGTCCGTTTTAAGGAGAATTCACAAATTAAATAATTCAAAATGAAATAAACAAAAATTAACTTGTTTCGAAAATAGGCTTGAGATACGTCTCAGGGGTGGAAACTCCTTACTCAGCTATCTCTTACCAATTTCACATTTTTAGTCAAATTAAAAACACAAAAACACAAAATATTTTTGTAATTTTTGAAAATTTTTCAATTTTTTTGTATTTTTCGAAAAATTTTGGACTAAAAATAAAATAACACACAACTAAAAACAAGGTACTAATTAACTAATTTCCTCCCCCAAACCTAAATGAGACATTGTCCCCAATGTCTTAAACAGTAAAAGGAGAGTAAAGAATGTCGTACCTGGTTAGCTGAAAATCTACAGGAAATTAAAGGTTAAGATCCAGATTAATCCTACGCATCTTACCACGATCGTCCTCAGACCAATTTATCTTTGAAAGGATAGGGTCAACTTGTGGTTCATAGGCTATGAGTTGGTCTATTAGATCCGGAGCAGTTCTGGCAGTAAAGAGGAGTTCTTTCAAAGGTTTCGACACGAACCCATTTCTTCGAGCATCATCAAGAAACACACAAAGAAAATCATAAAATCCATCAACATTAAACAGTCCAAGCGGTTTCTGGTGTATGTTCAGGTTCGCCCAAGATAGAACTATAAAAATTTCCTCCAATGTGCCCAAGCCACCTGGCAAAACGATAAAAGCATCAGCACGGTTAATAATTTCTACCAGTCGTTCAGACATACCTGGCACGATCAGTTCCTCTCCGTTTGATGATCCAATAAGATTTTCCTCTGCCAAGGGTTTTGGGATGATTCTCAAAACATGACTGCCTCCTTCCTGTACAGCCTTTAAAACGATCCCCATTAGTCCAAGATTGCCTCCGCCATATATTAAATGCATATTCCTTGCAGCTAAGACTCAACCCAATTCCTGTGCTGCTTCTACGTATTGTGGCTTAGTTCCAACACTACTACCACAAAACACACATATATTTTCAACTCGTCTTCTTGAAGTGGCTTCCATTTTTTTATGTATTTCTTTCTCAACTCTGGATGCCTTCAAAAGAGCAATGACGGGCTGAATTTATAGTACTTGAAAAGGGTGAGTACAAATAGCACAAGTATCTTCCAGAGGACGATTAGTAGCGAAATAATATCGTGATAGTAAAAAAGGTCTGGATCTTGTCTGAGAAAATAAAAGAAAACAACAAAACAAATCACAGTTATTAAGAAAAGACAAAGAGATATAATATTTACAAGAAAAGTAACGGCTTGATCGACGTCTATGCGTCAGGGACAAGCTTCCCATCCAATTTTCTTATAAATTGGCAAACAGGGTCTTTTTGAGTCAGATTCCCGAGACTTAACAGTTGTCTTTCCTTTTGGAATTGTGTATGTAATTTGCGAATGGCTATATGAACATATCCACTGGGATGCATCTCAAGAGTTGAAGATATTTCATCTACAGACTCCTTACTCAAGCCATCCCTAATGAATTTAATTTTGTCTTCGCGATTATCAGACACCATTCCTAAAGAACGACAACGAGTGTTGCAATTAAATCGTGCACATTTGAAACAAGCACCCATTTGCTTAGCTCTACGTTTCTTTGCATAGGTGCTTCTTCCAAAACCAGGCAGATGTGAAATAAAAGAGTCAGAAGACTCACCTGCCAATCGGACTCGTGCTTCAATTACCCAATGAATATCATTAGGAACACCATGGATTGTCAGTAATCTCATCCGTTCTAAGCGAGCTTTGTAGACTTTCATCAGAGATTTTTGAGGGAGAGAAGGAAATTGCTTGTGAAGATTTGCGAGAGCTTCTTCCATCTTGAAATGCCTTAATCTGCAAAAACTAAACACACAAAAATAAAACACACCAAATCACAATTTATACACAAATTGCATGGGTTGCCTCCCTGCTAGCGCTAAGTTTAAAGTCGTCAGCCAGACTTGACTTCTCGAACGTTAAGCTGGATCTGAAAGTGTAACACTTTCTTTTTGTCGCCCAAATTGTAGGCATTACATTTTTGCATATCAGCCCAATGATGAGCCTCGAATGGAGGCAATACTTTTTTAGTTGCGGAAGTTGCGGAAAGCGGTCGTCGGAAGGGAAGGGTCAAGAATTGACATTTTTATTGGATTTGGTTCGCTTGTTCAAGCTTCGGGTTCGCTCGTTCGGTCTCAATTTTAAAATTATCCTCGGCACAAAAAACACTACACCTCACGCCAATTCCCTCCCAAACACTAAACAACAAAAGCACTTGTCCCCTGCCACTAACCACTCCCTTCAAAATAATTGCCTTCCCATTCCTACACCCATCCACGCCCTTGCAACCACCCATGCCATAACCTGCATCAAACGCAAACCAACAAACCAAAACACATACCCCACACTCCACTAACTTTCTCCCATGCAACCACCCATACAAAGCATCTCACCCAAACACTAGAATCCTTCACCCCATACACTGCCACATAATCCTCCATTATGTCCTTCATGCACGTGAAACCAGCCCCCTGGAAAATCATTATCATTCACGCCATTATCCTGGCACTAGAATAAGCCCCTCATCCAGCAGCCCATCACGCCACCTAACTCCTTCACATATCACCCACACCTTCATCGCTAAAACAGGACACTACACACATTCCATCATCATCTATCTTCCTGCACCAGCCTGCAACTCACGCCATAACTGCCCCTACACAGCCTCTGTCTCATGCCGTAGCACCCTCCACGAACCTTCACGCACCGTAAGCCAACAGCCCCTCATCAAACTGGAGAACCAGCCTTCATCACGCCATTTGCCTCTTCTCACAAGTCACTCACCTTACACACCAGCACCACTTCACCTCTCAATATTTAACAGCCCCTTCCCCTTGAATTCACGGACCTGAGCAGTGACCAAACCTCTATGCACTACACTTCACGGCAAACAGCCCCTGCAACCCCTTAGACTTCACGTGAATCATCCCATGCATGCAGCCCTCATGAAGAACACTCACGCCCAACTCATGAAACTCCAGCAGTTCACTCACTGCCCTTCATCACGCCGAGACCCTCACATGCACGCATAATCCTTGCCCATAACCTTCATCAGCTTCCCGTCCAGCCCTCATCACAGTGCACGCCAAATGCCATCTTCAACACGTCCCTGATAGCCTCACTGCCACATTAACTCTCAAGCCTTATTGCTGTATATACCCCCTAAAAACACCACACATCCTTCACACTGATCTACCCACAAAGCCATCAAAATCACACCCAAACACATCCCCAACTTAAGCCCCTGAAGTGCGCTAAACCAGCAGCCTTTGAACACCTGAAACACGCCCGATAGACCCTCACAAACAGCCTTTGTCCATGCCATTCACTGCCCAGACATCCCTTACATGTTCCTTCATAAACCAGAAGCCCTAAAACTGCCTACTCACAGCAACCCTCACGTCCCTAAGCTCTCCCAAACTGCAGTGAGCAACCCCCTCACTGACCCTCACAACGAAACAATACAGCAGCCAACCTCATCATCCCTGAAGCATGCCCACTGTCGTCGAGAATAAACCCACACACGTCCCCTATCCACGAATATTCTGCCTCATGTAAACTCTATTAATCAACGCCACTGTCACATCCCATTTCGTTAGCCACGTACTGCCCTGACCTTCACAACCCCATGAAATGTCGCAAAACACCACTGAAATCTGTCCAAAGATAGCCAAAATCATCCCAAAAATCGTCCCGGAACCGGCCCAAAAATAAACTGAAAACAGTGAGAAAAATAGAGAAAATGGAGAAAACAGCGGAAATAGCGGACCCGTGAAAATAGCGGAAACTGCGAATGAAAACAGACAAAATAGCAAAAACAGCGGACCAGTGAAAAAAGCGGAAATGATAATCCTTTCCGGCACCGTGGAACGCACTCCCGGAAAGCGACTTAAAAGGTAAGACCTGAGGGCACCTTTTTATTTATTATCCTTTATTTTTAGTTATTTTATTATTTTATTTCGCCTGAGTATTGTGAATTGGTGCATGATGTGATTTCCGGGTGAACGGAGCATGTGTTCTCTCTTGTGGTATATCGGATGGAAACCCGGACGTGAATTCTGTAGTCGAATCCGAATGGACGGTATTGCGGTTTGCACTCGGGATACAATGCCACGTATCACTTGAGAGACACACGTATTTCGTTTCATCCAAACCCTGTATTTGAGCATGATTAGGTTGCTAGTATGTTATTTATTTCTTAAGCATGATTAGGTCGTTAGTATGTTATTTTCCTATGTATGTTATAGTTATTTACTTCTCAATAGGAGTTTTATCTACGTTTGCTTAGGTTGTTATTTAGTTTTCATGTTGGACAATTTAACATGTTCGTTGTGTGATATTGTATGTTTGCCTTTATGAACGTGAACTAGATCTAGGTTAATCTCGGACATGTATGTTGTGTAGACTTGGTTAAATTATTGCACAAATCCGTTCATTACAAGTGGCATAAGTAAGGGACCATTCCGAACCCAACGGTTTGAGGTCTTCCCTTGCGAGGGGTGAGTGCGGCCTTAAATCATTTTCCCGGTTCACACCGGGTGGCGACTCCATGTTATTTCGTACTTCCCAACTAGGCCGCGAGCCCGGAACAGCGTCGTCCATTTCTGTGTCCTACAGTCTGGCGACTCCACTGGGGATAGAGAATCGGCCCCGAAATAATGTCTTATAATGTTTGTGATTTGTGCTTTAAATTAACCATGTCTACTGTGGGTTTAGAGAGTTTAATTAAAGGTGTTATTAAAGCTAGGTGATGGTTTGGTTTCTTCCTTCACTCACTACCTTTCTATAAGGAAAAGCTGTGAGGGCACCTAGATAATCATTCACCCGT
Source organism: Zanthoxylum bungeanum (assembly GCA_019454045.1). Taxonomy (NCBI): domain Eukaryota; kingdom Viridiplantae; phylum Streptophyta; class Magnoliopsida; order Sapindales; family Rutaceae; genus Zanthoxylum; species Zanthoxylum bungeanum. The sequence goes on from SKCR01013349.1 coordinate 130,312, forward strand.
AGCTCATTTTGATAGACTAATTTGGAGGACTCGTTTTTTATTCCTGACACCAAGCGATAAGAGCCTAAGAAGCTAGGGTATTTAAGAGAGCCTCGCTCCACCCTCCCTCTGGGAATCTACAACGGGAAATCCATTTGACAGTCAGTCACACACCATAACTCGTTGGCACGTACCGTAAGGTATAAAAAGGGTGTGCTCACTTGGTCGCTCGAACCCTTGAGTGGGGAGTCCTAGTTGTGAGCAAACCTTCGTCAGCGGGAGCCTTTGTTTACATTCTTTTAAACCTGCATGTGAACCCTAGTTGTATGACCCATAGAAATCATTTCTTTATGCTTGTGCTTAGGACCATTGTCATTTGGATTCAGTTGGACTTCTTGTCAAGAGATATGAACTTATTGGGCCATTTAAACTGGGACGAGTTTGTGTCCTTTGACAATTGGGTCAAAAGTTTCTAAAATGTCGATGGACCGTTTTGTATTTGGGCCTCTAGTCATTTGGAGTTGTTTAGCCATGTTATCGCAAAGTGTAAACATGTTGGGCCATTTCAACTGGGATAAGTTTGCACCGCGCAATAATATGATTGAACACTTTAAAATGATAATGGGCCAATTAGTGCAAATTCTTTTATAAGCTTATTTATTCCATACATCGCATACATGACATGCACTCATGCATACATGCATCATGCTAACCCCTTGTGTTCTAAAGAGCCATCATAGATACCCGTTGGGTTGGGGAAGACTTGTCAGAAGACCATCAGCCCACATGAGTGAGTCAGCCAACGAGGGATCCCGCCTGGATCAATTAGAGACCAAAGTAACAGGAATTATTGAGATGTTGCAAGTTCTAACTAATGCTGTGGCCAGTCTGACCGTACCCGGTATAGCCGATAACAGAAAGTTTTACAATCAGAATGGAAAGACCATCGGGAATCCTCGGAAGAAGCAAGCAGAAAAGAATAGATAGCCATTCAGAAATTGGGAAACAGAGCAGTAAAACTGTCAGACTTGAAAGAGAATGAGTTCACCGAGTCGATCGATGTAAACAGATTGAAGCATTATTTAGCCTGAGGAAGAGAAGACTGAGCAGTCACCAAGGGAATTGGCGGAAGGCCTAACCCAACGGGATAGGAAATATATCCATGCATGCATACACGTAACGTACTTGCAATTCTTGTGTTTGTCCTATGTTTGCAGGTTTTAAACAAAAGGGAAGAACTAGCAGGAGGAAACACATGACGCCAAGGAGCACAATGAGGGTCTAACCCATCATGAACAGGGAAGACCTCTACACTTGCATACGTATACATTACATGCACACGCCTTTATTCTGTTGTTTTGTATTCGCAGGTTTCAATAAAGAAGAAAAAGGGAAAGCGACAAATATCAAAAGGTGTCACAAGCACTGAAGACGACATTGAAGCCACCTTGACAGATGGATTTTGGTCATGTCTGGCTGAAGATGATGAATTTAGCGCTAGCAGGGAGGCAACACATGCACTTTGTTGCGATTTCTATTTTCATGTTTTGTGTATACATGTCATAGAATTTTTAATTTTGTGTGTTATTTTGGTAGGTAAAAGTAAAGACATGGCATTTTAAGACAGAGGGAATGGTGCTTGGCAATCACAAAGATGGGAGCTAATTCATTAGTGGTGGCAGAGTAAAAGAAGAATTCATGAGACGCATCCTAATGAACTTATGCCAAGCAAGAGACGTATTGAGTACACAATTCCTTTGCTTTAATTATTGCTTTGATTTGCCTTCTTTTGTTATTTTCTGTTATTTTCGTGGACAAGATCCACAACTTTTGACCTTTTAGGACTTCTTTTGGTATTTTCTTTTATTTTCGTGGATAGAATCCACGACTTTTTGACCACTCACGATTTCTTTTGTTGTTTTGTCGTAGACAGGATCCAGAAACTTTTTGACCTCTGACCAATTCTTTTGTGGTTTAGCTAACAACCATTCGGTGAAAGGTATTAGTACAAATATTACTCATCCCTTTTTAAGTACTATAAATTCAGCTCAATATTTCTCTCCTCAACACATTCAAATATACATCCGAGTAAAAGAGAGAAAATGGAAGCCACTTCAAGAAGACGAGTTGAAACCATTTGTGTGTTTTGCGGTACCAGTGTGGGTACTAAACCGCAATACATAGCGGCAGCACAAGAATTGGGTCGAGTCATTACTGGACGGAATATGCACTTAATATACGGTGGAGGCAATCTTGGACTGATGGGAATTGTTTCAAAAGCTGTACATGACGGAGGCAGTCCAGTTCTGGGAATCATCCCAAAACCTTTGGCGGAGGCGAATCTGATAAGACCATCAAACAGAGAAGAATTGATCGTGCCGGGAATGTCAGAGCGACTGGTGGAAATGATTAACCATGCAGATGCTTTTATTGCTCTACCAGGATGCTTGGGCACGTTGGAGGAAATTTTTACAGTGTTATCTTGGGCGAACCTGAACATACACCAGAAACCTCTTGGATTGTTTAACGTTGATGGATTTTATGATTTTCTTTATTTGTTTCTTGAAGACAACCGAAGAAATGGGTTCGTAACAAAACCTGTGAACGAACTCCTTTTCACAGCCAGAACTGCCCAGGATTTAATTGACCAAATCTTGGCCTTTGAACCGCATGTGGACCATATCCTTTCCGAGATCAAATGGTCCGAGGACGATCGTGGTAAAAAGCGTAAGCTGAATCTTGATCTTAACCTCTATTCTTCTGTGTTAGTATCTTGTTTATTTTGTGTTGTTTAAATAAAAAAATGAAAAAATGAAAAAAAAAAGATGAGAGAGAGAAGTCTTTGATGGTTAGACATATGTCCGGTGATGACATTGAATGCTGTAGGGAAGAAACCCTAGAAACGATAAGTGCGAGACGTGCGAGACGTCCGGTATTCTAAATGGACTGATCTCGGTTAGACTCATAAGCACTTGATTACGGGATCTCAGCAGTAGAAGCCTGAGTGGTTGGCAAGATGACTAGTTGAAGAGATAATGGATCAGTGAATGACCGTTTTCCTGGATGTCCACCCTGGTTTACTGATGCTATGATATATGATATGGTTGGAAATAAAGAAAAAGTTTCTGAGATAAAAAAAAAAAAAAAAAAGAAAACCTATAACCGATAAGCGTGAAGCTACCTATGGGCGAGTATTAGGACCACCATGACGAGAAATGCTACCTTAAAGGGTAGGTGTGTCAAAAAAAAAAAGAAAACAAAAAAAAGAAGATGAAAACCATATCATATTGAGTATGCTGAAGTAATCACAGAATGTGATTAAAACATCCAGGTTGGTTAGACCCACTGGTTCGATTCTCTGAAACGAAATCACCAAGTTGGCTTACTAAAGGACTAAGATGTGAAAGAGCCTTAGCACACACACACTGAGAGTCTAGTTAAGATCACCCATTCAGACAATCGAAATTGAGTGTATCAAGTACTTTGAAGGTTCTCTGGTTTTGACACAAAGCATTCGTTGAGGACGCAAATATGTTTAGCTATTAAGATTGTCTAGAGGAGAGCAATATAGTATGTTGAAATAAATCATTTGCATCATTATCAATCTTTGCCGGGTACGGCACTCTGGATGCGAGGCCCACATCACTATCAGTCTTTGCCGGGTATGGCACTATGGGGGCGAGGCCCACATCACTATCAGTCTTTGCCAGGTATGGCACTCTGGGGGTGAGGCCGACATCATTATCAGTCTTTGCCGGGTATGGCACTCTGCGGGTTGAGGCCCACAACACTATCAGTCTTTACCGGGTATGGCACTCTGGGGGCGAGGCCCACATCATTATCAGTCTTTGCCGGGTATGGCACTCTGCGGGTTGAGGCCCATATCACTATCAATCTTTACCGGGTATGGCACTCTGGGGGCGAGGCCCACATCGTTATCAGTCTTTGCGGGTATGGCACTCTGCGGGTTGAGGCCCACATCACTATCAGTCTTTGCCGGGTATGGCACTCTGGGGGCGAGGCCCACATCATTATCAGTCTTTGCCAGGTATGGCACTCTGCGGGTTGAGGCCCACATCAGTATCAGTCTGGGGGTGAGGCCCATATCAGTATCAGTCTGGGGGCGAGGCCCATATCAGTATCAGTTTTGGGGCGAGGCCCATATCAGTATCAATTTGGGGCGAGGCCCATATCCGTATCAGTCTGGGGGTGAGGCCCATATCAGTATCAGTCTGGGGGCGAGGCCCATATCAGTATCAGTTTGGGGCGAGGCCCATATCAGTATCAGTTTGGGGCGAGGCCCATATCAGTATCAGTTTGGGGCGAGGCCCATATCAGTATCAGTTTGGGGCGAGGCCCATATCCGTATCAGTCTGGGGGTGAGGCCTATATCAGTATCAGTTTTGGGGCGAGGCCCATATCAGTATCAGTTTGGGGCGAGGCCCATATCAGTATCAGTTTGGGACGAGGCCCATATCAGTATAAGTGTGGGGCGAGGCCCATATCAGTATCAGTTTTGGGGATGAGTCCCAAGGTCGAGACCCACATCAGTCACAGTATCCGCTTTTGGGGATGAGTCCTAGGGTCAAGGCCCACATCAGTAATGGTTCGAAAATGGACCGCTTTCACATCATCAATGGTTCGGAAATGGGCCGCTTTCACATCAGCGATGGTTCAGAAATGGGCCGCTTTTATATCAACAATGGTTCGAAAATGGGCCGCTTTTACATCAGCAATGGTTCGAAAATGGACCGCTTTCACATCAGCCACGGTTCGGAAATGGGCCGTTTTCACATCAGCGATGGTGTAGAAATGGGCCGCTTTTATATCAGCAATGGTTCGAAAATGGGCCGCTTTTACATCAACAATGGTTCGAAAATGGACCGTTTTTACATCAGCAATGGTTCGAAAATGGGCCGCTTTAACATCAGCAACGGTTCGAAAATGGACCATTATCTCATCATTCCGAAAATGGAGCACGGTTCGAAAATGGACTATTATTCCGAAAATGGAGCACAGTTCGAAAATGGACAATCATCACTACTCTGGCACTCCGAAAATGGAGCACGGTTCGAAAATGGATCATTATCTCATCATTCCAAAAATGGAGCACGGTTCGAAAATGGACTATTATTCCGAAAATGGAGCACAGTTCGAAAATGTACAATCATCACTACTCTGGCACTCCGAAAATGGAGCACGGTTCGAAAATGGACCATTATCTCATCATTCCCAAAATGGAGCATGGTTCGAAAATGGACTATTATTCCGAAAATGGAGCACAGTTCGAAAATGTACAATCATCACTACTCTGGCACTCCGAAAATGGAGCACGGTTCGAAAATGGACCATTATCTCATCATTCCGAAAATGGAGCACGGTTCGAAAATGGACTATTATTCCGAAAATGGAGCACAGTTCGTAAATGGACAATCATCACTACTATGGCACTCCGAAAATGGAGCACGGTTCGAAAATGGACCATTATCTCATCACTCCGAAAATGGAGCACGGTTCGAAAATGGACCATTATCTCATCACTCCGAAAATGGAGCACAGTTCGAAGATGGACAATCATCACTTCAGCAACACCTCGGAAATGGGGTTTAACATGCCGAAAATGGCACAACCAGACCAACTCAACTCAACACAGCAGGCAAACCATGTGGCAGCTGGCGAGCCAGGTAAGTAAAAATGTATTGCACGAACTTTGATAGGATTTTCATAGTCACACACTGAACAAGTCCCATCAAAGTGGGGGCGACTGTAGGCATTGCATTTTTGCATATCAGCCCAATGATGAGCCTCGAATGGAGGCATTACTTTTTTAGTTGCGGAAGTTGCGGAAAGCGGTCGTCGGAAGGGAAGGGTCAAGAATTGACATTTTTCTTGGATTTGGTTCGCATGTGCAAGCTTCGGGTTCGCTCGTTCGGTCTCAATTTTAAAATTATCCTCGGCCCAAAAAACACTACACCTCACGCCAATTCCCTCCCAAACACTAAACAACAAAAGCACTTGTCCCCTGCCACTAACCACTCCCTTCAAAATAATTGCCTTCCCATTCCTACACCCATCCACACCCTTGCAACCACCCATGCCATAACCTGCATCAAACGCAAACCAACAAACCAAAACCCATACCCCACACTCCACTAACTTTCTCCCATGCAACCACCCATACAAAGCATCTCACCCAAACACTGGAATCCTTCACCCCCATACACTGCCACATAAGCCTCCATTATGTCCTTCATGCACGTGAAACCAGCCCCCTGGAAAATCATTATCATGCACGCCATTATCCTGGCACCAGAATAAGCCCCTCATCCAGCAGCCCATCACGCCACCTAACTCCTTCACATATCACCCACACCTTCATCGCTAAAACGGGACACTTCACATATTCCATCATCATCTATCCTCCTGCACCAGCCTGCAACTTACGCCATAACTGCCCCTACACAGCCTCTGTCTCACGCCGTAGCACCCTCCACGAACCTTCACGCACCGTAAGCCAACAGCCCTTCATCAAACTGGAGAACCAGCCTTCATCACGCCATTTGCCTCTTCTCACAAGTCACTCACCTTACACACCAGCACCACTTCACCTCTCAATATTTAACAGCCTATTCCCCTTGAATTCACGGACCTGAGCAGTGACCAAACCTCCATGCACTACACTTCACGGCAAACAGCCCCGGCAACCCCTTAGACTTCACGTGAATCATCCCATGCATGCAGCCCTCATGAAGACCACTCACGCCCAACTCATAAAACTCCAGCAGTTCACTCACTGCCCTTCATCACGCCGAGACCCTCACATGCACGCATAAGCCTTGCCCCTAACCTTCATCAGCTTCACGTCCAGCCCTCATCACAGTGCATGCCAAAAGCCATCTTCAACACGTCCCTGATACCCTCACTGCCACATTAACTCTCAAGCCTTATTGCCGTATATACCCTCTAAAAACACCACACATCCTTCACACTGATCTACCCACAAAGCCCTCAAAATCACACCCAAACACGTCCCCAACTTAAGCCCCTGAAGTGCGCTAAACCAGCAGCCTTTGAACACCTGAAACACGCCCAATAGACCCTCACAAGCAGCCTTTGTCCATGCCATTCACTGCCCAGACATCCCTTACATGTTCCTTCATAAACCAAAAGCCCTAAAACTGCCTACTCACAGCAACCCTCACGTCCCTAAGCTCTCCCAAACTGTCGTGAGCAACCCCCCTCACTGACCCTCACAACGAAACAATACAGCAGCCAACCTCATCATCCCTGAAGCACGCCCACTGTCGCCGAGAATAAACCACACACGTCCCCTGTCCACGAATATTCTGCCTCATGTAAACTCTATTAATCAACGCCACTGTCACATCCCATTTCGTTAGCCACGTACTGCCCTGACCTTCATAACCCCATGAAATGCCGAAAAACACCGCTGAAATCTGTCCAAAGATAGCCAAAATCGTCCCAAAAATTGTCCCGGAACCGGCCCAAAAATAAACTGAAAACAGTGAGAAAAATAGAGAAAATGGAGAAAACAGCGGAAATAGCGGACCCGTGAAAACAGTGGAAACTGCGAGTGAAAATAGACAAAACAGCAAAAATAGCAGACCAATGAAAATAGCGGAAACGATAATCCCTTCCAGCACCGTGGAACGCACTCCCGGAAAGCGACTTAAAAGGTAAGAGCTGAGGGCACCCTTTTATTTATTATCCTTTATTTTTAGTTATTTTATTATTTTATTTTGCATGAGTATTGTGAATTGGTGCATGATGTGATTTCCGGGTGAACGGAGCATGTGTTCTCTCTTGTGGTATATCGGATGGAAACCCGGACGCAAATTTCGTAGTCGAATCCGAATGGATGGTATTGCGGTTTGCACTCGGGATACAATGCCACGTATCACTTGAGAGACACACGTATTTCGTTTCATCCAAACCCTGTATTTGAGCATGATTAGGTTGCTAGTATGTTATTTATTTCTTAAGCATGATTAAGTCGTTAGTATGTTATTTCCCTATGTATGTTATAGTTATTTACTTTGCAATAGGAGTTTTATCTACGTTTGCTTAGGTTGTTATTTAGTTTTCATGTTGGACAATTTAACATGTTCGTTGTGTGATATTGTATGTTTGCCTTTATGAACGTGAACTAGTTCTAGGTTAATCTCGGACATGTATGTTGTGTAGACTTGGTTAAATTATTGCAAAAATCCGTTCATTACAAGTGGCATAAGTAAGGGACCATTCCGAACCCAACGGTTTGAGGTCTTCCCTTGCGAGGGGTGAGTGCGGCCTTAAATCATTTTCCCGGTTCACACCGGGTGGCGACTCCATGTTATTTTGTACTTCCCAACTAGGCCGCGAGCCCGGAACAGCGTCGTCCATTTCTGTGTCCTACACAAATGATTCTCCCCAGTAGTGCTTGACACGCTTGTTTTTAACCTTGAAAGTTTTGTTAGCGTCAGGATCATGTATCTCAACGGCTCTATTTGGTAAAACTTTGGTGATCACAAATGGACCTGACCACCATGATTTTGGCTTCCATTTGAAGAATTTCACCCTTGATTTGTTTAACAGTACCTTCTGCCTTGGTTCCAGTTGTATGCGCTCTAACTTCTCATCATGTCTCTTCTTGCCATTTTCTTTGTACAATTTGGCATAATCAAAAGGCTGATTGTGAAATTCCTCCAATTCGTTGAGCTGGTGAAAATTTTTCTCTTCTGTTGCTTGTAGTGCAAGAATTGGCTCCTTCAGTACAAAAGATGCTTTATCTTTAGGCTTTACAGGTAATTGACATGTTTTAAGTTTGTCAGTAGAACTTTTTCTTTCATTAGAGTTCTGAATGGTACTGTGTATCACATCGAGTTTGAAACATTCCTCCTTCTTTTCATCATCTGGGAAATTCATAGCCTTGAAAACATTGAATGTTACTTCTTGGTCCTGTACCCTCATGGTTAATTCTCCTTTTTGTACATCAATAATGGTTCGACCTGTAGCCAAGAATGGTCTCCCAAGGATAATTGGCACGTCTGCGTCTTCTTCCATATCAAGGACAATAAAATCTGCTGGGAAAATGAATTTGTCAACCTTGACCAGCACATCTTCAACTACACCTCTCGGAAATACGAGCGTTCTATCAGCAAGTTGTAGTGAGACTGAAGTTGGCATTGTTTCTCCAATCTGTAATTTCCTGAAAATAGAAAAAGGCATCAAGTTAACACTCGCACCTAAATCACACAAAGCCTTACCAAGGTTATGTTCTCCTATGACGCAAGGAACAGTGAAACTGCCAGGATCTTTCAACTTCGGGGGAAGTTTCCTCTGAATGATGGCACTGCATTCTTCTGTTAATGCTACTGTCTCGTAATCTCCCAATCTCCGTTTTCGTGAAAGAATATCTTTCATGAATTTGGCATAGGTGGGCATTTGTTCCAACGCTTCTGCAAATGGAATGTTGATATGCAGCTTTTTGAAGATCTCCAGGAACCGAGAAAATTGCTTGTCCAATTTGTTCTTCTGAAGACGTTGAGGAAAAGGCGGAGGTGGAGTGATCTATTCTTTTTTCCTTTACTTCTTTTTCCTCCATCTGTTGCTTTGTTTCTTTTGGAACTTCCTCAGCAGTTGTTTTGGCTCCAACATCTTTGTTGATTTCAGTACCGCTTTTTAACATGATGGCATGACATTGCTCCTTCCCTATGTTCCTTGGATTTGGATCTATGTTGCTAGGATGGGTACCTGGCGGTCTGTAACTCTGAGCATTTGCCAGTTGTCCCATTTGATTCTCCAGTGTTTTAATAGAAGCAGATTGACTTTGAATTAATGCTGCTTGGGATTGAAACATAGCATCATATCTTGCTGGTTGAGAGTCGTGTTTTGCTTCTAACTTTTTCAAGTGGGTCAACACTTCTGTTATTCCTGATTCATTTGCTTGCTCCTGGCTTTTGTTCTGTTGCTGGAATTCAGGTGGTGGATAGTTTTGCTGTTGGCCTGAATTGTTGCTCCATGATAAATTAGGATGATTCCTCCACCCTGGGTTGTAGGTGTTGGAATATAGATTGTTCCCCTATCTGTTGAAATTGTTGACATAATTCACCGTCTCTTCATGTTGGTTTGGTTCTGGTGCTCCTCCATATGGTGAACTTGTGGATCCAGCGATGTTCACAACTTGCGTGCTAAGTGTTTCTAGACATTTGCATATCCGATCCAGCCTGGTATTCACTGCTGTGTTTGCTCCAACTTCATAAATTCCTGCAATTCTTTGGATCATGCTCCTTTCTGTTGGCCACATGGAATTGTTGTTAGCCATTTCTTCGATTAGGTCCCAGGCTTGATCTTCTCCTTTTGCCATCAAGGCTCCTCCAGCAGCAGCATCGATTGTGGTTCTCATTATTCCAGAAAGCCCATTATAGAATGTTTGGACTTGAAGCCATTTTGGAATCTCATGGTGAGGACATTTCCGGAGTAAATCTTTGTACCTTTCCCAAGCTTCGCAGAGGGATTCTGAATCTTGTTGTACAAAGGATGTGATGTCATTCCTCAGCTTTTCGGTTCTGGCTGGTGGAAAGTACTTTGCAAGAAATTTGGTGGCTAAAGTGTTCCAAGTTGTGATAGAACCTGCTGGTAGTGAATATAGCCAAGCTTTAGCTCTGTCCTTCAGGGAATATGGAAAAACTAACAATCTCATTGCTTCTTCTGATGCTCTGTTGTAGTTAAAAGTGCCGCAAACTTCCAGGAAGTTGCTGATGTGGGAATTAGGATCTTCAGTTGCATTTCCCCCAAACTGAACTGACTGCTGAATCATCTGAATGCATGTTTTGATGTCACACGCATTTGCTGGTAAGGGAGGAAGTACAATACAGGAAATGAGTCTGTCAACCACCGGAATGATTCTGTCTCGAATGGGAATTGGTGGTGCAACGTTCAAAGGTTCAGGTTCCATGTTGACTAAAGCTTCTTGGCCTTCTCGCCTTTCCCTTCTCAACTGTCTGATGGTTCTTTCAATTTCCGGGTCAAGCGGTCGGAGTTCAAAGCTTCTGGTTCATCTCATGCAGTTTCTGAGAACCTGAAACACAAGAAAACAATGACAATAAGTAAAAAGAAATTAGATACAAGTAACAGTATCTAACCCCTAAACTAATAGCAAAACATAAAATAACATAAATAAATTAACTAAGCCACTTTCGTAGGGATCACAGTTGCATTTAGCATATGCAACAAGCCTTTAAACCCCTAGGTGTCCCTAGTTGACGAGTTGTAGTATAGTGGTGAGTATTCCCGCCTGTCACGCGGGTGACCCGGGTTCGATCCCCGGCAACGGCGCCAAAAACTTGACCGGCGTAAACACACACGTATAACGCAAGCGCACATATCGTTCAAGTAGTAAAAAATATCGATCCCATGAGGACTTAATATCTAAACTATTAATTATATGAGGTTAAATGATTACTAATATCTAAAAGATTGATTGATCGATTTGAAATGGTGATGATTCTAAATTTAAAAGCAAGTAAATAAAATTGTCGAAAATAGGTTTTAAGAAAATTCAATATTAAAAACTTTCTAGGGTTGTGATTTCTTCCAATATCATTTTAAAGATGAAGTGGTTATCTTAAAGTTGGGTAATATATTGATTTATTAACCTGGAACACTAAATTATGTGTAAGCCTCTGTCGATGGTCAGACACAAATACCCAGTTTAACCCAATTGAACCATATGTCTATGTAAACCAAATTATCTGGATTCATTAAGTTTAAGTTCCAATTATGGCTACCCCCGCCCAACAGGTATATGTCTATCATGTAAGGAAATCTATTAAAGGGTTATTTATCCTCAATGAAGATCGTGGACTATTGAGTCTAAGGTCTTAAACTTAAAATCCCTATGTCTAGTTCATTTTAAGTTTCCCAGTTCAATTTTATTAATGGCCAGTTAATGAAAAAGCATTAAGATTAAGACTCAATAAATAAATCTTTATATTACCCAAACTATAATTTAACCCCTTATAAACCGGTGATATTGGATTTCATCACAACCCCAGATAACTAATTTAGTTACAACACATAACTAGAGCTAGTAAAAACTTGAAAATAAAAGACATAAAGTAAAAATACGGTAAAGTAAATACTGAAAAGTAAATTACAATAAAATAAAATGCTAAGGTAAAAGGAATTACTTTTACTACTACTAATTTAGATATCTCCCATAAAATAATATATAAACTTGTGATTCTTTTTCCAACCAGCCATATAGGCGGTAACCTGATTAAGTCAAATTAAGTCCAACCAGCCATAAAGGCGGAACCAAAATTAAATTACCAACCGACCAATCTGGCGGTATCCTTTATTAGGCAGGTTTAAACCAGATTAAAATGAATTACCAACCGACCAATCTGGTGGTATCATTTTTAAGTCAATATTTTAAATAGTGAATATATTATTTTTAAGGGAGATTAATCTAAATAGTAACAGTAAAAGAATTACCTTTCACCCTAGCTGGGGGAGTTACCTCCTCATGGTAAATAATAAAAACTGTAAAAAGTAAAAAGTAAAAATTAAATTAATATATTAACAAAACGTAATTAAAATTAATTACAAAACTAAAAAACTAAAAAAACTAAAAATTAAAAGAAAGTTGAGAGAGAAACTCTCTATTTAGATAGAATATAAGAGAGAGAGTGGTGCATTCAATTCTGAAATCTCGAGCTCAATTTATAGGCCTCGGTAGGCTTCCAGCGTCGCGACGCCAGGGCCCTCAGCGTCGCTACGCCAGCTTTTGTCGACGTGGCACGCTCTGGTTCGCCGGTTTGAAGATTATGGATAAGCTGATAAGGTGACACTTGGCGCGGTGGTTGGGCTTCAATTATTATGACACGTGGCGGCTTCTGATTGGTCGCTGAGATTCTTATCCGCCACGTGTCAGATAAGGATTAGATACTCAATGATTAATGCTGATGTGGTGATGACGTGGTGGTGATGTGGCGGTGACGTGGCGACACGTGGGAAAGAGACTGTCGGCACCGTAGGATTGCGACACGTGGCACTTCTTGATTGGCTGATGATGATGTGGCACGACACATGGCAATGTTGACTTGTTGACTTGCTGACGTGGCTGATGACATGGAGACACATAGGATGCCATGTGGCACACGTGGCGATGATGACTGTTGGCACCAAAGGATGCTGACACGTGGCACGACGTATTTTAGCAGATCGGCTGTGATGTTGACACGTGTCACGGCGCATTTTAACAAAGTCAAACTTTTCTCAGATTCTGATTTGTGGACCCGACACACGTTAGCACTGTTCGGCGCATTTTAGACGTCGTGACGCGGACAATTTACAAAAATGCCCTTTTCGTCCAATTTTCACTATTTTGGCCCAAATCACCTCCAGAATGTCCTGAAACTTTATTTATCTACAAAATAACACAAAACACATCAAAATATTCACAAAACCCAAGAAACTATACAAAATATTAGGTTAAATGAGTGGGAAATAGTGATATAAATAACACTCATCACATAACACAATAAGGTATCATCTCAAGGGTTCTCAAAAATAAGTTCTTTATGGGTATTCTTTACGACCTTGGAAGGGTTTTATTATATCAAAATCAAATTCATGGTTATTTGGGTTCTATCCGTTGCTTGGGTTTTCTTAGCCTCAATCATCCAAGTGAGTTTCTCGTCATTTGATATCAGAGCTTAGGGTTTCAAGATCTTATTTTCTATTTTTACTCTGTGTTTTTCATTTAGTATTTGTTGTGTGATGTTGGTCATCAATCTGACTCGAAGCCATGAAAGTATTTTAGTCGCACTCATCCTTCATTTGCACATGAAATTCGTAATGTCAGATTGGGGTTGTGCACTGATGGTTTTCAACCTTTTAGCTAATCGGGACAACATTACTCATTGTTCTTGGACCTCACAATCCAAAACAGAATATAGGTGTTTACCTCTAGCCTTTGATAGCCGAACTACAATTATTGTGGGATGTGGGTGTACAGACATATATTGAGAAAACAAAACTTAAACTTGAGAGTTGCACTGATGTGGAAAATTAGTGATTTTCCGCTAGTATCGCTATACTGTCGGGCTGGACTACATCTCGAAAATTGGCTTGTACTTACTGTATAAAGAACACACAGGCATTCTGCTCCCAAGTAGTCGAAAGACATCATGGTTTGATAATCATCGTAAGTTTCTTCGGCTTAATCATCAATTCAGATGCAACATAACTCATTTCTTTGGAATACTACATAATACTCAGCACCACCACCAATTAGGAAAAGTGAAGAAATCTTGCAGCAGATTGATAAGCTAGGGTTGAGAAAAGTTATTGAACTTGATGTAGATGAGATTAATAACGGTCCAACATTTAAGCATTCTGGGTGGAAGAAAAGAAGTATCTTCTGGGATTTACCGTACTGGAGTTCTAATTTGATCAGACATAAACTCGATGTGATGCACATTGAGAAAAATATATTCGAAAATGTGTTCAATACTGTGATGGATGTGAAGGGAAAGGCTAAAGATACTGCCAAAGTAAGGGAAGACACATTGTTGTTATGCAACCTACTGAAGTTGCAAATGTATGCGGAGTCTGAGAAGTATCCTAGAGCATATTACATATTGGATAGAAATCATAAAGAAGTTTTATGTAAATGGTTAAAAAAACTCAAGTTCCCAGACGGTTATGTTTCAAATATGGGAAGATGTGTGTGTTAGGTTTTATCTAGGTCCCAAGATCAAACAAGCAATGAAATACATGTGTGAATACATCAAATGAGGTAGCGGAATACTCACATCGATCGGTTGAGACGAATCGGCAACAAACGAAATTGATTTTTCCCTTGCAAAAACGCAACTGCAGTGCAGTCCACCGCCTTGACAGTTTCAGTTTTGAGTCAAGTTTTGAGCTTCGAATCTTCGTCAAATGGTTCCTGACTGATGGGTGAACCTCCCTACCACCTTCGCAAGTCTCTCGGAGTGCTAGCTCTTCTTGATTTTGCCACAAAATCAAGCACATTGCTTCCCAAACTCACGCCCAAAATGAAGAAAACCAGTGAGCATTTTACTGCCCATTTGGGCGTGAATAATGAAAGAGAAAGAGAGGAGGGAAAGTGTGTATTAGTATTGTAAAGCATTTCCAAAATGCCTTATATATTTTTCATAAAAATATATTAAACATTTACCAAACAATTAATTAAAATCAATTGGTAAATACTTTCCACCAACTTACACTATTTCACCAAAACACATCACTATTCATTTTCACTTTATTAAAGTGGCATGTCTTTCAATCAATCAATCACATCACTCAAAGTGACGTTTGATTTTACGCTTGATGTGACAAATGATTTGACGCTTGATGTGACTTGCGTTGCCGCACTCGAATTCGAAATGCTGATGCGCTCGCAATCACACTCGGGCTCGGGTTCGCTAATTCCTAATTAGCGAATTTACCGTTGCGTCGTAATTAAATGATTACGCCTACCAATTTCACTATTCACGTCGCCAACGAATTAATTCTAAATTAATTCGTTCGCCCGAATTAAAATCTAATTTTAATTCCGCGTCGAAATCTAATTTCGTTTAATATATCGAATATATTAATTTACCGATTAATTCTAAATTAATCATTCTCTCTTTAGACGATATTTTATCCCAGATAAAATATCTCCGTAATTAATCCTAGATTAATTTTCTCTCTCTTATCAAATTAATCCCAGATTAATAAATGTGCGAGTCATGCGTCATCGGTGGATCACTGGGAAGCGACCCATGAGATCCCCGGATATGTTGGCAGTAAATACGGTCGTCGGAGTATCCGAATCACGTACGTACCAAGTACTACGTTCTACCGATTTACGAGACAAGGTTGGCTTCTAGCAAAGCACGAAGTCTACCCAATTCTCCGGTCATATTCATCTAAGAATATTTAAGATCTATATCAAGCGTAGTATACCAAGTATCGTGTGTATCGGCCCAGTATCGGATAGTCACGTGCTAGGGCTGGGGCTGGATAAGTGTCTGCCCCGTCCGAAGCACATGTCGGATGTCTGGTAACTAGTCTCTATAATCGGATATACATGACCTTGTCATAATATCCCGATGGCCGGCCAGCACTTAAGAGCACTAATACCGTATCCTGCGTGACATCATCTCCACTATGACTGGAGTGATACTTCGGTCTTGACATCACACCCAATACTCTACGATTCTCAATATACCCAGCATTGGCGTACACAGAACCTGTTACAGCCCTGGACGACCTCAACTAAAGTATATTGATTGTCGTAAGCATTAGCGGTGTAAGTCTCAGGTTAAGACCAAATACACCTACCCTGATGTCGGACTCCCATAGACACATAGTCATAATACCAATGGGATTCCGAGGGGTCTATCCAGAGCGAAGCTGTTTCCCGTACCATCGGTGAAACACAACCTCCTATCGCACTTGCATGAGTATCCAATACCCAAATATATGAGAACCATGCTGTTGTGCCCTCACAACGCGCACAAGTGCAATACTAGCCTATTCCGCATTATCGATGTCCAGTCTCGATAATACTACGACTAGGGATATTTAATGATTAATCCTTCGTGGACTGATACTGTCTCATATCATCTCAATCCAGGAACTAATCATATGGACCTCTCTTCATTTATATATCTAAGGTGATCTAATCACAAATGATGAGAGTGCAATTTCCTTGTCACATAGTTAATTTGTACAACAACACTATGATATGTACAAATAGTGACGCTATGGGTCATATTATCCAACAATATCCCACTTGGCACATAGCCAGTCACTCAAGTTTCGTACACCCGAACTATGTACGGTTCGCTCAAATTGCTGAGAAAAGGTTTTCATCAGCAGATTTGCATGATTATCGTCTGACGCGATTTATACGATCACCACATCGCCACGATGTATGATCCGAACGAATCAGATGAATATAGAAGTATATATCTGGATCATCGATGAGACCTTTAATTCTTTAGACTGTGCTGACGCCCAGCTCAGCGGCTAACAGAATTATATCTAATCTAATTAGATTTATTTTCGACCCAAATGGCTTCTATTGCTGCCTCAGCCGCAGCAATAATCCGCATTTGTTGTTTATTCGGCAACAGTATCTTGCTCGGAAGATATCCAGCTCACTGTCCCGTTATTCAAACTTTATAGTACCGTAGTAGTTAACTGTTTGGAAACTTGCGGCAGTGATCCCAGTCACTTCAAGTTCTCCTTCTCCATAGTTTTAGACAACATCTTTAGTTCTCTAAGATACTAATAGATGTCCTTAACTTCAATCCAGTGACTATCACTTGGATTGTCCTGATTGTGACTCCATATGCTCAAAGCGTATGAGACACCATATCAAGTACATTTTAAATGTACAATTTCCCAGAGAGTGTTAACAACTCCAAATCTATCCCAGTAGATCTTTATTCCTTGAATAAAGGTTGTTACTCCCCAGAATTCTACGGAGAATTTCTATGAAAGCCAAGCTTTCACCAATTGCTTTATGGGAATTTCATTATCAGTTCTCTCCCACTAACCTCCTTAGATACACAAGAATCATTTCGTTTTGAGTCAAATCATAAACCATTATGATTATTTCAAAACGACAGTTCCAAGAACCTTATGCTTGCTCCAATCCAAACATGGATCGAATAACCCGCAAACCTTGTTTGTTGGTTATACAAAATCGTCAGGATGTTGTAAACATTCTCCAAAAGGTTTCCTTTTCAGGAAAGCGATTTTGATCTTTAACTGACACATTTCATAAATGTACAGTTTCTCAGCAAGCCTTATCCAAATGGATTTACCATGGCAACAGGTAAAAGGTTGAACCGTAATCAACACAATGTTGATAACGATACCTTTCCGTCAAAAGCCTAGCTTTGTAAGTTGGTATGTTGCCATCCATGTATGTCTTCCTTGAAGACATTTACAGTACCAATAGGCACAATGCCTTGCGGTACAACAACTAGAATCCAAACATAGTTGTTATACATGGTATCCATTTCGGACTCATGGCACTTTGCCATAATAGGGAGTTGATACCTTGTATCACTTCCTCGTACGTAGTCGGTTGGTATTCCTCAATAAGATTTACATCTTTAAGAGGTTACATCAGAAACCCATACCCCAGGTTGTTTTCTGTTTCTCTCCGATCTACGCGGTTCTTGTGTATTCGAAGATTAATGGTTTAGTTTCATCCTTGATGAACTATTTATGTTCCATTACGGACTCCGTGCCTTGAACAGTATTACCCCGATTTTCATCGAGTTTTACTGTCCTCCCACTTACCACTGCATATCGGTATTCCTCTTAGGAAAACCGCATGGCGAGCAACAATCACATTGTTCTCTTGTGAGATATATAAGTACTATATTTATGGTTTTCCCTAGGATAACCTATAATTGGCACTTATCCAATTTGGGTTCTAGTTTGGTATCATCCAAACGTTATGCCTGGCATACCCAAATTATTAGGAATAAGAAACCATGTTTCTTTCCTGTTCATATCCTATATGATATCTGTCAAACAGTTTTTCATGGAACCTTATTCTAAATAAGTTTTGCACTGTTAATACATATCCTGTTGAAGGAAATGATAGCTCAGAGCGACTTGTGATAAACCTTATCATGTCCAACAAAATTCGGTTTTCGTTCGGACACACCGTCTAACTGACGTGTCTCGGGAGGAGTCCTCATCTGAAAGAATACTATACTCTTTCATGTATATTTGAAACTTACTGCTTAATTATTTTCATTACGGTCTTACCGTGACGGCATAATACTATAGTCGATCTGTTTATCTACTTCGTGTCGAAACTATAATAGTTTCCGATTTGTGTTCTTCAAAAGAAACACATAACCACAACGTGATGCCACATCCGTTAAGGTCACGAAATATTCATGTTCACATCTAGGCTAGCTAGATATGGGCCCACTAACTTCACCATGAATAGGGCTAACAGATCGGTGGCACTTACACTATTACCAAGTAAACAGTGTTTTAGGTACTTTACCTAACAAACTAGATTCGTAGACTTTATTTGAATAGTCAAATCAGTCCTAGTACCCACTCTTCAAAAGTGCGGATATACGAGTCTTGTTTAATTCTGTCCTAGATTACAATGCCACATATAAGTCTATTATTGATCAAATCAATTTGAGCTATTTATTTGTCATTTTATATGTTTTGAGATTTTAATTATATTCAAAATATAAATTCTGTTATTCACATCTAATGTGTTTATCTTAATATCATCTTTATATAATGAAACACTTTAGTGTTCTAAAATATAAAGGTTTATCCACAATGGATTAAACACTGATATAAAGATAATGTCTCTAGTCAAACTAGTTACCTTATAACAGTTCCTAATTTAAGTACACACCTGAAGGGTAGTTCCTAAACTTAGGTATCTACGGTCGAAACAGCGACTTTCGTCCCGTTTCCGATTCGCAGAGCAATCTCAGCTTGAAGTCAGTATCCTGCTCAAAGCAGATTCTGAACATCAATACATATATTTTATGTACCACACTAAGTATTTAAAATCTAATTTCAATATTAGTAGTGAACATAACTTTGACAATCATTTTTAAAGTAAGAGCCTTGCCCTTTCTTTAATTCCTTCGTGTCTGCCATATCCAAATGGTAGTCACTTTGGGATATGTCAATTATCCTTTTCAATATTTCAGGAACCTTAGGCCAAGCCTTGGGTTTTTAGAATATCGAAACGATGTGCACCTCGTGCTACATGCCCAATTGCAAACTTTGACTTTATCTCCTCTAGAATAGTCAATTAATTCTCCAAGAATTATAAATTGCAATTTTAATACTTCTTAAATCTAAAATTAGATTTATGACAAGTATATTAAATTAAGCATTAAAGTCATCATCACATAAATCTTCCAAAGATTTTATGCTCTACTTATTTTGCTTAATTTTGGGCTTAAGGTATAATAAGTTATTTTATCGAATAAAGTAACCTATTATTTATTCCCAATTTGAAAATTAAATCATTTAAAATATTTAATCCAAGATTATATTTTAAATATCCAACTTTTCAATTCTTTCTTGATTTCAATAGTCCAACTATTTAATCAATTATTAGTGGTACTATATATTATAATGATTATAATAGTCCAACTATATAATCAAATATAATCCAAATTAATTAACCTCAATTACATTGATTACTATAATCCAATTATAAAATCAACTGTAAACTGAAATTAATTAATTCAAATATATTGATTAATATAATCCAATTATATATAATCAAGTATAATACAGTCCAACTGTTTATTAAAACAACAATTTAAATATTAGTCCAACTAACATTTAATATTACGACGAAATAATTTGAATGAGCGCGTATGGCTAGTAATTGAACGAATATTGCAAATTCAATTCTTGCCTCCCACTATTTTTCGTCGAGCCTCTAACCCTCTGTCGAGTACTCGGGAAACCGTGTTTCCTAGTGGGCTAGGATCCCGTTAAATATCACACAATCTTGACTTTGACCAACAAATTGTATGATAATTAACTAGGTAGATCTCGAAGATCAATTGGATCTCATCCAACTCCTAGATCCAGTAGGTGGACATCCAAGTCTGAAACATATATCTTATATATGCCTATATATCGAATATATACCCTAACCTTTTTCCTCTGAATCAACTAGGCCTTGGCTTTGGCACAACAAACCTAATGATCCTAGTCAAGCGCGGACCCATTGACCATGGAAGCTTCGTAATCAATGTCGTTGGACAAGAAGTGGTCTTGACTTTGGCCAACAAACCACAACTTGTACAAGACACCAATATGGAACAAAGCCTCGTGATTCAAACACATCTTCGACGGACAAGGGCTTGACTTTGGCCAACAACCCATGCCAATCTAGGATTTTGCGTAAGAATCACTCAATGGAAGGAAAAGACGCATGATATTTGATGAGGGCTTTTCGCGTGCAAATTGGCTACCAATTTAATTATCTTTGTTTAGGTCTCATCATCATACACCCTTAAACATGCATTCTAAATACATAATAAAGCGCATATGAAATAAAATAATAATGATATGCGGATGGATACTTAACATATTGATCCTAGATCAAATCTCTCCCTTTCTCACTCAAGCTAGCACTTGTATTACTTCTACCCGTTACACTACACTTCTAAAGAAACCTCATTTACATTGAGGGGAATAGGTGAGAAGAGAATACAAAGAGAATAGAGGTGATAGGGCTGGACACGCAGGTCCAATTTAATAAATCGAATTTATTACAATAATTTCCAAAATTGCCCCCACCCGACTAATATCCATCTGATATACATTATTCATTCATCACAACCACGTATTCACACATAAGCATGCTATCAATCAATCTAATCAAATTAATTAATCTGATAATTATGTGATCATCCAATGTTCAAACAACGATTTGATTTTGCTCGAGTCAAACTCGTTTTTGCGAATAATTACTCAAAGTACGAATTCATGAATTAAATTAAACTACAACATTAAATCTAATTTAATATGTATTTAATACTAATTCACTATTCAATTCCAAATTAAATATTACACTTTATTTAATAAACCTTTTCGACTTAAATTCCAAATTTAATCGCGTCGGGTCTCAAAGCCCGATTAACGTCCAACGTCAATTCAATTCAAGTCTAATGGGCTTTAATTAATCTCTTTAAGGCGTGGGCTTCGGCAACCAAAGCCCAATCAAGGAGTAACCCAATAAGCCGAGAAATCAATTTAGGCCCATTAGGCCCAATTAAACTTTAAAGGTTTATAAGTTGCATTTGGGCTTTATGGTTAAGGTTTTGGGCCCAATTGGATCCAATCCATTTGGCCTAAATCCAACTTGATAAAATCAAGCCCAATAGGCCCAATTACAACATAATAAGCCCAAATCCAATTTAAAGGCCTAATTCATTAAATTACACAAATCCAATTTCGCAATTTAATTACCTAAAGTGCATTACATGATTAATCACCCAAATCAATATTTCTAAAACACCAAATTAGTCCAATTAATCATGTTCATTATCATCATCACATGTCCAACACATAAATGAAAAAATCAAACCCATTACATGCTTTAATGCTCTCGGCCAAGGAGGGATTTTGTGTCCGATTTGGTTTCAATCCAATCAAACCCACAATCGACATTAAATCAACATCCTAAATGATTTCCAACACATCCAATTGTTCAAAAATCAAAATTACCAAGACATTAGGGCATATACCTATTCGGCCAACATGAGGATTTTGGGGTTTTATGTTCAATTCAAAGTACAATCCAATTGACCTTAAATTACCATCAAACATTATGATTCCAATTCATCTAATGAATCAAAATTCAAAAAACTCCAAGAACCCAAAATACATAATACATTCGGCCAAGGCATAAAATATTGGGGAAAATTATTCCAAATCAATTTTCAACAAATTGGTCCAACCAAAATGCAATTAGACATGTTATAAGCATACTCAAACAATCAATTTATTCAAACCATGCTCAAAACAAATTTACCCAAATTTTAAGCCCTACAATTTCATGCTTGAACCTATAGCTCTTGATGCCATTGTTAGGTTTTATCTAGGTCCCAAGATCAAACAAGCAATGAAATACATGTGTGAATACATCAAAGGAGGTAGCGGAATACTCACATCGATCGGTTGAGACGAATCGGCAACAAACGAAATTGATTTTTCCCTTGCAAAAACGCAACTGCAGTGCAGTCCACTGCCTTGACAGTTTCAGTTTTGAGTCAAGTTTTGAGCTTCGAATCTTCGTCAAATGGTTCCCGACTCATGGGTGAACCTCCCTACCACCTTCGCAAGTGTCTCGGAGTGCTAGCTCTTCTTGATTTTGCCACAAAATCAAGCACATTGCTTCCCAAACTCATGCCCAAAATGAAGAAAACCAGTGAGCATTTTACTGCCCATTTGGGCGTGAATAATGAAAGAGAAAGAGAGGAGGGAAAGTGTGTATTAGTATTGTAAAGCATTTCCAAAATGCCTTATATATTTTTCATAAAAATATATTAAACATTTACCAAACAATTAATTAAAATCAATTGGTAAATACTTTCCACCAACTTACACTATTTCACCAAAACACATCACTATTCATTTTCACTTTATTAAAGTGGCATGTCTTTCAATCAATCAATCACATCAATCAATCACATCACTCAAAGTGACGTTTGATTTGACGCTTGATGTGACGAATGATTTGACGCTTGATGTGACTTGTGTTGCCGCACTCGAATTCGAAATGCTGATGCGCTCGCAATCACACTCGGGCTCAGGTTCGCTAATTCCTAATTAGCGAATTTACCGTTGCGTCGTAATTAAATGATTACGCCTAGCGATTTCACTATTCACATCACCAACGAATTAATTCTAAATTAATTTGTTCGCCCGAATTAAAATCTAATTTTAATTCCGCGTCGAAATCTAATTTCGTTTAATATATCGAATATATTAATTTACCGATTAATTCTAAATTAATCATTCTCTCTCTTTAGACGATATTTTATCCCAGATAAAATATATCCGTAATTAATCCTAGATTAATTTTCTCTCTCTTATCAAATTAATCCCAGATTAATAAATGTGCGAGTCATGCGTCATCGGTGGATCACTGGGAAGCGACCCATGAGATCCCCGGATATGTTGGCAGTAAATACGGTCGTCGGAGTATCCGAATCACGTACGTACCAAGTACTACGTTCTACCGATTTACGAGACAAGGTTGGCTTCTAGCAAAGCACGAAGTCTACCCAATTCTCCGGTCATATTCATCTAAGAATATTTAAGATCTATATCAAGCGTAGTATACCAAGTATCGTGTATATCGGCCCAGTATCGGATAGTCACGTGCTAGGGCTGGGGCTGGATAAGTGTCTGCCCCGTCCGAAGCACATGTCGGATGTTTGGTAACTAGTCTCTATAATCAGATATACATGACCTTGTCATAATATCCCGATGGCCGGCCAGCACTTAAGAGCACTAATACCGTATCCTGCGTGACATCATCTCCACTATGACTGGAGTGATACTTCGGTCTTGACATCACACCCAATACTCTACGATTCTCAATATACCCAGCATTGGCGTACACAGAACCTGTTACAGCCCTGGACGACCTCAACTAAAGTATATTGATTGTCGTAAGCATTAGCGGTGTAAGTCTCAGGTTAAGACCAAATACACCTACCCTGATGTCGGACTCCCATAGACACATAGTTATAATACCAATGGGATTCCGAGGGGTCTATCCAGAGCGAAGCTGTTTCCCGTACCATCGGTGAAACACAACCTCCTATCGCACTTGCATGAGTATCCAATACCCAAATATATGAGAACCATGATGTTGTGCCCTCACAACGCGCACAAGTGCAATACTAGCCTATTCCGCATTATCGATGTCCAGTCTCGATAATACTACGACTAGGGATATTTAATGATTAATCCTTCGTGGACTGATACTGTCTCATATCATCTCAATCCAGGAATTAATCATATGGACCTCTCTTCATTTATATATCTAAGGTGATCTAATCACAAATGATGAGAGTGCAATTTCCTTGTCACATAGTTAATTTGTACAACAACACTATGATCTGTACAAATAGTGACGCTATGGGTCATATTATCCAACAGTGTGGATATGCGAAAGCATACATTATTTGGGATAAAGAGTCACAATTACCATGTGTTTATGCAAAGGTTAATACCAACTGTATTCCGTGAATCACTTCCAAGTCATGTTTGGTAGACACTTACAAAGTTAAGTTTATTTTTCAAAAACTTAACATCAACTACTATTAAAGTTGCTGAGATGGAAAGACTTGAAGAAGTGATCTCAATCACTATGAAGCAATAATAGCTGGACCCGTGCAATATCGATAGGTGTATCCATTTCTGAGGTTATAATAAAAAATAATCTTACTTATTATTATGTCAATAGAGTTACTGATTGTATATTTTTTTGTGATTGTTTTATCAGATACCTTCGACATTTAAAGCATAATGTCAAAAACAAGGCAAAAATCGAGGGTTCCATTTATAATGCCTATATAGTTGAGGAATCATCAATATTTTTTTCGCATTATTTTGAACCTTATGTGAACAAGAGGCTTTGACAAGTTCCTCCTAATGATGATGGTGGGAATATTAAAGAGTTTGAAGGAAATCTTAGCATTTTCACATATCCTGGTCGACCATTCAAAGAAAAGAATATTGGAATATAAAGAAATGTTGAAAGCTCATACTTACATCTTGTTGAACTGCACTGAGGTTTTACTGTTTATGAAGTGAGTATTTTTATTTTTGCAATTATAATTATTTTTTTTCAAGTCATATTCTACTAAGTCCTATTCTGCTATGTGTTTGTAGCATATACTTTGACGAGTTAAACAATCGGTGCCCATAATCACTGAAGCTGAGATTGATGTTTAAATTGATACATATTTTACCGATTAGTTCCAAATATATGTATGTAATGAATTAGATGTATGTATAGGTTAAATGTGTGTTACACTGTTTGCTAACAATTTTCACTTTATTGAATAGGCACGTGAGAACGAACATATTATCAACAACATATACATCATAGATCTAGCAAAAGGACCATTGAGAATGGTCAACTATTTTAATGTGTATTTCGTTAATGGGTACAAATTTCACACTAAAACGCATGGCTCCCGTCGGGCCTAAATGATCAATGAAGTTTGTATAAATGGGTCTAGCTACAGTGATAATTCATACGACTTCTATGGTTGATTGAAGGAAGTTTTAGAGGTTGAGTACCCTGACTTACCCATTAAGAAACCATACTATTAAATTATGATTGGTATGATCCGATTAATGGGACGAAGGTTCATACACATTATAAGCTAGTGGATGTCAACAAAAGGCCTCTATATAGAAAGTATGAACCGTTCATTCTCACATTACAAGCTTCACAAGGATACTATGTTCCTTACCCTGGCACCAAACGAGACACAAACGATTTGTTGGTCATATGCAAGATCAAAGTTAGGTCAACTATGGATATTGAAAAATCACCAAACAAAACTCATGTCCCAGAGACAGTATTTCAAGAAGATGTGGTGGAGTACGTGCATGAAAATGAAACAATTAAAGGGGTTGGGGTTGATGATAAACTAGGTGATTTGGATGCATCAAATAGGGAATTGATTGATATAGACTCAGAGGATACTGAACAAGAATCAGATGAACCAATTCTTCGATCAAGCTATGAAAGGACAAAAGAAAATGAAGAAAATGATTTTATTGATGATGATGATATAGACTAGTGTTCAACATTTAATGTGTAGTACATTTTATTTAATGTAATATAGTACATTAACATAGCATTTTTGTTTTATAATATTTTATTTATATTTGATTTTAATAGTGTTTAATTGTCTTATTTAAGGTTTTGGAAGCACTTATGCATTTATAGGGAAGTCATGGAGTTCTTCTGCATATAGAAAATGGATATCATAAATGTTTGAAAATCGTTTAGGGCATCGCGATGCCAGATTCTCTGGATTTATAGGGTTTTCTTCATGATTGGTGGCATCATGACGCTAGTTTCTCTAGATTTCTTGGGTGTTTTTCATGATTGGTGGCCTTGCGACACCGAAGTGGCGTCGCGATGTCAGATTCTTTAGATTTTTATGTCATTCTACCAAGATGATAAATATCAAACAATTATTCGATCGATAATATTTTAGTTGCTGCCATGAAAGCATGCTGTGAATTTTCAATTACCGATCCAATTAAATTCGGAAGGTAAATGTTTTTTATTTACCAACTGAAATAATCGATCGGTGAAAATCTAATATAAAACCCCATTCTTTTTCCTCTCTCTCATGATTCAGTCTCTCTCTCTCTCTCTCTCTCTCTCTCTCTCTCTTTCAGCTTCCTCTCTTTTTCCGTCATCAGAGCCATTGCCAGAGCTCACGGAGCCGTAGCCATCGTCGAAGTTTGGGTAATTTGTTAATTTTTTTTCAATTTTTTTTAATAATTAATGTTTTTAATTTGAATTTTTTTTCTATTTATTTTTTAATTTTTTATGAGGCACTGTTAGTTCCTCATTTATTTGAGGCACTTCAATCTTATTGTTATATTATTTTGGCCGAATGTTGCTTCAGTTTTGAAGATTTCTTGAAGTGTTTGTTTTGTGCAATATATATGTAGGGTTTATTTGAAGTAATGACAGTTTGAAGAGGCACAAGTCGTGCAATATATATGTAGGGTTTATTTGAAGTGTTTATTTTTTGTAATAAAAAATTTGGATTATCATAGTTATAGAGGAAACTCTATCAAAATTTCGGTAGATTAAAGAGGTAGTTGAGGCAATAGGTTAAAATGAATAATGGTAGTTGAAAATTTATTTGTGTTGTTTAAGGTTATATGTAATACTACTACTTCAAAATCATCTCAATCATATTTTTCTTCAATTGGAAGTTCTAAGGCTCCCTATAAAAAAAAAAAAAAAAAAAATACCATCTATGTCGTATGGAATAGGTAAGATAGAAAAATTCGAAAGATTTATTTGAAGTTTACTTCAATTAAACTTAATGTTAAGATAGAAAAAGTCAAAAGATTTGTTTGATGAACTATTGTAAACACATTAATGTTACTATATAGTTAGTTTGATTAAAATTAATTTATGCATTCTTGTTTTGATTATATTTTTAGATCTACATCTGGTAGGTTTATTGTGACACATGATAGTGAGGCCGGTACCAGTTCGCAGCAACCTTAGATTCCGATATCGGATCTTGATCAGACTTCATCTGCACATGATCTGATGACATCGCAACACTTAACTGAGTGGATGTCGCATGTATTGCCAGTATTGAGGCATCAAAGCATTAGGTACTAGGTTAGAGCAACGTCATCATCTCACTCCACTTGAGCCAGAGTAAGTTTCATATCATTATTATTATTATTTAATATATGTTTATTAATTTTTTTTTATATTTTTTTATTGTTTTCAATTTCAGTGGGTAGATTGAGTAGTCAAACATTTATGCACGCAAGATGGGTAAGATTTTTTTAGGAACAATTGGTTCTAGAGAGAGTTTGTTGGAAGACGATTCCCTCAAAGATTTATAAATTATATTTTGAAGAGTTTAAGGTAATTAGAAATTTTAATTAATTACTGAATATAAAAGATTTATAGTTAAAATATAATATTAATAAGTTAATTCAATTATTTTGTAGAAATACTTTTGGTGGGAGAAGGTAATTAATGCCATGATGTATATTGCGTGGGAAAGGAAGACGAGCATTCGGTACAAAGATATGTTGAACGAAATTAAGTAGAAAGAGACGCAACCATGTTTCATAGACAATCTGTTATGGAATAATTTGAATCAGTATTGGGAATCTCCTAACTTTCATGTATGTTTATAAGCGACCTCTCGTAACCGATGACGATCTGCCATCGAAGGAACATAAATAGTCAGGCATACGGGAGGAACAAAATCACATTACGACCATGATCGCCATTTTATAAGTATATAAATTGTAAGTATATTTTCTTGAATTTCTTATTCATTTATTTATAGTTAATTACTATTACATTGTTTGCAAATGGATAGAAGAATCTGGGTCGTCAGCCCAGGCCTTTGAGCTCTTTGTGTATACACACACGAAGAATAATGACGGACACACGTTCGTAGATCAACGATCTCAATACGTGCATGTAAGGTTTCATATATGTTTATGTTCATTTGTAATTTTTTTTTTTACTTATATAACTTTAAAAAATTCGTATTATGGTCTAGCATTTCTGACATTTGTCATATGATCGATTTACAGCTGCCCGAGACCAGTTGTTGCAGACTGGAGAACGATAGATGATGACCGATTATTTATTGAGATTGCCGGAGGGGAGAGGAAGAAGCATGTCTACGGTCTAGGCTCCCAGTATGTTCCTGAGGGTAGTTCCTCATCTTCAACTGCCTTGGTTTCAAAGGTGGAAATGCAGGAAGAGATCAATATGTTGAAACAACAGTTGTAAATGCGACAACAACAGGAGCATATATAGGAGCAAATAGGGAAGCAACAAAAATAGATGCAAATATAAGAGCAGATGCAGCGGCAGATATAGAAGTAGGTTCGACTAGCTCTTCAGTTGCTGCAGCAGCAGTGGCAGTTGCCTCCTGGTGGTCCTCATCCTCTTCCTAGTGTGTAATACATTTTGTTTAATGTAATACATTACAATAATATAACTATTATTATATAATATTTTTTATTAAATTATTTTTAAGTATTTATTTATATGATAAAATTTTAATTGAAAAAATAAAATATAATTTAATAGAAAAATCATATATATATTTTTTTAAAAATACAATATAATTACCGATCGAAAGTTCGATCGGTAATTATATTACAATGTATAAACTTTACCGACGACACTATACGATTGGTAAATTCAAGATATTACCCATCGAAATAATGGTAGGTAAAAGATTTTTTACTGACCGTTTTATATGTCGTTTGGTAATATCTTGAGTTATTATCGACCGAATTTCATTTATTTAATGATCGATTACTTCGATTTTCCATCGGTAATTCGTCGGTTGTACTTACCGAAAATAAATTTATTTAATTGATCAGTAAATTACCGATGGAAATATATTCGGTAAGTATTTTGATACCGAGAGACATTTACCGACATAATATTATGGTCAGTAATCGGTCAGTAATTTACCATTCTGACCAAAATATTTTATTTACTGACCGATAATTCGGTCGGTAAAAAACTATTTTTTATAGTGAATTGTCACAAATAATTAATCGACCATACACAATTAAGTATTTAATTCCATCTCCTCAAGGAAATTATATAAGGAAAAATTATAATTTTTTTAATTTTTGTAGTCCTTCAGAGAAAAGATGATGAAAAATATTATAATTTTTTTTTAATTTTTTTTATATGTAGGAATATATTAATGAAAAGAAAATTTTCATTATATTGCAATCTTCCGGGGATGCATATTTTTTAGTGTAATTCTTCATAAACGCATAGTAAAATGAAAATCAAACTTTCATTTCATATTTTTCATAATCACACTTATAAAATAAACAAATGTATAACAAAATTCATTAATCCTAAATTGGGCCTTAGGTGGAGCCTAGGAAATTATCTAACATGCCCCAGGGTTCAGCCGCTACTGTCCAAACTCCAAACATATTACTTGACCAAAGGGTGATAAAATGATGATTAAAAATAGTCACAAAGTATTGGTATTTTGTTGCTAAACAATAATTTCAATATAAAGTACTAGTACTTTTTGACCAATTTTAGTCTTCTATCATCCTTTAGTCCACATATCATTATCCATTACTTATATTGGTGGGGTTTATATGGAGATGGCAATTTTTCTTATCCCGTCCCGTTTCAACGATATTCCATCCCGTTTGGGATGAGATTTGAGACATATTTTTATGTCCCATTTTAGAAATGAGACAAAACATAATAAAGAATTTATCTCAACAATTCAAGCGAGACGAGATGGGATCAGATTTACTGAGATGAGGCGGGCTAATGGAATGATACATGATTAAACGAGATGCAGAATGAGATCGAGATGATAACAGGACGAGACTTAGGGAAAAAACTCAGACTCGATTTTAATTAATAAAAACATATTTTTTTAAATATATAAATTAATTTTTATTCTAAAAATATACATTTATAATTAAAAGTTTTACGGTACAATTAAAAAAATACTAAAAAAATTAATATTTTCGCATACTTGCTCTAAACTTAGGATAAAGATTGAATAATTTCCATAATACTGTTGGTGAAGAAAATCACCGTAGGACGAACGAGTCAATGAGGAACGAAAAGCAATTAGGGCGAACAGGTATTACAGGACGATTTACAATCAGGAAGACGAGGGGAAGAGCATTCAGGGCGATTACCATGCATTGCAGTTGATCTCACGATCTAGCGGTTAGGCCGTAACTACCCACAGTCTGGCAGTTATCATGCACAACTTAGCAGTTAGATGCATGATCCAGCAGTTGCAAGAACTCAGCAGTTGGATTTATGATCTAGCAGTTGCAAGCATGAAATGTGGGAGTTCGTGGACCAGGGAAAGTGAAACTGCTGAAGCAGTTAACAAAGGCTCACTATAAAAGGCTCAAGTGTAGGAAGAAAAAAATGAAGACTCATTATGAGTATTTTATTTTTATTTCGTAGCTTTGTAATCCATTAGACTGTAACTTGTGTGCTTGTGCCCCTTGGAGGCTTATTAACTGAATCAAACACTCCTTGCTGGGACTTTGTCTCAGGAGGTTTTAACCTTACACGCTCTTTGACGAAAAATTGTGCAAATAAGTTTTGGCGACTACAGTGGGAGACTTGGTGTAAGAAGTAGAGATGCCTCCGAAAAGAAACACTCAGACTGGCTCGAGTACATAGGAAGGGGGACTGGAGCAAACCAACCAGCCCCATATTCCAACTGTAGTAGGCCATTTCGAGGGTTTAGCAGAAGCAAGCTGATATGACACTATGCGAGAGTTCAGCAATAACGCGGTTTGCGTCTTGTTCGGCGAGTTCACCCAGGATGTTGTCGAACATGTTAGGCTTCAAAACACTCACATCATAGATAAGTTTACTTCGGCTAGTAAATCGCATTACGAAAATATGGTCAAACACCTAAGCTCATTGAATGAGTTGATGGCCAAATGTGTGAACGGGGGGACAACCCCACCATGGACTACATCTCCTCTTGCACCAAGCAGTCAGGAGGCTGGTCCAAGCAATTTTCCTCCATAAAAGGTTACTGCCCCTACGATACCCAGAGGGGGAATAAGTCCTGGAGGCAATGGCCCACACTTAGGGCCAAACATAGTACAACATGAAGTAGTGTTGCCCCAGGGTCCCCAAGGTTCACAAGGGCAATGTCACAACTATGTCCCAGTTGTGAAAGGACCACAGCCACCACCTGTAGCGATGTCATTCAATGGTAATGATATGTTGAGAGAACAGATGACTGAGATTCTTCAGAATCAATTCGACTTAAGGGTGAGGCCAATTCGGCCGAGATATCAAAAGTCATATCCAGATTGGATTGATGTAGCGTATTCGTGGCCTAGGAACTACAAAACGTTCTCTGTTTACAGGGTCTGGGAAATTTTCTACCATAGAACACATAGGGCGATTTAGCATTCAGTGTGGGGAGATGAACGATTTCCATAAGTTGAGATTATTCCACGGCTCTTTGTCAGGAGTAGCTTTTTCATGGTATGTCAGCATGCCGTCCAATTCGATGGAAAGTTGGCACCAAATGGAACAGTTGTTCCATGCACAATTCTGTAAGGCCGAATCTGAAGTGGCCTTGTTCGATTTGGAAAATTTGAGGCAGTTGCCAGGAGAGTAGGTCAAAACTTTCTTACAAAGATTCAAAGCGGCTTGAGGCTGATGTTACGTGCCTTTACTAGAAAAGGAGTTTGTGAAGATCGCTCAAAGCTGTCTCAGTTTCGATCTAAAAAAGAAATTTCAAGATCAAGAATTCTGGGACCTCCCCCAACTCACCACTAGTGTGGTGCTATATGAACGGTTATGGAGGGAGGAAGAGCAAATGAAGAATTCTAGTAAGGTAACCTATTACAAGAATACTAACTATGAATTAGGCGAATTGGACATCGAATCGGGTGACTTATGTTTGGCCGAATTAGTTAAAAGGAAGCCATACATCTGCAAGACGTGGGCTAAACCCCAGGCCAAAGTAGAGAATGACAAAAAAAGTAGGAATTTCTCTTTTGACATCTTAAAGGTCGATGCTATATTCGATCAATTATATAAAGATAAGCAAATTAAGTTGAGTGACCGCCACAAATTGCTAAGTCCCGAACAAATCGGTGACAAAAAGTACTGTAAGTGGCATAATGCATGGTCTCATTCAATTAAAAATTGTCTTGTTTTTCGAAATGTTTTGCAGGACGCCATAGAATCTGGACGAATAACGTTCGAGAAGAAGATGGCGGTGGATGACAATCCCTTTCCAAATCCGTTAGAATTGAATATGATCAACTCGGACCTCACCAAAATGAATCTGCCAAAATTCAAGTTGGTTCTAGATGAAGATCATAACGATCATCATCATAGCACTCTTGAAAGGATCGAAACGTCCCAAGAAAAAAGGGTCCCGTAAAATTTATGTTTACGTTGCAAAAACATCATGGAGTGGATGAAAGAATTGGAAGATATCTGTGAGAGGCCAGTAAAGAAGGAGCCATAGTCTTCCAATCAATACCCATGCGAGAAAAAAACCTGATGCGAGCGTCAAGGATAGATGTGGCAGAGAAGCGATCGATGCAAGTTGTAAAGAGCGTACCAAATTTGACCGACAAAAATGGGATGAGACAGATGATGAAAAACCCCCTATTGTTATTAGTTTGGCTGCATGCCTCCGGTTGTGGCTAATCATTATCTGTTGTCTGAAAAGTTCAAGTGGGACAATAATGAGACCTTTGGGAGGAGTGAAGACATCTACGACGGTGACGAGACAAGATTTGAAACACTCGCAATAACTGACAGAGAGGCCTCAGATGAGGAACTGACTGATATAGAGGAAGAAATAGATATTAGAACCGAAGCACGAAGAAGAGGGATAACATAAAATCGTCTTCTCAAAAAGTTATATGAAGCCGAAAATCCTGTAGTATGGACATTAGGAGAGGACTTGGGGCGATCTTCATACCTCATCCTATAAGGAAAGCCCAAAGTAAAACGGGTCGTGAAAAGAGCTGAAAAGCGAAGAATGTTCACCAATAATGCCTCTTGTGATGCACCGATCACATTGCCACCTTCTGAATGGGACGAGGAGGAGGAGCTATCTCAAGCAAATACCAGCGGTGAGCAAACAATGAAGGTAGGAATGTCAGGGAAAGTGACGTTTCCAAAACCACCACAACAAATGACAAAGCATCTTCGATCGTTGTATGTGAAAGCAAAGGCAAACATAATACCCATCACTGAAGTGTTAATCGACAATGGAGCGGCTATCAACACCATCCCGGTTAGGATGCTGGGACGATTAGAAAAGTCGGAGGATGATCTCATCCATACAGAGGTGGTGCTTACAAGTTTTAATAGAGGGGCAATGATAGCCAAATGGGTTGTCCCACTAGACTTACAGGTGGGAAGCACTACTAAAACAGTAGTATTTTTTGTTATAGATGGACCAACCACATACAACATGCTCTTGGGATGAGATTGGATTCACGGCAGCCGATGCATTCCTTCGTCCCTTCATCAATGTATGGTTTTTTGGAATCAGAAAGATGAAGTAGAAATTACGCACGCCGATAATAGGCCCTTCGCAGCAGAGACAAATTCGGCCGAATATTTCATGTATGAAGGAAATTACGGGCCAACTAGAGTACTGAATGAAGCAGGGGATTGGGCCATAGTGGCCCAAAATGACGAGCCGTACACTGCAGATCTACTAAATGACTTGTTCGCACAAATAAGGCCAACCATAATGGCCTTCAGAGAGCCAACGCATGGCAATGAAACCAGCTGTTCAATTGGGGAGGAGCGAACAGAGTAAAGAACAAGTCGTGCTTGCGGTCCCTAGGGCCAACTTAATGGCCTATTCGACGGAACAGGAGGTTGAAGCCGAGGCTCAGGCTGTGATTTCAACCTTGAGAGAGAAATTATTAACACATCAGACGAAAGACAGAATAAGAGAGACATATGAAGTGGATTGTTTGATGGAATGAAGTGGCAGGAACAAACGACTAGAGGAGGAAGAAGCGTACGCTCTGAATGGACGGCATAAGGCAAACATTACAAGGGTGCAAGATGTTATGAAAGAGGTATACATGGGGAGTGAGGACGACAGACACATCACTTACATCGGCAAGGAGCTAAAAGCCCAGGTACGCGAAAATCTAATCCAACTTTTACAAAATTATAAAGATTATTTTGCTTTAGACTACGATGAAATATCGTGTCTAGATAAACTTTAGTAGAACATAGGCTGCCAATTATGCCAAATCATAGGCCGTATAAGCAACCCCCCCGGAGATTTGCACCCAATGTTATGTCTGACATTAAAAAGGAAGTCGAGCGCCTTTTAAAGGTTAAGTTCATTAGAACGACCAGATATGCAGAATGGTTGTCAAATATCGTCTCTGTCATGAAGAAAAATGGAAAGTTAAGAATATATATAGATTTTAGGAATTTAAACTTGGCAACACCAAAAGACCAATACCATATGCCTACGGTAGATTCCTTAGTAAACTCCACAACAGGATATCAAGTGTATTCTTTTATGGATGGGTACGCAGGATATAACCAAATTTACATCACCGAAAATGATATCAATAAAACAACTTTCAGGTGTCCGGGGTCTTTAGGATGTTATGAGTGGGTGGTAATTCCATTCGGCTTAAAAAACGCAGGGGCCACTTACCAACGGGCCATGAATCTAATTTTTCATGACATGATCAGTAATTTTGTAGAGGTTTATGTGGACGACATAGTAGTTAAGTCTATTACCATGGGTGAACATTTTATCCACTTGGAAATGGATTTTGAACGAATGAGGAAATTGAAATTAAGGTTCAATCCTGCCAAATGTGCTTTCGGGGTTTGTGCAGGGAATTTCTTGGGCTTTCTAGTCCACCGACGGGGAATTGAGATTGATGCCAATAAATCTCTGACAATTGTTGAAGCCAAGCCACCCCAAAACAAAAAAGAGTTGTAAAGATTCCTAGGCCAAGTTAATTTCTTAAGAAGGTTCATTTCTAACTGTACAGGAAAAACTAAAGTTTTCTCATTCCTGCTAAGGTTAAAGGAAAAGGATGAATTCATCTGGACCGAGGTACATCAAAAAGCCTTCGAGAACCTAAAAAATTATTTATCATAGCCGTCGGTGATGGTACCCTCTGTGCCAGGACGACCAATGAAGCTTTACATATCCGCTAAAGCTCAATCCATAGCTGGAATGATCGCGCATGACGAAAATACAGATGTCGAAAGAGCCATTTATTATATCAGCAGAAAATTATTGAAATATGAATGTAATTATTCTCCAATGGAGAAGTTGTGTTCGACTTTCTATTTCACATGTACTAAATTACACGCATACCTTAGGCCGACTATTGTGTATTTAATTACAAAATCAATATAGTGAATTACATATTTTCTCATCCCATTTTGCATACATATTTTCTCGTCCCATTTTACGTCAAAGAGTTGGGTTTTGGTCTTTATCATTGTCAAAATTTGACATACGACATGAACCCCAAAAGGCCGTAAAAAATCAGGACCTTATGGATTTCTTAGCTGATCATATACATAACAAAAAAGTTCGGGCTCGGCCCGGCCCGGGGAGGAAAAAACCAAGGACAGGCCTCAAAATCAGAGCCTGGCTCGGGACCGGGCCCGGGCCGGGCTCACCCAAAAAAGCCCGGGCCCGGGCTTAAAATAATTAAATAATTATATATATATATATATTAAATTTTTTATTTTTTATAAAAAAAATCGGGCCCGGGCCAAGCCCCGCCGGAGTCGGACCGGGCCAGGCCGGCCCGATGACAACCCGGGCCCGAGTCAAATTTTTTTTGCCCCCGGCCCGTTGCCATGCTTAGCTGATCATCCATGTTAAAGCACCACTAAAGAAATGGAAATGGAAATAGATGAATACAGTTTAAAGCCATGGACGATGTATTTCGATGGATCTAGCACATCAAAAGGAGCATGAATGAGAATAGTCTTTGTTAGTCCGTTGGGAGAGTCATTCCATTTTATAGTCAAGTTGGACGAATGTTGGACCAACAATCAGGCCTAATATGAGGCTTTAATATTTGGTTTAGAGCTACTCCTTGATATGAGAGTAAAATATGTGTCCGTCAATGGGGATTTGCAACTAGTGATCTAACAAGTGACGAGGGTCTTTAAGTGCCAGAGTCCGTCAGTCATTGCACTATCAGATAAAGCCAAGGAGCTGCTAGATCAATTCAACTTCGTAGAGCTGGAACACGACCCAAGGGCGAAGAATGAGGTGGCCAATGATTTGGCCCAAGCAGCCTCAGGGTATAAACATACAAGAATAGATGGCGTATATAAGAGAGATGAGACCAAACCAGCCCTGGTAAGGTGGAAGAACGTAATGGACGTCATGGCCACTGAAATCCAAAATCAAAATGAGGACGATTGGAGAAAAGAGATTCGAGAATTCTTAAAACGACTAGTGATGAGTGGTAATTATATTACTATTTCCACTCATTTAACCTAATATTTTGTATAGTTTCTCGAGTTTTATGAACGTTTTGATGTGTTTTTGTTTATTTTGCAGATAAAAATAATATTGGGACTTAATGAAATTAACTCGGGGCTAAAACGATGAAATCCGGAGAAAAAAAGGTCAAAAACGAAAATTTACTGTACGCGTCACGAAGTGTAGTCCTAAATTCCAATTTTGCGCATGGCCAAATTTTGGCCATAACTTTTTCATCTGATATCCGATTGAGCGGATTCAAGTTTTAGATTAAAGAAGACTCAAAGATATACAACTTTGAAAGTTTAAATAATTTCGAATTCCGAAGATTTCAAGACTGAAATTAACGAATAATCCAATGTATTTTGTGTAATTACTAAAGTCATTATCAAAAAAAAAAAAAAAATTGGAAAATGACAATTTATAATTGTCAAACTTCCACAAAACATGCTTGCATGTTTGGTGTAGTGTTTTATGGAGTGTCTTGTGGCATGTTTGGTGGAGTGTTTGGTGGAGGATTTTGTGGAGAGTTTGATGGAGTGTTTGGTGGAGCAATTGGTGGAGAAATTGGTGGAAGCCTTAGATTTTCCTATAAATACTAAGCCATTTCATTTGTAATTCTCATGCTTTCCTTAGGTTTTTGTAAGGAATTGAAGGATTACATCTTGTGTGTTTATTTTTAGTAATTTAATTTATGTATTTTTATTTTCAGTAATAGTAGTAGTTTCTTTTCTTTTCTTTTATGTTTTGTAGTTAGATTTCCGCTGGGGGAATGGTGAAGCTTTTATTATTTTAGTTTAGATTAATCTCCCTTAATTATAATATAGAAATTATAATTCAAACTAAAAGGTTTACCGCCTTAATGGCTGGTTTTATTTATTTGACATAATTTGACATAGCCTATATGGCCGATCTTTAGGTGACAGATGATTACCGCCTATATGGCTGGTTTATGGACAAATAGTAACACCGCCTTTATGGCCGGCCAGACTTAATTAAAATCTAACTTAATGAGGATACCGCTTATATGGCTGGTTGGTAATATCACTGATAAATTCTATATTATAGTAAGGGAGATATCTAAATTAGAAATAGTAAAGGTGGATCCCCCAACCCCCATCATTTTATTTCTATTCTAGGGAAGTGATGAAACACAATATCCACACACTTAATAATTGATTTTCTTTTTATAGGTAATTCTTTAGTTTGTTTATTGAGTCTTAAGCTTAATGCTTCTTGTTAATTGGCCATTAATAAGATTGATTTGGTAAACTTAAAATGAACTTGACGAAGGGATTTTATGTTTCAGCCTTAGATTCAATAGCTCACGATCTTCCTTGAGGATATATAACCCTTTAATAGATTTCCTTACAGGATAGACATATACCTGTCGAGCGGGGGTAGCCACTATTAGAACTTGAACTTAATGAATCTACGTAATTTGGTTGACATAGACATATGGTTCAATTGGGTTATATTGGGTATTTGCATTTGACCATCGATAGAGGATTTTGCATATTTTTGTGTTCCAGGTTAGCAAACTGACTTATTACACATATATAAGAGAATCAATTCATCTTTAGAATAATATTGTGTGGAATCACAACCCTTGATCTTTGTGTCTTTTGTTTATTTTCCTTAGTATTTTCTTTTGTTTATTTATTTAAATTTTGCAAATCCACATTTAACCAAACAAAAGTTATCATTCCATTCTTCCTATAATTAGATACTTGTAAATAAATAGTATCAATAATTAATAACAACAATAGGAATTAAGTCCTCGTGGGATCGATATTTTTATACTACTTGAACGATACGTGCGCTTGCGTTATACGCGTGTGATTACGCCGGTCAACTAGAAAATGGAAAAGACAGAAAGCTAAAACTAAAAGCCTTGAGCTATGTGGTATCGGGAGATGCATTATATAAAAAATGGCAAGATGGTTTGTTATTAAAATATGTAGGGCCTTCGGAATCCAAGACTATTATTGCCGAAATACATGAAGGGATCTGTGGGTTCACTAGGCCGGGATAAAGATGAGATGGTTGATCATAAGGAGCAAATATTATTAGCCGAAAATGACATACGTATTGTATGTTAAATGATGCATTGTTTGTCAGGAGAATTGGCCCATTCAAAGAGCATCAGTGACCGAAATGGTCTCTGTTATTAAACTGTGGCCATTTAGGGGATGGGCGATTAATTTGATAGGAAAAATCTATCCCGCATCTAGAAAAAGACATACTTTCATCATCGTCGCCACAGACCTCTTCACCAAGTGGGTGGAAGCAATTCCGGTAATAGAGATTTCTCAAGAACAAATCATTAACTTCATAAAAGAGCATATTATCCATCGATTTGTATCCCTCAGACATTGATGGTGGATCATGGTACCTCTCTGAACGGCGAAAAGGTTAAGAGCTTCCTGACCGAATACGGGGTCCAGCTAGTAAACACTACTCCATACTACCTTCAGTCAAATGGTCAACCAGAATCATCCAACAAAACCCTCAAAGGATTTATCCGAAAGATGATAACGGACAATGACAAGCAATGAGATGAATTCTTAAGTCAAGCTATATGGGCTTATAGGACGTCACCTCGAACGAGTACCTCGGTCACGCCATTCCAACTAGTATATAGTCAATAGGTCGTACTACCAGTTGAAGTCAATATTAAATCCACTAAGGTGGCGTTGCAAAAAGAATTGACAAGGGAATATTACAGTTAAGCTATGATCCAAAATTTATTAGAATTGGACGACGTCAAGTGCGATATCATTAATCGTTTGGAAGCACAGAAGACAAAGATGGCCAAAGGATATAATCAGAAAGTCGTGGCCAAATTGTTCAGAAAAGGCGAGTTAGTATGGAAAATTATACTGCCACTAGGTGCCAAGACTCCTGCATATGGCAAATGGTCGCCTAATTGGGAAGGCCTATTCGAGATGGAAAATGTGTTGCCAAACGGGGCCTATCATTTGAAAATTTTGAATGGAGAAATGCATGTCAGAGCGATAAACGGCAAATACTTGAAAAAAATACATGCCTTTGTTATGGGAACATGAGAATGTAATGTTCTCCGGATAAAGAATGAGGACGAGATGAAGCAAACAAAAAGTAAATAAATGACAAGTAAATAAATAATATAATTTTATGAATAACGGAAAATAATGTCCCAAAAGTTACAAGTGAAGGACGAATGTAACGTCCTAACAATGCATGAAAATATAATTATCTACTAGCGGATGGCCGTTGAAAGTCCCCAAACGAGTCCTTCATGACCGAGAACATCTCCCTCAATCGACGCCACTCTTTCTGCATTTTGATATCAGCCGCCACCAAATTGTAAAAAACTCTTCTCAAAATCAACTTGGGCCAAGTCTCTATATTCAGCCAGAAAAGCGTTCACCTCTGTTATTTGAGAACCAATGGCTTTTCTTTTGGCTTCTCTCCTCATACGACTCTCATCGATGAGACGCTGGATATCTTGCAACTGTCGCTCTAACTCCAGCAGTACCAACTCTTCAATCATCATTTCGTCTGTAGTCTCCCGTATAGTTTGGCGAAAAGTGTCAAGGGAATCAAAGAGCCTTTCTTTTTTGGAAATGGAAGAATGAAGCCCAACCTTTTGATTGTGTATATTTCGATAGCGAAAGATAAGGGCTGCAACATCGTTCTACAGATCTTGAAGGAAGAACCGGTCTTCCACCCGTATAGGCAAGACAGGAAGGCCCAACGGTCACTCTAACTCAGAGGAGGTCTTTTCTAGTTTTAGCATGTTCTTTGGCATTGTGGCGAGACCAATCTCCAAAGTAGTGAGAGAAGCATATTGCCTAATAACCTCCCGAAGAGCTTCCAAGTCTGTAGTAGCTAGGGCTGAAAATGAAGAAGACCGGGATAGAGTAGAAGCTAGCCGATCAAGATCATCCAGAATATCCTTGACCGATTGCAGTAACGAATCAGACCCTTATGTGCAAAAAAGGGAATTAGCAAATGAATTACATCGTCTTTATATATAGACCGAGCTTCCTCCAGTAACTCCAATTCAGCCAAACTAAATAGGCCGTCTATATCCCTATAACTCCCCCTAAACCTCGCAGCAGCCCATCTGCGTACTAAGGGATAAATCTGTTAGAGATGATGCCAAAGAGGCCAGTCATCCGGCCAAATAGGTTCGTTCTCTGGCCGAATAGGCTCGTCATCTTGGTCTTGCACAATAGGGATATGATCGTCCAACGAGTGATATTCAAATAAGTGATGGTCCCTTAGGATTTCCTTAATAAGGAGGCGCAAATGATCTAATACTATACACGACCCCTTACCTTGAGGATCGACCCTGGTCGAATGGATGGCATCAGCTGCTTCGTTCCCTTCTGGTGGATGTTGAACAATTCGAATATTGGCCACCTCACCCCCATCTGATGAAAGTTGAACAACCGGGATCTCGGTAGCTTCAACCTCCACCAAAGGTTTTGGATCTCTGGAGCTTTAGGCCCCAAATTTAGAACTGATTCAGGCATACCGAAAGATGATTCCATCCGGGACGTCTGCATGAGAAATAAAATCAAAAAAGGGGAAAATTTCAGATTGTACCTTAGCCCGACGACG
This sequence comes from Zanthoxylum bungeanum, assembly GCA_019454045.1. NCBI lineage: Eukaryota > Viridiplantae > Streptophyta > Magnoliopsida > Sapindales > Rutaceae > Zanthoxylum > Zanthoxylum bungeanum. The sequence continues at coordinate 172,239 of SKCR01013349.1, forward strand.
TATAAGGGGCTCATCGAAATCAGAGCTATTGGTTGGAGAAGGCTGTTTCCACTTAACTTATTTGGTTTTCCTCGGCCCAGCTTTCTCAATCTACTGCTTTGACCGGCCGTTTTCGAGGATTTTGAAGAAAAGGGAATGTTGGAAAAGACTCACGCAGAAGGCAAAAAAAGAGTCTCTCACGACCAGACGACCAAAAACGGTCGAAGAGAGGATGGACCGATGTCCAGGGGAGAAGGAGGCACAAGAAAATGAAGATAAGAAAGAGCGAGCCTCTAACAAACACTGATCGACGTCTGAAAGCAAAAAGACCTTAAAACGGTCGGAGGAAGTGAAACGCGAATGAAACAACAGGAGAGGCCATCCTTGAACAAGGCCGAATTGGCCAGCAGTGAAATTAATAGAATATACCTCCACTCCAGCCTTGCCATTGGCTCCCATCAAAATATCATGAATCGGATTGTGGCTGTATAAAAACTTACGCCATATGCGATTGATCGACTCATCCCATTCTGATTCGAGGAGTTCATGGACAAAAGAGGGGCTGTCACCCAATGAGAAATGAAAAAATGGTAGAACTCGGGAGAGGGTATAAAAATACTCAAAAATAGTACGAGGAATGAGGGAAGTTGGTCCAAATTGGGCGAACAAGAAGCCTGCACAAGGATACGACCGGGTTGATTCAATAGAACCGAAGATTGGGAAATAGGCTCTAAGCCAAAGCTAGACGAGCCAAAGAGGGCCGGAGGCAATCGGTGAAACCCCAGACCGAAGCTATTTTTGGAGAACAGCCAAGCCTCGGTAAGTAGCGGCCAACAAAAAGGAAGCCAAGTCTAAACAACGGTTATTGGCATGATCCGACAAAATAGGGAGATAAACCACCACGGGTTTCTAATTAGGCGCACAAATTATGTATTTGTAAAGCCAATAGTGAATGAAAGCGGTGTATTCTAGCACCGAGACCGGACCGGCCGACTCAGAGAATGCACGAAAGAAAGTGAAATAAGAATAGAATGATGAAGCGCCTATTGAAGGAGGATGGAAACGAAAGGTAGTGCAATCCGAAATGGTCGCGCCAAAAGGGGCTAACCCAGTCAATGCACTGATGTCACGAAGGGTGACGGTGAAAGGACTAGAAGGAAAGAGAAAGACGTTATGGTGAGAAGACCAAAAGAGTAACGAAGTGGGGAACATAATTCGATCAAAATGATGCAGGGTCAGAGAGAGCTCTATGAGAGGAAGCAGACCAGTGTCCTCGAAGAAAGTGTGGGTCTCTGCATGTAACTTCATCCGTTTGAACCATGTCTCAAACAAAGAGTCAGGTTTTGGCCAAGTGCGGATAGGATTGGACTGAGCAAAAAGAGACACATTCAAGGTTCCGAAAAGGGAAGGTTGGAAACATAAGGGAATAGCTGAGCCAAGGGAGCCGTGGCAATGATGATGTCGTCGACAAAGTTGGGGCCCATGGAGCACTGGCCGTAGTTTTTATCACGGGTGTGGATGCCAAAGACACCAACAGAAGAGTCACCCAATGCAGCTTAGTAATCACTGAAAGTGGAGGTGGTTTTTTTGGAAACAGAATAAGACGATGAAATTAGCAAAGAAATTTGAGGGCAAGAGAGGAAAAGTTTTGCAGAAAATAGTAGAAAGTAAATTGACGACGAGAACAAGCCAAGCCCTTATATAGCAAAGGTGAAAAGTTCGCCCTAGGACAGGTGTCGCGGCCCAATTAGACGAAAGAAGAAATGAGCGGAAAAATGAAAAGAGCGATGTCAGATATGAGTTGACAAGCCAAAATGAAAGGTCGCCCTGTTGGGCAATTATGACCCATAGCGTCACTATTTGTACAGATCATGGTGTTGTTGTACAAATTAACTATGTGACAGAGGAGATTGCACTCTTATCACTTGTGATTAGATCACCTAGATATATAAATGATATGAGGTCCCTCTGATTTGTTCCTAGATTGAGAATGATTTGAGACAGTATCAGTCCATGAAGGATAAATCATTAAATATCCATAGTCAGAGCATTGTCGAGATTGGACATCGATAAATGCGTAAAAGACTAGTATTACACTTGTGCATGTTGTGAGGGCACAACGACATAGTTCTCATATATTTGGGTATAGGATACTCATGCAAGTGTAATAGGAGGTTGTGTTTTACCGATGGTACGGGAAACAGCTTCGCTCTGGATAAGACCCCCTCGGATTTCCATTGGTAGTATGATTATGTGTCTATGGAAGTCCGAAATCAGGGTAGGTGTATTTGGTCTTAACCTGAGACTTGCACCGCTAATACTTGCGACAATCAATATACTTTGGTTACGGTCGTCCGGGGCTTTAACAGGTTCTGTGTACGCATATGCTGGGTATATTGAGAATCGTAGTGTGTTGGGTGTGATGTCAAGACGGAAGTGTCACTCCAGTCATATGGAGTTGATGATCACGCAGGGATACAGAACTGGTTCTCTAAAAAGGTTGCAACCGTCGGGATAATATGACTTGGTCATGATTATCCGATATTAAAGAGACTAGTTGCTCGTAATCCGATATATGCTTCGTACGTGGCAGACAATGTACCAGCCCCAGGCCTTGCATGTGATCATCCGATACTGGATCGAAATACGCAATACTACGTATACTACGCCTGATATAGATCCTTTATTCCTGTAAGGATATTTCTGGAGAATTGGGTAGGCATGGCGCTTTGCTAGAGGCCAACCTTGTCTTGTAAATCGGTATAAACGTAGTACGAGGTACTTACGTGTTCGGATAGTCCGACGACCGAATTTACTGCCAACATATCTGAGGATCTCATGAGTTGCTTCCCAAAGATTCACCGATGACGTATGACTCGCACTTTTAATTAATCTGGGATTAACAAGATGAGAGAGAAAATTAATCTGGGATTAATAGCGGAGATATTTTATCTGGGATAAAATATCAATTATAGAGAGATAACGATTAATTTGGAATTAATCGATAAATTAATATATTCGATATATTAAACGAAATTGGATTTCGACGCGGAATTAAAATTAGATTTTAATTCGGGCGAACGACTTAATTTAGAATTAATTCGTTAGCGATGTGAATAGTGATTTCGCTAGGCGTAATCATTTAATTGCGTCGCAACGGAAAATTCATTAATTTGGAATTAGCGAACCCGAGCCCGGGATTATTTGGGAGCGCATTCGCATTTCGAATTCGAGTGCGGCACGCAAGTCAAATCAAGCGTCAAATCGCTAGTCGCATCAAGCGTCAAATCACTTGTCACTTTGAGTGATGTGACTTGACAACTTGAATGATGTGAATTGTGATGGATTGGTTGTTGGCATTTATTGATTGAATTTTTGAAAGCAAAAATAAGGAAATGAATTTGGAAAATCATTTAAGTGTATTTGATACACTTTTCCACCATCCATCTCACATCTCTCTTTCTTACTTCTCCCTCTCATTCTCGCCCAAGAGGGCTGCATTTTCTTTCTGTTTTCTGGTCTAAAAACCGAGAGACAATGAGAGAAATGGGAAGCCAAAGTCACGATTTTGTGGCAAAATCGGGAGTGCTAGCACACTACGAAGTCATGCGAAGGTGATAGGGAAGTCCACCCATGAGCCGGGAATCATTTGACGAAGCTTCGAGCTTGGATTCTTGGAGATGAAACCGAAAATGGAGTAGTCCATAACAGCCACTGCCGAATGCAGTAAAGAGGAAGCAGAAATGTTTTGTTGCCTCGCGCGTCGCTCAACCGATCGATGTGAGTATTCCGCGACTTTCTCGATTGTATTCACACATGTTCATGCTTGTTTATTGATCCATGTGACCTTAGCAAACTCCAACACGCCCTAGACATGTGTTGCAACTTAATTCGACGAAAGAGGATAACAGCGGGGAAGCAAAAACTGCGGTGTTTGACGTGATTTGACATCGAAATGACGCGAAAAATGGCACATTAATTGGCGTCATGATAAAAAGTGTTGGGAAGGTCGCACATTTATTGAGGAAATGATGGGTTCACATAGGGAATGCAAAGGACAGCCCTCAATACACGCAAATGACAATGAGAGATAAGGCGAAGACCAGCAGACCGAAGCCAGTATACGGCCAATAGATACCGTCCTAACTTTACCCAAGTTAAGAAATTCGCCTCGATTTCATTTCCCAAATCAATCAAGCTGAATTTGAGGGACAATTGTTGGTGAAGAAAATCGCCCTAGAATGAACGAGTCAATGAGGGACGAAAAGCAATTAGGGCGAACAGGTATTATAGGACGATTTGCAATCAGGATGACTGGGGGAAGAGCAGTCAGGGCGATTACCATGCATTGCAGTTGATCCCACGATCTAACGGTTAGGCCGTAACTACCCACAGTCTGGTAGTTATCACGCACAACTCAGCAGTTAGATACATGATCCAGCAGTTGCAAGAACTCTGCAGTTAGATGCATGATCCAGCAGTTGCAAGCATGAAACGTGGGAGTTCGTGGACCAGGAAAAGTGAAACCGCTCAAGCAGTTAACAAAGGCTCACTATAAAAAGCTCAAACTTGGGAAGGAAAAAAAGAAAAGAAAAACATGAAGATTCATTATGAGCATTTTATTTTTATTTCGTAGCTTTGTAATCCATTAAACTGTAACTTGTGTGCTTGTACCCCTTGGAGGCTTATTCACCGAATCAAACACTCCTTACTGGGATTTTAGCTCAGGAGGTTTAAACCTTACACGCTCTTTGACGAAAAATTGTGCAAAAAAATACATACATACATATAGAGAGAGATGGATGTATATATGTATGTTATAAAATGCAAACACCCTCTATCAAAACGGTTGACTTAAAACTAGGTCTCAACTTGGCTTCAGTCAAAGCCTTATTTAACAACAATAAGCGGATGCTAATGCTATGCTCAATCAAACAGCTAAGAAATTTTCAATAATGTGATTAATATGAAGAGTCTTCTCATATCCCTCGATGGCCTTAAAGATAGCAGCAAAGTTGCCTTTTCCAAAGGCTCCACATCCCCCTTTCTGATATTCTTTCCCTTCATCGTCCTTGTCCATGCATCCTCTTCTCTCTATTATCTCTATGAAACAAGTTGGCCTGACAAAATTATGCAACCAAAATCAAACATAACATATACAATAACTCTTTCAAATTTTTATGTGTGCGGGCCGGATTCGAATCCTAATTGTATTAAAATTTTATTTGTTGAACCGATCAATACATATGATCATATAAATTAATTTTCTTTTCTCAAATGTATCTTTCAAATCTCTAAGACATTAGCCGGTTAAAAAATACAAATGTATATATACTAATATATGGGTGAGGTAAAATTTCTTAAAATTCTGACTTGAATCTACACTTTACAAAATTATTCATTAAGATCATACAATCCGATATTAGATGAATGACTTAAATGTTATTTTGATTTTGAATATCTATCAAACTACTATTGGATTGCCTTAAATCAATAACCAGATTTTGAATTTCAGAATTAAATAGACCCATTCTAATATAATAATAATATATATATATATATATATATTTGTATTTCATATCCAGCTTGCATCGTACGATTCAAAAGATACATTCAAGAAAAGAAAAATGATTTATATGATCATATACATGTATATTGACTAGTTCAACAAATAAAATTTTAATCCAATAAAGATTCAAATCCAGCACACATAATGAAGGGATACATACCTATCTCCAACCGGCTTGGTAAAAGCCTGAAGTAGGATACGTACCCTGATCATCCTTGTCAACCATAATCCCCAGCTCTTCACGCGCTCTGATCTGTTCATTGCTCAATACATCCCCAATTCGATCCTTCAAATTTTTGTAATAAGTTGGCGGTGGCGGCAGCAACATTTCAAATCCACCAACCCCACTCCTCATCCTCATCTCCTTCACAGTCTTGAAAATATCCTGAGTCTTGAGTGCTAAATGCTGCACTCCAGCTCCTCCATTGTGCTCCAAGAATGTTTGTATCTGACTCTTAAGCTTTATAGACACTGGTTCTGTCAGTGGAAACAATACCATTTCATCATTGTTAGCTAGTATTACCGAGTTCAGTGCACTTTCTTCCGTCCCCTATGAATTCAGCGAATTCGTGAAAGCCAGTAAACCCTGGTGAAAATAATTAAATATAAATCAACATTTGATTGCTTTTCTTAATAAACAAAATTTGATTTACTTTGATTTTTATAGCTCACATAACGGAGCACAACGTCTCCGAATAATTTAACCTCGGCGATCACGGCACGATCGTCAAGGGTCATCGGAGAAGAAGCTGGCTTGGCACCGTGAGCTACGCTGATGACGTAAGCAACCTCAGCATCATCGACTTCGACAGCAATGGCTCTGACAGCGAGGCCGTGAGCCGCGACGAAGTCCCGACAGGATTCATAATCGAACGTGGGGATAGCAGCCGGAGGCGGGGAGTTGCTATTATCGGCAATGGAAGGGGAATACGGCTCCGTAAAGAGCAAGTTGAGGTCCGCGGTGCGTAAGAGATACGATGCGTGAATTGTGTTGCCGGTTGATAAGTCGGATTTGGCTACAATCTGCATGCCGAGTCCCCAAGAGAAACGACGTGCCGTATTGGTGGCGTCCATGCACCAGAATTCAATGTGATGAAACTTCTTGACGCCGAAACGATCGGATTTTGGGTTGTGGGGAACGAAGTTCTTGTAACCCACTAGCTTGAACTCCGTCGCCGGAGCAACCGCCGCCGCCACGTCACCATTATTATTATTATTATCATCTTTGGGCGCCATTTCACTCTTAATATATATGATTTAGTTGTTCCTTTGATAAGAAACGAACAGTTTGAGGTTTATGCATAGCCTGTGGCAAAAATTCGAAGCTTTTTTTAATACACTTGGAATTACCACTTGAATTATAAAATTCTGCCGTAATGTGCGTGATCTCAAACAATTAAAATTAATTTTATACATCGGGTTGTGCAAAAGATAAATGGCAACTTTCTCGACAACTAAGTAATAAACTTTGGGAAATGATGATATTCGGAAAGTATCAATTGGGTTGTTGCTGGTCGGGTGGATCATAATTACATATAATATATTTTTTTAATAGGATGAATATTGAATAATGCTTATATGTAGCTCACATGGGAAGTGTTGGGTTAATAACCTAATGGTGTTGGGTTTGAACCAGCTGCTCAATTTCATTGCTCAAAATGGTGATGTATCATTAACACTAGAAATGTTTATTGAAAATTCTTACAATATTCATAAAAGGATGGGTGTTTATGTCTTTTTAACACTAGGGGTACAAGGGAAGGTTGCAATCCTTAGGAGGGTTACATCCCACCCCAAGGGGTGCCCTTTTGGCACCCCTCCATGCCTTATAAAAGAGGCATCATGTCATCAACAAGAGACAGATAGAAATCCGAATTTGAGTCACTGGTTTCTTTTGGTTTTAAGAGAGAGTTCCACCAATTTCCTAGTTCATATACTTGTCAAGGAGTGCTCATTGGACAAGAAGCAACCAAGTTATCCTGGGAGAACATTGGCCAATTCTGAATCCGTGAAGCACCTGTGACGGAGGCTAATAAGTTCTTAAGGACAGAGAAATCTCGACTTGGATTCGTCATTGCATTTTCCAGGTTTTTTAATCTACAGTGTTATGTTTTAGGTTTTAGGGTTTTTGGTATTTTCTGGTTTAATTTGTTAATAGCATGTTTTTTTGATATTTAATGACACTAATTGAACCACAATCTTAAGAACTTATTATTTCTAGTGTTGTTAGATAGTAAATCGCATGCTTAGTTAAGAAAATTTTCTTGAAAAATACAGACTGTGCATGAAAAACCCGTAGGGCGTTCGAACGCCCGACGCACGCGAAGGCAAAAATCTGAAATTTCGTAAGAACGTTCGAACGCGTTCTAAACGCAACTCGAACGCAAACTCTCTGGAATCATTCCGTTCGAACGCGTTATCAAACGCTACTCGAACGTAAACTCTCTGGAAACACTTCGTTCGAACGCGTTGTCAAACGCAACACGAATGCACACACACTGGATAGTCTCGTTCGAACGTAGATACGAACGCGACACTAACGAAATAGTCCTGTAATTATTATAAACTGCAAACTTAAATTAATATTAACTTAGTAAATCATATACTATAACACATTAATCTTGGTAGTATAGATTTAAGTTATTATTAGGTTGTTCAATTATCACAAGCATACACATAGTGATAAAGTTGAAATTGATTGTGTGTTGCATACTTGGGTGAGAATTTAAAGTGTAATCATACACAAGAAATTCCATCCAATATTGATTGACACTTACACATATATCTACACATATCGTATATTATTTGTGCAATTGAAGAAATGTAATTCTGGGTTTGAATTGCTAAAAGATCATATTGAAAAAGTGTTTAAAGAATATTATGTCAAAAAGGCGATAAGAGCCTAAGTGGTTACTCCGGACCCCCTCGTCCTATGGGAATATTCGTTTATTCATTTTTCTAAAGAATCTTTAGTTGAAATTCAAGGACTTGTGTTTATTGGAACCACCGTCCAATAGAACAACAAGTGGTTACCTAGAATATCACTTTGAACAAGATCATTCGTTGATCGTTGTGCAATTCGTCTTTCGTAGACTAATTGACCCATGTTGATTTTCCAGTTACAAATGGCTAGCGGAAACATCACAGTACCGGTCTCTCATGGAGAAAAGCCGGAGAAATTTGGTGGGGCAAATTTCAAACAGTGGCAGAGCAAAATACTATTCTACCTGACAACTCTCCAGTTGGCTAAATTCCTCAAAGATCCTCTGGGTCCTGTGGATGGTGAATCGGAAATGGCCAAGGAAGAGCGAGAACAAACATGGATGTCTGAAGACTTCTTATGCAAGAACTACCTTTTGGGTGGTCTTGACAATACCCTGTACACTGTGTACCAAGGCATGACTTCTGCGAAGATTCTCTGGGAGTCTCTCGAGAAGAAATACAAAATCGAGGATGCTGGACAAAAGAAATTTGTCGTGGGTAGGTTCCTGGACTACAAGATGGTAGATTCAAGGACGATGATGTCTCAGTTGGGTGAACTGCAGTTGATCATTCATGAAATACTGGATGAGGGAATGAAACTCTGTGAGATGTTTCAAGTTGCCGCCATAATTGAAAAGTTGCCTCCATCATGGAAGGACTTCAGGAGCTGTCTGAAACACAAAAAGAAGTAGATGAGCCTTGAAGACCTTAGTGTTCGATTGAGAATCGAGGAGGACAACAAGAAGTCCGAGAAGGCCAGCTACAAGACTATGGAGTCTAAGGCCAACATCATTGAGGGTGTAAAGGGTAGCAAGAAGAGAAGGCCAGCTACAAGACTATGGAGTCTAAGGCCAACATCATTGAGGGTGTAAAGGGTAGCAAGAAGAGAAAGAACAGTGGAGCTGATTCTTTGAACAAGAAGTTTAAGGGGAAATGCTACAACTGTGGAAAGAGCGGTCATATGTCAAAGGACTGCAGAAACAAGAAGTCTCAGGACAAGGGCAAGAAAAAGAAAAATGAGGCCCATGTCACTGAAGGTGAGCAGCTGACTGATGGGATCTCAGAGATGGAACTTGTTAGACAATTATGACCCATAGCGTCACTATTTGTAAAAGACATTGTGGTTTTTGTACAAATTAATTATGTAGCAATGAAATTGCATTTGATCATTTTGTAATTTGATTACTTAATATATATAAATGATAAAAGTCCATATGATTAGTTCCGGATTATAAGATATGAGACATTATCAATCCATAAGGGTTTAATCATTAAATATCCCTAGTCGTAGCATTATCGAGACTGGACATCGATAGTGCGGAATAGACTAGTATCGCACTTGTGCATGTTATGGAAGCGTAACGGCACAGTTCTCATATATTTAAGTATTGGATACTTATGCAAGTGTGATAAGAGGTTGTGTTTACCGATGGTACGGAAACAGCTTTGCTCTGGATAGACCCCGCGGAATCCCATTGGTAGTATGACTATGTGTCTATGGGAATCCGCATCAGGGTAGGTGTATTTGTTCTTAACCTGAGATTTACATCGCTAGTACTTACGACGATCAATACGTTTTGGTTTTGGTCGTCCAGGACTTTAACAGGTTATGTGTACGCCTCTTCTGGGTTTATTGAGAATCGTAGTGTATTCGGTGTGATGTCAAGACAGAAGTATCACTTCAGTCATATGGAGATGATGATCATGCAGGGATACAGAACTGGTTCTCTGTTGTGTTGCAACCATCGGGATAATATGACTTGGTCATGATTATCCGATTAAAGAGACTAGTTGCTTGTAATCTGATATATGCTTCGTACGGGGCATACACTATTCCAGCCCCAGGCCTTGCATGTGACATCAGATACTGGATCGCTATACACAATACTACGTATACTACGCCTGACAAAGATCGTATATTCCATTAAGAATATTTCTGGAGAATTGGGTAGGCATGGCGCTTTGTTAGAAGCCAACCATGTCTCGTAAATCGGTAAAAATGTATTACGAGGTGCGTACGTGTTCGGATAGTCCGACGACCGGATTTACTGCCAACATATCCAGGGATCTCTTGGGTCACTTCCCAAAGATTCATCGATGACGTATGATTCGAACTTAATTAATCTTGGATTAATAGCGGAGATATTTTATCTGGGATAAAATACTATTTGAAGAGAGAAAAACGATTAATTTGGAATTAATCGATAAAAATAATATATTCGATATATTAAACGAAATTAGATTTCGATGCGGAATTAAAATTAGATTTTAATTCGGGCAAACGAGTTAATTTAGAATTAATTCGCTAATGATGTGAATAGTAAATTTGATTTAATTACGTCGAAGTGGAAAATTCGTTAATTCGGAATTAATGAAACCGAGCCCGGGATGTGTTTGCAAGGCCACTCCGATTTTGAATCAAGTGCGGCCACAAGTCACATCACTCGTCACATCGCTCGTCACATCACATGTCACTTTAGTGATAGATGTCAATTCACTTTTTTGGTGAGTGACAACTAGTCACTATTCATGATTTTGGTTGTTGAGAGCCTTTAATGCCATTTTGGCTCCAAATTTGAGTTTTGAATTTTTGGAAGCCATATAGCAAAGTTGGAAAAAACTTTAGGCATTACTTGTTTTTGGAAAACAAAATCAAACAAAAGAAAAACACACACTCTCTCTCAAACCCTCACATTGCCGTGAGCCTCCACCAAGAATAAGGAAATTGTTTTCTTGTCTTTACTTGCTAGCACACTTCAAGAATCAATACAAGGTGATAGGGAAACCATCTCAAGAGCTTGGAATCCTTACAAAGCTTGGAGCTTATTCATCTTCTTCAAAGTACCTCTTTGGCCGAAACTTCAAAGGATCAACAAGGGAGGAGATTTTATCTTCAACACATCTCAAAATCCGTTCAATGTAAGTGTGTTTCCGCCTCACTTCTTTGAGTATTCATTCTTTTCATTGCTTAAATATGATCTTGGGACTATAGTAGAAACCAACAAATGGTATCATTGAGCCTAATTTGAGCATGAAAAATATTAGGGTTCATATGCTAAAAATTTGGGTAAAAATGATTTGATAAAATTGATTGATTGAGTATGCTTGAATGATGATAACATAGTGTTATGCATGATCAATTTCATGAAAAATGAATTGGATTAATTTTTCCCCAAATCTAATGCTTGGCCGAATGCAAGATGAAACCTTAAAGTCATGGTATTTTGTTCTTTTGATCATTGGATGAGATGAAAGACTTGGGATAATGTTGATTTGTAATTCAATCGGATTGAAAACAAAATCGGACAAAATAAACCATAGAATGCCGTGAGCTTGATAGCATGAAATGAGATGATTTTTGAATCAATTATGTTGGACATGTGTAGATGATGAAAAGCATGATTAATAGATTAGATTAGTATTTTGGAAATGTTAATTTAAAAGATTAATCATGGCTAAACACTTTGATTTATTAAATTATGAATTTTGGAAAATTGGAATTTAATAAATTGGGCTTGATTTTGAATTTTGAATTGGGCTTATAATTGTTGTATTTGGGCACAAATGGGCTTGGTTGGGCCAAGTTGGTTTGGGCCAAATGGATTGGATCCAAATTGGGCCTAAACCATTCCATTAAGTCCAAATATAACAAATGGGCTTTAAAAGTTTAATTGGGCCTAATGGGCCGAAATTGGTTTCTTGGCAAATAAGGGTGATTCCTTAATTGGGCTTTGGTATTTGGGTTTGACCCTATTGACCAAAGTCCATGCCTTATGAAATCAATTGAAAGCCCATTGGACTTTAATTAAACAACATTGGATGTTAATTGGGCTTTGAGACCCGTTTAGATTAGATTTGGAATCTAAGTCGTTAAAGCGCATTAAAAGGTGTAGATATTTAATTTGGAATTAAATAAATGAATTAGTATTGAATATGAATTAAATTAGATTTAAAGAGTAGTTCGATATAATTCAAGAATTCGTACTTCGAGTACTTATTCTCAAACGAGTTGGACTCGAGCAAATCAAATCGTTGTTTGAACATTGGATGATCACTTAATTCAAAGATTAATTAATTGGATTAGATTGATTGAATAACATGCTATGAATGAATACATGGATGTGTTGAATGAATAATGTATATCGAATGGATATTAGAAGGGAAAGGGGAATTTTGGAAATTGTTGTAAATTTAGAATTTATTAAATTGGACCTGCGTGTCCAGCCTTATCTCTCTTGATTCTTTGTATTCTCTTCTCACATAATTCCCCTCAATGTTAATGAGGTTTCTATTATTGTATTATGTAATTGGGTAGAAGTAAGAATAGTGCTAGCCGGGGAGAGGAAATTGAGTGATTTGTTCTAGGAATAATTTGTGCGATATTCATCCGCATATCATTATTATTTTATTTATGCGCCTTATTATGTTTTTAGAATGCATGATTAAGGGTGTATGATGAGACCTTAACAAAGATAATAAATTGGTTGCCAATTTACGCGAAAAACCCTCAATAAAATATTAAGCGTTTTCCTTCAATTGAGTGATTCTTACTTAAGATCCAAGATTGGCACTGTTTGTTGGCCAAAGTCAAGGCCTTTGTCCATCGCAGATGTTTTTGAATCATGAAGGCTTTGTTGCATATTGGTGTCTTGTCTAAGTTGTGATTTGTTGGCCAAAGTCAAGATCACTTCCTGTCCATCGACATCGATTAAGAAGCTTTCCATAGTCAATGAGTTCCGCTTAACTGGAATCATTAAGCTTGTTGTGCCAAAGCCAAGGCTTAGTTGATTCAGAGGAAAAAGGTTAGGAAAATATATTGGATATATTGGCATATATATTGTTTATATGTTTCGGACTTGGAGGTCCACTGATCGGCGTAAACACACACATATAACGCAAGCATACGTATCGTTCAAGTAGTATAAAAAGTATCGATCCCACGAGGACTTAATATCTAAACTATTAATTTTACAAAGTCAAATGATTACTAGTATCTAACAGGTTGTTTGATTGATTTGAAATGGCGACGAATCTAAATTTAAAGACAAGTAAATAAAATTGTTCGAAAGTAAGTTTTAAGAAAATTCAATATTAAAAACTATCTAGGGTTGTGAATGTTTTCAATATTATTTAAAGATGAAGTGGTTATCCTATAGCTGGGTAATATATTGATTTATTAACCTGGAACACTAAATTATGTGAAAGCTTCTGTCGATGGTCAGACACAAATACCCAGTTTAACCCAATTGAACCATATGTCTATGTCAACCAAATTATCTGGATTCATTAAGTTTAAGTTCCAATTATGGCTACCCCCGCCCGACAGGTATATGCCTATCCTGTAAGGAAATCTATTAAAGGGTTATCTATCCTCAAGGAAGATCGTGGGCTATTGAGTCTAAGGTCTCAAACTTAAAATCCCTATGTCTAGTTCATTTTAAGTTTACCTAATCAATTTTATTAATGGCCAGATAATAAAAAGCATTAAGATTAAGACTCAATAAATAAATCTTTATATTACCCAAACTATAATCTAACCCTTATAAACCGGTGATATTGAAATTGATCACAACCCTAGATAACTAACTTAGTTATGACACATAGCTATGGCTAGTAAAAACTTAAAAGTAAAAGCCATAAAGTAAAAATGCAAAATAGTAAATGCGGTAAAGTAAATACTGAAAAGTAAATAACAATAAAATAAAATGCTAAGGTAAAATGAATTACTTTTACTATTTACTATTTTAGATATCTCCCATAAAATAATATATAAACTTGTGATAATATTACCAACCAGCCATATAGGCGGTAACCTGATTAATTCAAATTAAGTCCGACCAGCCATAAAGGCGGTATGATTTGTCCATGAACCTGCCATATAGGCGGTAAGAAAATTTAATTATCAACCAGCTATATAGGCGGTATCCTTGATTAGTCAGGTTTAAACCAATTTAAATTTAATAGCCAACCGACCAATATGGCGGTATCCTTATTAAGTCAAATTTTAAATAGTAAATATATTATATTTAAGGGAGATTAATCTAAATAGTAATAGTAAAAGAATTACCTTTCAGCTTAGCAATGAGAAGTTACCTCATCATGGTTGAATAGTAAAGCTGAAACAGTAAAAACAAGATAAATTACTATTACTATTACAAAAAGTAATTACTATTACATAATGTAATTAAAAATTAATTACAAAACTTAAATTAAAAGAAATTAGAGAGAGAAACTCCCTATTTACATCAAAGAAATGAGAGAGAATGGTGCAACTAAAACTGAAATCTCGAGCTCAATTTATAGATAATTTTTGCGTCCAGCGTCGCAACGCCAAGGGCTTCAGCGTCGCGACGCTGGACCTGTTGACTTTGGTCCATGCGGGTTGACCACGCATGTTCTATCGGCAGAATCTGGTGATGACACGTGTCACGCGGTAAAAGTGGTGCAATGAGAAGACGACACGTGGCAGACGGTGATTGGCTGAGCTTTCTGTCTAATGAACATCTGACACGTGGCAAGCATGTGAGTCGCCGGTGATTCGGTCCAATGAAAACTCGACACGTGGCACGCGCTTGCTTTGGTCCAATGAGATTTCGACACGTGGTAGACGGCGCATTTTAGCAGATCTTCTGTATGATGACACGTGTCACGGCGCACGTTAGCAAAGTCAAACTTGTCTCAGATTCTGACCCGTTGACTCGGTGCACATTAGCATGGCCGGCACACTTTAGGCGTCACGACGCGCAGAGTCTTGGCGTCGCGACGTGGACAAATTACCAAAATGCCTTTTTTCCCAATTTTCACTGTTTTGCTCCAAATCACCTCCAGAATGTCCTGAAACTTTATTTATCTACAAAATAACACAAAACACTTCAAAATATTCTCAAAGCTCAAGAAACTATACAGAATATTAGGTTAAATGAGTGGGAAATAGTGATAGATTTACCACTCATCATCCACCTACCGGATCTAGGAATTGGATGAGATCTAATTGATCTTAGAGATCTACCTAGTTAAATATCATACAGCTTGTTGGCCAAAGTCAAGGTTGTGTGTATTTAACGGGATCCTAGCCCACTAGGAAACTAGGTTTCCCGAGTACTCAATAGAGGGTTAGAGGCTCGCCGAAAAATAGTGGGAGGCTAGTATTGAATTTGCAATTTTGTTCAAATACTTACCTTTACGCGCTTTCAAAATTATTTCATCAATTATTTTATTAGTTGGACTAATACATTATTATTTTTTCTTGTAACAGTTAGACTGTACCCAAACATCGTTAATCGAATAGTTGGACTATTGCGGTTAAGATGACTGGAAAGTTAAGCATTAGGGATATTGTCATGGGCGACAACGTCTTTAATGGCAGAAACTTTCAAGACTGGGATATGAATCTCAGAATTGTTCTGGGATCCGAGAAGTTACTCTATACTATAGAGCGACCTCTTGGGCCTAAGCCCTGACCTGATCAGTTGCTTGAGCTAAAGCTTTGGAAGACTCATAGCGATGGTAATGCAACTGCTTAATCTGTAATGCTTGCCGCTATGACTCCGCAATTCCGTCGTCAAAACAAGGGGTTGGATCCCTATGAGATGATGGCGAACTTACACGATCTCCACCGATCTAACCTTAGATCACAAAGATACGAGTTGCAGAAGAAGCTCTTCCACTCTCGAATGTCAGAGGGTATGTCTGTTGAGTATCATGTCTCAGAGATGATTGCTGACATTGAGCAGCTCGAACAGATGGGCATAGTCTTCGAGGCTGAGACTTCAGTAGATTTGATCCTACAGTCTCTCCCCGACGCTTGGAGTGGGTTCATCATGAACTACAACATGTTGAACCAAGACCAAACTCTTGGAGAGTTGATGTCCACTCTGCGTGCGAGGCAGAAAAGGAGCTCTTAAGGGCAAGAAGCGCGAGGTGCACTATGCTTCAACATCTCAGACTCCGAGGGCTTGGCCCAAGGCGATTGGAGGTGTTAAGAAGAAGAAGCATAAGAAGAAGGGCAAGGCCAAATTGTCAAAGGGTTCTGGGAAACCCAAGGACAAATCTCAAGATGTATGCTTACAGTGCGGGAAGCGGGGTCACTGGAAGCGTGACTGCTGCGAGTACAAGGCACACATGAAGGAAATTAAAGCGGGCAAGGCACCAGCTTCAGGTATGTTTGTTATAGAAATAAACATGTTTACTTCTAGTTTTAAAAATGGATTTTTGATTCTGGTTGTAGTACTCACATATGTACTGATGTGCAGGATCTGCGGGATTATAGGAGACTGGCCTCAAGAGAGATTGACCTCCGTGTTGGAAATGGGACTCGAGTTGCCGTTTTGGCCGTGGGCACTTATGTTTTGGAACTGCCCTCGGGGCATGTACTTGAACTTATAAACTGTTATTTTGTACCTAGTTTGACTAGGAATATAATTTCTGTATCTATGTTAACCTAATATGGGTATACTTTTGTATTTAGAAACACCGGGTGTTTTATGTATAAAAATGATATGGAAATTTGCACAGCTGATGCAAATAATGGTCTTTATATTTTGAATATACATCAATCTCAAACATATAATGTAACAAACAAAAGGCTTAAAGTAGGTAACAAAGATGAAACTTTTATGTGGCATTGTCGTCTGGCACACATAAACAATACAAGTATATCCACACTTTCAAAGAGTGGGTACTTGGATGGATTTGATCCAAATTCATATGACGTCTGCGAATCTTGTTTATTAGGCAAGATGCCTAAATCACCTTTTAGCGGTAACGATGTACGTGCCACCGAACTGTTAGCCCTTGTTCATAGTGACGTTTTTGGGCCCATGTCTAGCCAGGCTAGAGGTGGATATGAATACTTCGTAACCTTTATGGATGATGCATCGCATTATGGTTATGTGTATCTTATGAGACACAAGTCGGAAACTTTTGAGAAATTCAAAGAGTTTCGACACGAAGTAGAAAAACAGACCGGTAAAAGTATTAAGACATTACGGTCGGACCGTGGTGGCGAATACTTAAGCAATGAGTTTCTTGATTACTTGAAAGAATATGGTATTCTTTCACAGTGGACTCCTCCCGAAACACCGCAATTAAACGGTGTGTGTGTCCGAACGGAGAAACCAAACTTTGTTAGACATGGTGAGGTCTATGATGAGTCGCACAGAGCTACCTATTTCCTTCTAGGGATATGCATTGAGCAGTGCAATAGTTATTTTGAATAAGGTTCCGTCAAAGTCTGTTCAACAGACTCCATATGAAATATGGATAGGAAAGAAACTGGGTTTCTCATTCCTGAAGATTTAGGGTTGCTGGTAGGGTGGGCAAAAAAAAACCGAACCGAAACCGAACAAACCGCAAACCGAACCAAACACCGGACAGAATTTGACGATTTTTTTTCTAACGGTCGGTTTGCGGTTCGGATTGGCCCACAAAACGGTTTAGGTTCGGTTCAGGAGCTAATCCGAACCGAACCTGTTTAACCGAAACCGAACCGTTATAATTAAAAAATTTATATATTTTTATAAAAAAAATGTTGTATTTTATTTAATTTTATTCTATGTTTCTTTTATTAGTATGTTAATACTTTTATTCTCTAAATTTTTGTTAATATTTTATTCTTCAATTTATTTGTTAATACTTTTATTCTTAAATTTTGTTTTATGGTAGCATCATTATTCTTGAAAGTAAGATGTTGGATTTGTTGGTAGCGTCATTATTCAAGGTAATTTTTAAAAAATACAAGAATTAATTGTACCTCATTTTTCAATCCTTAATGGAGTGCATGTGTTCCCTGGAGTCACAACTTACACTCTAGCACTTTATACTATTTGTTGGATAGACTAGTTTTTCTTCTTCACTTAAATGGATGAAAATTTGTTTTAAATATAATAATCTGTAAACCGAACCGAACCAATCCGTAAACCGTTGGTTTAAAAAATTTTCAATCCGAACCAAACCGTTATTTAATGGTTTGGTTTGAGAGGTAAAAAATCTGAACCGTAAAATATGGTTTGGTTCGGTTTTTAGCAAAAACCGAACCAAACCGAACCGCGCCCACCCCTAGTGCTGGGCATACGTCAAACGTTTGGAAGGTACCAAACTAGAACCCAAATCGGATAAATGCCAATTTGTAGGATATCATAGGGAAACCAAATGATATTACTTCTATCACCCACAAGAGAACAAAGTATTTGTTTCTCTACATGCGGTTTTCCTTGAGAAGGAATTCCTAAATGCAGTAATAAGTGGGAGGAAAGTAGAACTCGATGAAAATCGGAGTGATACTATTCCTGACACAGAATCCTTAACGGAACATGAACAGTCCATCAAGGATGAGACTGTACCACAATCTTCGAATACACAAGGACCGCGTAGGTCGGAGAGAGTCAGAAAACAACCTGAGAGGTATGGGTTTCTGATCTCACCATATGTGGATATTGTAGAGTTTCAATCAAGTCCCAAGGATCATAAATCATGCATAAACGAGTTGAATACATATCAAAGGAGGTGCGGAATAACTCACATTGATCGGTAGAGATGCAACAAAGATGAACCAAATTCGCACTTCATGTTTCTGCCTCCCTCCAAGCTCGGTTTTGGGCCTTCTTGAACTGCAGTGGACTGCATGGTGGGGGCTGGTTCGGCTTCTTCAAGGTTCGGCCATGGGAGACACCATTGAAGCTCCAAGCTTCAAGCTTTCCAAGCTCACAAACTCACTTCCCTATCACCTTTGTATTCCTCTATGAGTGTGCTAGCACTTAGATCTTGCTACAAGATCAAAAGCTTCTCCATTTTGTGTGAAAAACCAGAAAAAATGAAGAAGAAAATCGGTCAAGGAGACCGTGAGAAGAGAGAAACCATTTTGGCTCCATTTTGCCAAAACCGTGAATGTTAATGCAAGAGAGAGAAAGTGATGCCTTTTTGTATTACCTTTATTTTATTTTATTTTACCAAGTAAGTAAATAAAAGATATACAAAACTTTTATTAAAAAGTCAAAAGCAAAAAGCAAAAGCTTTCAATCAACTTTTCACCTATCACTTCTACTTTTACTTTAAGTCACATCACATCACTTTAATAAAGTGACATGTTGTCAAGTCACATCACTCAAAGTGACAATTGATTCTGACGATTTGACGCTTGATGTGACTTGCGTGCCGCGCTCGAATTCGAAATGCGAATGCGCTCGCAATCACTCTCGGGCTCGGGTTCGCTAATTCCAAATTAACGAATTTTCCGTCGCGTCGTAATTAAATGATTACGCCTAGCGAATTCACTATTCACGTCGCTAACGAATTAATTCTAAATTAATTCGTTCGCCCGAATTAAAATCAATTTCAATTCCGCGTCGAAATCTAATTTCGTTATAATATATCGAATATATTAATTTATCGATTAATTCCAAATTAATCGTTCTCTCTCTTTAACGATATTTTATCCGAGATAAAATATCTCCGTAATAATCCCAGATTAATTTTCTCTCTCATCGAATTAATCCCAGATTAATTTTCTCTCTCTTCCAATTAATCCCAGATTAATTAAAGTGCGAGTCATACGTCATCGGTGAATCTTCAGGAAGCGACCCATGAGATCTCCGGATATGTTGGCGGAGTAAATACGGTCGTCGGACTATCCGAACACGTAAGTACCTCGTACTACGTTTATACCGATTTACAAGACAAGGTTGGCTTCTAGCAAAGCGCCATGCCTACCCAATTCTCCAGAAATATTCTTACAGGAATATATAGATCTGTATCAAGCGTAGTATACCGTAGTATTGTGTATATCGGCCCAGTATCGGATAGTCACGTGCTAGGGCTGGGGCTGGATAAGTGTCTGCCCTGTCCGAAGCACATGTCGGATGTCTGGTAACTAGTCTCTATAATCAGATATTCATGACCTGGTCATAATATCATGATTGGATGCGCATCACTCAAGAGCACTAGTACCGTATCCTGCGTGACATCATCTCCACTATGACTGAAGTGATACTTCCGTCTTGACATCACACCCAATACACTACGACTCTCTGATAAACCCAGAAGTGGTGTACGCAGAACCGGTTAAAGCCCTGTACTACCAAGACCAAAGTCTACCGATTATCGTAAGTATTAGCGGTGCAAGTCTCAGGTTAAGACCAAATACACCTACCCTGATTTCGGCCTCCCATAGACACATAGTCATAATACCAATGGGATTCCGAGGGGTCTATCCAGAGCGAAGCTGTTTCCCGTACCATCGGTGAAACACAACCTCCTATCGCACTTGCATAAGTATCCAATACTTAAATATATGAGAACTATGCCGTTGTGCCCTCACAACGCGCACAAGTGCAATACTAGCCTATTCCGCATTATCGATGTCCTGTCTCGATAATACTCCGGCTAGGGATATTTAATGATTAATCCTTCGTGGACTGATACTGTCTCATATCATCTCAATCCAGGAACTAATCATATGGACCTCTCTTCATTTATACATCTATGGTGATCTAATCACAAATGATGAGAGTGCAATTTCATTGTCACATAGTTAATTTGTACAACAACACCGTGATCTGTACAAATAGTGACGCTATGGGTCATATTATCCAAAAATCTCCCACTTGGCACATAGCCAGTCACTCGAGTGTCTAACACCCGAACTATGTACGGTTCGCTCAAATTGTTGAGAAAAGGTTTTCGTCAACGGATTTGTTTAATTATCGTCTGACGCGATTTACACGATCATCACATCGCCACGATGTATGATCTGAACGAATCAGATGATATAGAAGTATATATCTGGATCGTCGATGAGACCTTTAATTCCTTAGCCTGTGCTGACGCCTAGCTCAGCTGCTAAAAGAACTATATCTAATCTAATTAGATTTATTTTCGATCCAAATGGCTTCTATTGCTGCCTCAGCTGCAGCAATAATCCGCATTTGTTGTTTATTCGGCAACAGTTATCTTGCTCGGAAGATTTCCAGCTCACTGTCCCAGTGTTCAAACTTTATAGTACCGCAGTATTTACCGGTTTGGAAACTTGCAACAGTGATCCTAGTCACTTCAAGTTCTCCTACTCCATAATTTAAGACAACATCTTTAGTTCTCTCAGATACTAACAGATGTTCTTAATCTTCAATCCAGTGACTATCACTTGGATTGTCCCGATTGTGACTCCATATGCTCGAAGCGTATGAGACACCAATACAAGTACATTTTAAATGTACAATTTCCAGAGAGTGTTAACAACTCCAAATCTATCCCAGTAGATCTTTATTCCTTGAATAAAGGTTGTTACTCCCCAGAATTCTACGGAGAATTTCTATGAAAGCCAAGCTTTCACCGATTACTTTATGGGAATTTCATTGTCAGTGCCCTCCCACTAACCTCCTTATATACACAAGAATTATTTCGTTTTGAGTCAAATCATAAACCATTATGATTATTTCAAAACGTCAGTTCCAAGAACCTATGCTTGTTTCAATCCAAACATGGATCGAATAACCCGCAAACCTTGTTTGTCGGTTATACAAAATCGTCAGGATGTTGTAAGCATCCTCCAAAAGGTTTCCTTTTCAGGAAAGCGATTTTGATCTATAACTGACACATTTCATAAATGAAATACGCAGTTATCAACAAGCATCTTCAAAATGGATTTACCATGGAACAGAACAGGTAAAAGGTTGAACCGTTATTAACACAATGTTGATAACGATACCTTTCCGTCAAAAGCCCAGCTTTGTACGTTGGTATGTTGCCTTCCATGTATGTCTTCCCTGAAGACGTTTAATGTACCATAGGCACAATGCCTTGTGGTACAACAACTAGTATCCAAAATAGTTGTTATACATGGAATCCATTCGGACTCATGGCACTTTGCCATAATAGGGAGTCGATACCTTGTATCACTTCCTCAAAACGTAGTCGGTTGGTATACCTTCATAAGATTGACATCTTTATGAGGTGAGATCAGAAACCCATACCCTAGGTTGTTTTCTGACTCTATCCGATCTACGCGGTTCTTGTGTATTCGAAGATTAATGGTATAATTCATCATTGATGAACTTTTTGTGTTCCATTAAGGATCTTGTGCCTTGAACAGTATTACTCCGATTTTCATCGAGTATCACTATCCTCCCACTGACCACTGCATATCGGTATTCCTCTCAGGAAAAACCGCATGGTGAGCAACAATCACATTGTTCTCATGTGAGATTTATAAGTACTATACTTATGGTTTCCCTTAGGATAACCTATATTGGCACTTATCCAATTTGGGTCCTTAGTTTGGTATCATCCAAACGTTATGCCTGGCATACCCAAATTATCAGGAATGAGAAACCCTCGTTTCTTTCCCGTTCATATCTAATATGTAATCTGTCAAACAGATTATTATGGAACCTTATTCTAAATAAGTTATTGCACTGTTAAAACTTATCCGTTGAAGGAAATGGTAGCTCAGAGCGACTCATGATTAGCCTTATCATGTCTAACATGATTCGGTTAATCCGTTCGGACACACCGTCACTTTGACGTGTTCCGGGAGGAGTCCTCATTTGAAAGAATACTATACTCTTTCAAGTATATAAGAAACTTATTGCTTAAGTATTTTCCATTACGGTCTTACCGTGACGGTATAATACTATAGCCGATCTGTTTGTCTATTTCGTGTCGAAACTCTAAAAGTTTCTGATTTGTGTTCTTCAAAAGAAACACATAACCATAACGTGATGCCACATCCGTTAAGGTCACGAAATATTCATGTTCACATCTAGCCTAGCTAGATATGGGCCCACTACTTCACCATGAATAGGGCTAACAGATCGGTGGCACTTACACTATTACCAAGTAAACAGTGTTTTAGGTACTTTACCTAATAAACTAGATTCGTAGACTTTATTTGAATAGTCAAATCAGTCCTAGTACCCACTCTTCAAAAGTGTGGATATACGAGTCTTGTTAAATTGTGTCCAGACAACAATGCCACAAATAAGTCTCTATTGATCAAATCAATTTGAGCTATTTATTTGTCATTTTATATGTTTGAGATTTTAATTATATTCAAAATATAAATTCTGTTATTTACATCTAATGTATTTATCTCAGTATCATCTTTATATAATAAAACACTTAGTGTTCTATAATATAAAGGTTTTATCCGCAACGGATTAAACACTGATATAGAGATAATGTCTCTAGTCAAACTAGTTACATTATAACAGTTCCTAATTTAAGTATATACCCAAAGGGTAGTTCCTAAACTTAGGTATCTACGGTCGAAACAGCGACTTTCGTCCCGTTTCCGATTCGCAGAGCAATCTCAGCTTGAAGTCAGTATCCTGCTCAAAGCAGATTCTGAACATCAATACATATATTTTATGTACCACACTAAGTATTTAAAATCTAATTTCAATACTAGTGTGAACATAACTTGACAAACATTTTTAAAGTAAGAGCCTTGCCCTTTCTTTAATTCCTTCGTGTCTGCCATATCCAAATGGTAGTCACTTTGGTATATGTCAATTATCTTTTCAATATTTTAGGAACCTTAGGCCAAGCCTTGGGTTTTAGAATATCGAAACGATGTGCACCTCGTGCTACATGCCCAATTGCAAACTTTGACTTTATCTCCTCTAGAATAGTCAATTAATTCTCCAAGAATTATAAATTGCAATTTTAATACTTCTTAAATCTAAAATTAGATTTATGACAAGTATATTAAATTAAGCTAAAGTCATCATCACATAAATCTTCCAAAGATTTTATGCTCTACTTATTTTGCTTAATTTTGGGCTTAAGGTATAATAAGTTATTTTATCAAATAAAGTAACCTATTATTTATTCCCAATTTGAAAATTAAATCATTTAAAATATTTTAATCCCAGATTATATTTTAAATATCCAACTTTTCAATTTTATCTTGATTACAATAGTCCAACTATTTAATCAACGATTAGTGGTACTATATATATTATAATGATTATAATAGTCCAACTATATAATCAAATATAATCCAAATTAATTAACCTCAATTACATTGATTACTATAATCCAATTATAAAATCAACTGTAAACTGAAATTAATTAATTCAAATATATTGATTAATATAATCCAATTATATATAATCAAGTATAATACAGTCCAACTGTTTATTAAAACAACAATTTAAATATTAGTCCAACTAACATTTAATATTACGACGAAATAATTTGAATGAGCGCGTATGGCGAGTAATTGAACGAATATTGCAAATTCAATTCTTGCCTCCCACTATTTTTCGTCGAGCCTCTAACCCTCTGTCGAGTACTCGGGAAACCGTGTTTCCTAGTGGGCTAGGATCCCGTTAAATATCACACAATCTTGACTTTGGCCAACAAATTGTATGATAATTAACTAGGTAGATCTCGAAGATCAATTGGATCTCATCCAACTCCTAGATCCAGTAGGTGGACATCCAAGTCCCAAACATATATCTTATATATGCCTATACATCGAATATATACCCTAACCTTTTTCCTCTGAATCAACTAGGCCTTGGCTTTGGCACAACAAACCTAGTGATCCCAGTCAAGCGCGGACCCATTGACATGGAAGCTTCGTAATCAATGTCAATGGACAAGAAGTGGTCTTGACTTTGGCCAACAAACCACAACTTGGACACGACACCGATATGGAACAAAGCCTCGTGATTAAAACACATCTTCGACGGACAAGGGCTTGACTTTGGCCAACAACCCATGCCAATCTAGGATCTTGAGCAAGAATCACTCAATGGAAGGAAAAGACGCATGATATTTGATGAGGGCTTTTCGTGTGCAAATTGGCTACCAATTTAATTATCTTTGTTAAGGTCTCATCATCATACACCCTTAAACATGCATTCTAAACACATAATAAAGCGCATATGATAAAATAATAATGATATGCGGATGGATATTTTACATTGATCCTAGATCAAATCTCTCACTTTCTCTCTCCCGCTAGCACAATATTTCTCTATACCCGTTACACTACACTTCTAAAGAAACCTCATTTACATTGAGGGGAATAGGTGAGAAGAGAATACAAAGAAATAGGAGGATGATAAAACTGGACTCGCAGGTCCAATTAATAAATCAAATTTATTACAATTTCCAAAATCGCCCCACCCGACTAATATCCATCCGATATACATTATTCAACATCACAACCATGTATTCATACAAGCATGTTATCAATCAATCTAATCAAATTAATTAATCTGATAATTAGTGATCATCCAATGTTCAAACAAAGATTTGATTTTGTTCGAGTCAAACTCGTATTGCGAACAAGTACTAAAGTACGAATTCCCGAATTAAAATTAAATTACATGATTAAATCCAATTTAATACGTATTTAATTCTAATTCATTATTTAATTCCAAATTAAATATTACACTTTATAAAATAAACCTTTACGACTTAAATTCCAAATTTAATCGTTACGGGTCTCAAAGCCCGATTAATATCCAATATTAATTTAATTAAAGTCCAATGGGCTTTTAATTAATTTCTTGAGGCGTGGACTTTGGTCAACTCGGGTCAAACCGAATAACCAAAATCCAATCCGGGAGTTACCCCATAAGCCCATAAATTAATTTAGGCCCATTAGGCCCAATTAAACGTTAAAGGTTCATTAGTCGCATTTGGGCCTTTTGGAAGCGGTTTTGGGCCTAATTGGATCCAACCAATTTTGGCCTAAACCAACTTTGTACAACAAAGTCCAATAAACCAATAACAACTTAAAAGCCCAAATCCAATTTTAAGGCCCAATAATTTAATTTCAAAAATTCCAAATTTCCAATTAAATTACCTAAAGTGTATAGCATTATTAATTACCCAATCAAAGTTTCCAAAACACTAAATTTGTCCAATTAATCATGCTTATCATCAATTAATCATGTCCAACATAATTAAATCAAAATCAAACCCAATTTCATGCTTCAAGTGTCTCGGCCAAAGAGGGAAATTATGCCCAAATCAAATTCAATCCAATTGAACCCAATCAAACATAAATTCAACATCCCTAAATGATTTCCAAGTCATCCAATGAACCAAAAAATCAAAAATCCAAGACATTAGGGAACTTGCCAAATTCGGCCATCCAAGCAAATTGGGGAAAAATTGTTCCAAACACTTTTTCATCAAATTGATCTAATCAATCATCAATTAAACAACATTTAAGCATTCTAAATCATCCAATTTCATTAAACATGCTCAAAATCAAGTTTACCCAAATTAAAGTTTTGGCCAACAATAAGCAAATTGGGGAAAATCAATCCAATTAATTTTTCTTCAAATTGATTACATATAACTCTAAGTTATTCATATACAAACATTCTTAAACAAACAATTTGTCAAAATCATGCTTAAATCAAAAAGCCCCAAATTTTGCTCAAGAACCCTAAAAACGTTTTATGCACAAATGGCTCAAGATACCATTGTAGAGTTTCAATCAAGTCCCAAGGATCATAAATCATGCATAAACGAGTTGAATACATATCAAAGGAGGTGCGGAATACTCACATTGATCGGTAGAGATGCAACAAAGATGAACCAAATTCGCACTTCATGTTTCTACCCCTCCAAGCTCGGTTTTGGGCCTTCTTGAACTGCAGTGGACTGCACGGTGGGGGCTGGTTCGGCTTCTTCAAGGTTCGGCCATGGGAGACACCATTGAAGCTCCAAGCTTCAAGCTTTCCAAGCTCACAAACTCACTTCCCTATCACCTTTGTATTCCTCCATGAGTGTGCTAGCACTTAGATCTTGCTACAAGATCAAAAGCTTCTCCATTTTGTGTGAAAAACCAGAAAAAATGAAGAAGAAAATCGGTCAAGGAGACCGTGAGAAGAGAGAAACCTTTTGGCTCCATTTTGCCAAAACCGTGAATGTTAATGCAGAGAGAGAGAAAGTGATGCCTTTTTGTATTACCTTTCTTTTATTATTTTACCAAGTAAGTAAATAAAAGATATACAAAACTTTTATTAAAAAGTCAAAAGCAAAAAGCAAAGCTTTCAATCAACTTTTCACCCATCACTTCTACTTTTACTTAAGTCACATCACATCACTTTAATAAAGTGACAATGTTGTCAAGTCACATCACTCAAAGTGACAATTGATTTGACGCATGATGTGACTAACGATTTGACGCTTGATTGACTTTGCGTGCCGCGCTCGAATTCGAAATGCGAATGCGCTCGTAATCACTCTCGGGCTCGGGTTCGCTAATTCCAAATTAACGAATTTTCCGTCGCATCGTAATTAAATGATTACGCCTAGCGAATTCACTATTCACGTCACTAACGAATTAATTCTAAATTAATTCGTTCGCCCGAATTAAAATCCAATTTCAATTCCGCGTCGAAATCAAATTTCGTTATAATATATCGAATATATAATTTATCGATTAATTCCAAATTAATCGTTCTCTCTCTTTAACGATATTTTATCCGAGATAAAATATCTCCGTAATTAATTCCATATTAATTTTCTTTCTCATCGAATTAATCCAGATTAATTTTCTCTCTCTTCAAATTAATCCCAGATTAATTAAAGTGCGAGTCATACGTCATCGGTGAATCTTCAGGAAGCGACCCATGAGATCTCCGGATATGTTGGCAGTAAATACGGTCGTCGGACTATCCGAACACGTAAGTACCTCGTACTATACGTTTATACCGATTTACAAGACAAGGTTGGCTTCTAGCAAAGCGCCATGCCTACCCAATTCTCCAGAAATATTCTTACAGGAATATATAGATCTGTATCAAGCGTAGTATACCGTAGTATTGTGTATATCGGCCCAGTATCGGATAGTCACGTGCTAGGGCTGGGGCTGGATAAGTGTCTGCCCTGTCCGAAGCACATGTCGGATGTCTGGTAACTGGTATCTATAATCAGATATTCATGACCTGGTCATAATATCATGATTGGATGCGCATCACTCAAGAGCACTAGTACCGTATCCTGCGTGACATCATCTCCACTATGACTGAAGTGATACTTCCGTCTTGACATCACACCCAATACACTACGACTCTCTGATAAACCCAGAAGTGGTGTACGCAGAACCGGTTAAAGCCCTGTACCACCAAGACCAAAGTCTACCGATTATCGTAAGTATTAGCGGTGCAAGTCTCAGGTTAAGACCAAATACACCTACCCTGATGTCGGACTCCCATAGACACATAGTCATAATACCAATGGGATTCCGAGGGTTCTATCCAGAGCGAAGCTGTTTCCGTACCATCGGTGAAACACAACCTCCTATCGCACTTGCATAAGTATCCAATACTTAAATATATGAGAACTATGCCGTCGTGCCCTCACAACGCGCACAAGTGCAATACTAGCCTATTCCGCATTATCGATGTCCTGTCTCGATAATACTCCGCTAGGGATATTTAATGATTAATCCTTCGTGGACTGATACTGTCTCATATCATCTCAATCCAGGAACTAATCATATGGACCTCTCTTCATTTATACATCTATGGTGATCTAATCACAAATGATGAGAGTGCAATTTCCTTGTCACATAGTTAATTTGTACAACAACACCGTGATCTGTACAAATAGTGACGCTATGGGTCATATTATCCAACATATATTAATCTTATTGAAGAAGACGAGCCGACTACGTATGAGGAAGCGATACAAGGTATCGACTCTGTTTATGGCAAGATGCCATGAATTTCGAAATGGATTCCATGTACACCAACCAAGTTGGACACTGGTTGATGCACCAGAAGGCGTAAAGCCTAGTGGATGCAAAAGTGGGTCTTCAAGAGGAAGACCGGCATGGATGGCAACATACAAACGTACAAAGCTAGGCTTGTAGCAAAAGGGTATCGTCAACGACATGGTGTCGATTATGACGAAACTTTTTCACCCGTTGCCATGATTAAATCCATTCACATAATGCTTGCTATTGCTGCATATTTCGATTACGAGATATGGCAAATGGACGTCAAAACCGATTTCCTTAACGGAAACCTTTTGGAGGATGTTTATATGCAACAGCCTGACGATTTTGTCGTACCAAGACTTGCAAGGTTTGTAAGTTAAATCGATCCATTTATAGATTAAAGCAAGCATCGCGTTCTTGGAACCAACGTTTTGATGAGATCATAAAAGAATATGATTTCGTTCAAAACGAAGATGATCCTTGTGTATATAAGAAGGTTAGTGGGAGCGCACTGACATTCATTGTCCTTTACGTTGACGATGTATTGCTTATTGGCAATGACATTCCCATGTTAACATCGATGAAAGCTTGGCTTTCATTAAAATTCTCCATGAAAGATCTGGGAGAAGCAGCCTTTATTCTAGGAATAAAGATCTACCGGGATAGATCTAGAAAGCTTCTTGGACTCTCCCAGAGTACGTACATTGACAAAGTGTTGAAGAGATTCAACATGGATCAGTCCAAGAGGGGACTGTTGCCAGTGTCACATGGCGTCACTATATCTAATGACATGTGTCCTAAAACTCAAGATGAGAGAGACAACATGAGTTGGATACCGTTCGCCTTAGCAGTCGGATCGATCATGTATGCCATGATATATACGTGACCTGATGTCTCATATGCTTTGAGCATATGTAGTCGCTATCAGGCCGATCCAGGTGATGGTCACTGGATGGCGGTTAAGAATATCCTTAAGTATCTTAGACGAACTAAGGATGCTTTCTTAATCTATGGAGATGGAGAACTTTAGGTAACTGGGTATACCGATGTAAGTTTCCAAACCGATAAAGACGACTGTAAGTCGTAATCCGAGTACATATTTTCTTTGAATAACGGAGCAGTAAGCTGGAAATCTTCCAAGTAAGAGACTGCTGCAGATTCAACAACAGAAGCGGAGTATATTGCTGCAGCTGAAGCAATAAAAGAGGCAGTTTGGATCCATAAATTCCTAATTAGATTAGGAGTAGTTCCGTTAGTAGCTGAGCCCGTTCCATTGTATTGTGACAATAACGGGGCTATAGCGCAGGCTAAGGAACCATGGTCTCATAAACGATCCAAGCATGTTCTTCGACGTTTCCATCTGATTCATGAGATCATACATCGTGGTGATGTGAAAATCGAGAAGGTCGCATCAGAGGACAACATTGCGAATCCGCTGACGAAAGCTATTCCTCAGCAAACGTTTAAGCGATATGTACATAGTTCAGGTATTAGATGCTTGAGTGACTGGCTATAGGCCAAGTGGGAGATTGTTAGATAATTATGACCCATAGAGTCACTATTTGTAAAAGACATTGTGGTTTTTGTACAAATTAATTATGTAGCAATGAAATTGCATTTTATCATTTTTTAATTTGATTACTTAATATATATAAATGATAAAAGTCCTTATGATTAGTTTCAGATTATAAGATATGAGACAGTATCAATCCATAAAGGTTTAATCATTAAATATCCCTAGTCGTAGTATTATCGAGACTAGACATCGATAGTGCGGAATAGACTAGTATCGCACTTGTGCGCGTTATGGAAGCGTAACGACATAGTTCTCATATATTTAAGTATTGGATACTTATGCAAGTGTGATAGGAGGTTGTGTTTACCGATGGTACGGAAACAGCTTCGCTCTGGATAGACCCCGCGGAATCCCATTGGTAGTATGACTATGTGTCTATGGGAATCCGCATCAGGGTAGGTGTATTTGGTCTTAACCTGAGACTTACATCGCTAGTACTTGCGACAATCAATATGCTTTGGTTTTGGTCATCCAGGACTTTAACAGGTTTTGTGTTCACCTCTTCTGGGTTTATTGAGAATCGTAGTGTATTGGGTGTGATGTCAAGTCGGAAGTATCACTTCAGTTATATGGAGATGATGATGACGCAGGGATACAGAACTGGTTCTCTATTGTGTTGCAACCATCGAGATAATATGACTTGGTCATGATTATTCGATTAAAGAGACTAGTTGCTTGTAATCTGATATATGCTTCGTACGGGACAGACACTATTCCAGCCTCAGGCCTTGCATGTGACATCAGATACGGGATCGCTATACACAATACTACGTATACTACGCCTGACAAAGATCGTATATTCCATTAAGAATATTTCTGGAGAATTGGGTAGGCATGTCACTTTGCTAGAAGCCAACCATGTCTCATATATCGGTAAAAATGTAGAACGAGGTACGTACGTGTTCGGATAGTCCGATGATCGGATTTACTGCCAACATATCCAGGGATCTCTTGGGTCGCTTCCCGAAGATTCACCGATGACGTATGATTCGAACTTAATTAATCTTGGATTGATAGCGGAGATATTTTATCTGGGATAAAATACTATTTGAAGAGAGAGAAACGATTAATTTGGAATTAATCGATAAAAATAATATATTCGATATATTAAACGAAATTAGATTTCGACGCGGAATTAAAATTAGATTTTAATTCGGCAAACAAGTTAATTTAAAATTAATTCACTAAAGATGTGAATAGTAAATTTGATTTAATTACGTCGCAACGGAAAATTCGATAATTCAGAATTAACGAAATTGAGCCCTCCGATTTTGAATCAAGTGCGGCCATAAGTCACATCACTCGTCACATCGCTCATCACATCACATGTCACTTTAGTGATAGATGTCAATTCATATTTTTGGTGAGTGACAACTAGTCACTATTCATTATGTTGGTTGTTGAGAGCCTTTAATGCCATTTTGGCTCCAAATTTGAGTTTTGACTTTTTGAAAGCCATATACCAAAGTTGGAAAACACTTTAGGCATTACTTGTTTTTGGAAAACAAAATCAAACAAAATAAAAACACACACTCTCTCTCAAACCCTCACATTGCCGTGAGCCTCCACCAAGAATAAGGAAATTGTTTTCTTTTCTTTACTTGCTAGCACACTTCAAGAATCAATACAAGGTGATAGGGAAATCATCTCAAGAGCTTGGAATCCTTACAAAGCTTTGAGCTTATTCATCTTCTTCAAAGTACCTCCTTGGCCGAAACTTTAAAGGATCAACAAGGGAGGAGATTTTGTCTTCAACACATCTCAAAATCCGTTCAATGTAAGTGTGTTTCCGCCTCACTTCTTTGAGTATTCATTCTTTTCATTGCTTAAATATGATCTTGGGACTATAGTAGAAACCAACAGAACTATCAGCAGTGGTAACCGAAGCCAACATAGTTAGGAATCCGAGAGAATGCTGGGTAGACATTGGGGCTACTCGTCATATCTGTGCAGATAGCAAGATGTTTTCCATGTACCAGAAGGTCGATGGTGGCGATCATCTGACAATGGGAAACTCGTCTACTTCTCAGGTGGTTGGACAAGGCACAGTGGTTCTGAAGATGACATCTGGAAAGGAGCTAACATTGAAGAATGTACTGCATGTTCCAGATATTCGGAAGAATTTGGTCTCAGGCTCTCTTCTTAGTAAGGTTGGTTTTAAGCTTGTATTTGTTTCTGATAAGTTTGTAATGACTAGGAATGATGTGTATGTAGGAAAACGATACATAACTGAGGGCATTTTCAAGCTAAATGTAATGACTATCAATCGTGCTATTAATAAAGCTAGTACTTCTGCTTATATTATTGAGTCAAAAAATGTATGGCATGGGAGGTTAGGACATGTTAATTATGATACCATGCGTAAATCAATTAACATGGACCTTATACCTAAATTTGCAATTGATAGCCAACATAAGTGTGAGGCATGCGTTGAGGCAAAAATGCATAGAACATCATTTCATTCTGTTGAACACAGTTCTGAACCTTTAGAACTTGTACACACTGACGTGTGTGACATCAATATTGTTCAAACAAGAGGTGGTAAAAAGTACTTTGTGTTAGTGTTCCTAGAACATGCCAAAGATCTAATAAGCAAGAAAAGGTGTTCATAATTCATTATAAGTTGCGGAATTACTTACATTGAATGGATTTAAGCTTTTAAAATTTTGAGAAGAAGATCTCCAAGATCCTTCCTTTGTTGATTCCAAGCTTTGAGTTGGTTTCCAAGATCCTTCATTTGATGATTCCAAGCTTTGAGTTGTTTAAATGAAGATCTCCAAGATCCAACCTTTGTGTTGATTCCAAGCTTTGAGTTGGTTTCCCTATCACCTTACAAGACTTCTTAAAGTGCTAGCTTTGTTGATTTTGCCACAAAATCAAAGAGATAGAGAAGCATGCTCACGCCCATGGTAGAGAGAAAGCTAGGGTTTTTGTTCCTTTTGTGTTTTGTGTGTTCTCTACACAAATGAGAGAGAGAGATAGGTTTTGGTAAAAGCCAATTTACCCTTTTCACCTAAACAAGGTGGTTGGGTAAATGGTTTTGCCAAAACCAATCCAAGGTGGTTGGAAAGTTGATGGTATGGCATAAATGCCAACCACTCCCCCAACTACCACATTAAAGTGGGCCCCACATTTGAATTCAAAATTCAAATGGATTCTACGAATGTTTGCCGCGACTCGGATTCGTTTAATCCGATTAAACGAATTTCCGTCGCTAAATAATTAAATCTAATTTAATTAAATGACGACGCCTCGTAAATATATTACGAATTCCGTTTACGAATTAATTCTAAATTAATCTGTTCGCTCATATTAAAGTCTGACTTTAATTTCGTAATGAAATCCAATTCATATTAATATATCCGATATATTAATTTTAGCCCATATGAATAAATTAAATAGAAAAATCAAATTTAACTATTAAATTAATTTTACCGATTAATTCCAAATTAATCGCGCTCTCTCTCTTTCGAACACATTTAATCCCAGATTAAATAATACCTCAATTAATCCCAGATTAATTTTCTCTCTGTTAATTAATCCCAGATTAATTCTCTCTCTTAATTAATCCCAGATTAATTCTAATCCGAGTCAACTGTCATCAGTGAATCTTTGGGAAGGACCCAAGAGATCCCTGGTTATGTTGGCAGTTAATACGGTCATCGGATTATCCGAATATGTGCGTACCTCGTACCACGTGCTTACCGATTTACAAGACATGGTTGGCCTCTAGCAAAGCACCGTGCCTACCCAATTCTCCAGAAATATTCTTACTGGAATATATAATCTATGTCTGGCGTAGTATACGTAGTATTGCGTATACCGATCCAGTATCGGATGTCACGTGCTAGGCCTGGGGCTGGAATTATGTCTGCCTCGTACGGAGCACATGTCGGATGTCTAGTAACTAGTCTCTATAATCAGATGAACATGACCTAGTCATATCATCCCGATGACTGCAGTACTTAAGAGTTCTAGTTCTGTATCCAACGTGACATCATCTCCACTATAACTGGAGTGATACTTCCGTCTTGACATCACACCCAATACACTACGATTCTCAATATACCCAGCAGAGGCGTACACAGAACTGGTTAAATCCATGGACGACCAAAACCAAAGCATATTGATTATTGCAAGTATTAGCGGTGCAAGTCTTAGGTTAAGACCAAATACACCTACCTTGATTTCGGACTTCCATAGACACATAGTCATACTACCAATGGAATTCCGAGGGGTCTATCCAGAGCGAAGCTGTTTTCCGTACCATCGGTAAAACACAACCTCATATTACACTTGCATAAGTATCCAATACTTAAATATATGAGAACTATGCCGTTGTGATCCCACAACGCGCACAAGTGTAATACTAGTCTATTCCGCATTATCGATGTCCAATCTCGATAATACTACGACTAGGGATTATTTAATGATTAATCCTTCGTGGACTGATACTGTCTCATATCATCTCAATCCAGGAACTAATCATAGGGACCATTTATACATCTAGGTGATCTAATCACAAATGATAAGAGTGCAATCTCCTTATCACATAGTTAATTTGTACAACAACACCATGATCTTTACAAATAGTGACGCTATGGGTCATAATTGTCCAACAATCTCCCACTTGGCCTATAGCCAGTCACTCGAGTGTCATACACCCGAACTATGTACGGTTCGCTCAAACTGCTGAGGAAAGGCTTTCGTCAGCGGATTTGCATGATTATCGTCTGATGCGATTTATACGATCATCACATCGCCACGATGTATGATCCGAACGAATCAGATGAATAGTCGAAGTATATATCTGGATCGTTGATGAGAGATAACGATTAATTTGGAATTAATCGATAAATTAATATATTCGATATATTAATCAAAATTGGATTTCGACGCGGAATTAAAATTAGATTTTAATTCGGGCGAATGAATTAATTTAGAATTAATTCGTTAGCGACGTGAATAGTGATTTTGCTAGGCATAATCATTTAATTACGTCGCAACGGAAAATTCGTTAATTTGGAATTAGCGAACCCGACCCCGGGATTGTTTGCGAGCGAATTCACATTTCGAATTTGAGTGCGGCACGCAAGTCAAATCAAGCGTCAAATCATTAGTCACATCAAGCGTCAAATCACATATCACTTTGAGTGATGTGACAATTGATTGATTGATTGATGTGAGTTGATGTGAGATGATGGCAATCATTTAATGCTTGATTTTTTTGAAATTGAAAAATGGTATATGTTAATTGATTTTTGGAAATTAATTAACAATTACACATTTCATTTTCTCTCTCTTGATATACGGTTTTTTGGGAGCCAAAAACCACAACTCTCTCTTCTTTTTCCTCTCTTCTTCCTCACGCCCAAAAGGCTGTTCTTCACTGGTTTTGCAGAAAAACCGTGAGTCTTGGAGAAAGATGAGTGATTTTGTTGCAAAATCAAAGTGATAGCACACTCTAGGAGACATACCAAGGTGATAGGGCAGTGATTTCGTGAGCTTGGAATCCATTTTGGAAGCTTGGAGCTTGGAGCTTCAAAGGACATCCATGGCCGAATTCAAAGGACAACAAAACAGCCCACTGCCGAGCTTGGAAGAGGAATGAAATGGAGTTTTGTTCTTCGATGCATCCAATCCGTTCATTGTGAGTATTCCGCACC
This sequence comes from Zanthoxylum bungeanum, assembly GCA_019454045.1. Classification (NCBI taxonomy): domain Eukaryota; kingdom Viridiplantae; phylum Streptophyta; class Magnoliopsida; order Sapindales; family Rutaceae; genus Zanthoxylum; species Zanthoxylum bungeanum. Next base: position 208,700 of record SKCR01013349.1, read on the forward strand.
TCCTTTGATGTATATTCACATGTTTTTTATGCTTGATTTCATCATTGGGGCCTTAATAGAAACTAACACATGCTATAAGAAGCATTAAGCTTAAGACTCAATAAACAAACTAAAGAATTACCCATAAAAAGAAAATCAATTATTAAGTGTGTGAATTGTGTTTCATCACTTCCCTAGAATAGAAATAAAATGTTGGGGTTAGAGGATCCACATTTAATATTTCTTATCTAGGAATCTCACTTATTATAATATATAAATTATTTTCTGTTTTGCTTTCTCAGGAGTTAATAATGTTAAACATTTAAAACCAGCCATATAGGCGGTAAAGTAATTTATATTTAAACCAGCCATGTAGGCGGTAATAAAGTCTGCCATTTATTAATCCGGTTAAATTATAATTTAAATATTATAATTAAGTGAGATTAAACTAGATAATTATATTAAATATTTCACCTTTTACCCCAGCGGAAGAATCAACTACAAAACATAAAAGTAAATAAAATGCTGTAATAAAAATTAAAAATAAAAATACATAATTTAAATATTATTAATATTTTACAAAATAGATGTTATCCTATGAAATCAGGGAAAAACTCCCAAGGAAAGCACATCAAATGAGGTGCAAATAAGCTCAATTTATAGGCTTCTGAACCGCCTCATGTCGCGACGCCAAATTCCTTCTTGCGTCGCGACGCGGGCTTACGTTGACTCGGTCAAACACGCGTTGAATTTGACTGTTGACGTGGATTTCGTCAGCCCAATAAGATCTCGACATGTGGCACGTGGTAAGATCGGTCCAATGACATCTTGACATATGGCGAAGATGATTCACGGATGATTCGGTCCATTCAGAAGATGACACGTGTCACGCGGAATGTCGGTGCCATAGGATTGTGACACGTGTCACAACGCATGTTAGTAGATCCTCTGTGATGATGACACGTGGCACGGCGCACGTTAGCAGGTCAATTTCTCAAATTTTGACATGTGTCATCGGCGTAGGTTAGCAGTATGTGGCGCACATTATACGTCGCGACGCGCCAAATTATGATTTTGCCCTTTTTGTATTTTTTTTTCTGTTTTGGCCCCAAATTACTTCCAATGCTTCCCAAACTTTATTTATCTGTAAAATAACAATAAAACACATCAAAACGTTCACAAAACTCAAGAAACTATACAAAATATTAGGTTAAATGAGTGGGAATTAGTGATATAAATACCACTCATCACACCCCCAAACCTAACATTTTGCTAGTCCTCGAGCAAAACATAAAAATAAAATTAAGCTAAACCACTTTCGTAGGGATCACAGTTGCATTTAGCGTATGCAACAAGCCTTTAAACCGCTAGGTGTCCCTAGTGGATGAGTTTTAGTCTCGTGAGGGTTTACAACAATGATACCCACAAACATTTTACAAAAGTAAAAAGGTAGTGAAACTAATGCACACAAGAACAAAAAGACAAGAGAAAAGAAAATAAGACTAATGCACACAAAAACAAAAAGATAAAATAATAGAAATAAAAATAACATCCTCAGAGAATGTCTAGCATCAAAGTTAGAGGAACATTCAAAATACATATTTCAACTAAAATCCCTTCTTTTGAACAACATATCTATATTAGACTCAAAATGTGTGTGTGAATAATTCTGCAAACAGCTTCGACTCTAAGTTTTCAACTCGGTGATTTCATCTCAACTTTCAGCAGTTAATGGGTCAAACCAATCTGAGTATATAAAATTTTTCTGTCTACTACAATCAGCACATGTGAGGTATGTGATTTTTCTATATTTTTTTTCTTTTTTTATTTATAAACAATATCTTTCATCTATATAACGAGCTTTGGGCCGGTGGCTCCCAAACCAGTTGGCTTTAGGGCACCAGGTGTTAAGACACCCCTACAGACTTAATTACTCAGACTTCAGATATATATATATATATATATATATATATATATATATATATATATATATATATATTTTCAACATCTTTGATCAATGTAGCGAGTTTTGGGCTAGTGACTCCCAAATCAGTTGGTATTAGGGCACTAGGTGTTAAAACACCCATACGAACTTAATAACTCGGATCTCAGACGTTTGTTTTTTCATACCTCACATAATAATTGTATACAGAAACAGAAACTCAGGCAAACGGTCATTCATCAACCACTGATTATTTTAACTAATCACTTTGTTAATTCCTTATTATCTAACTGCTTACAAAACTATTTTTAAAAGTGCGCACGAGTCTGACCTAGATATGCAATTCAAAATATGGATATAAGTGAAATTAGCATTTATCTTTTCCTAAAACTTTTTGACTAAACAAACAATCAAATCATAGGACACAATTTTTTTTTTTTGGGTTTTTTCGATTTTAAAACACACACAAAATGCAGAAGGTAAAAAAATGCTGAAAAACACACAACATGCAGAAAGGAAAAATTTTAACGGAATTTTGAAAAAATTAAAAGCAAATAACCCACACCCCCAAACCTAAATCTAGCATTGTCCCCAATGTGTTACAAAATAAAAAGAAAAAGAAGGGAACAATAATACCTGAGTTTTTTAATCATCAGCCTCCTCCTCGTCACTGTCATTCTCTGGTGGGTCAGGGAACTCTGGAATGTTTATGTGCAAATCCTGGGCCATTTGTTGAAGTACTTGGCCGATTGCTCTGTTATACTGAAGCATGTAGTCCACACGAGATCCCAGTCGCCGAACTTCTTGAGATATAGTGTGAGGCCGAGATGATCCTTGTGGTGGTTGAGGCGGTTGCTGTGGTTGTTGTGCAGGTGTAGAAGAGGATGATCCAACAGAAGCTTGTCTCTCTGTATGAATTTGCTGGATGATGCGGGCTATCAATGCAGTCATGGGCTGCATCATTTCTTCTCTTGGGTCAATAGGGACCATGGCCAATATGCAGAGTGAAGTAATCAAATGACAGTATAAAAGGCCAGCTTGTGTTGAATTCGCATCCCAAACAATGTTAGTTGTCATCAGCTCTCCCACATTAATTGAATAACCCTCTAGTAAGCAATACAGCAAAATCATCATTTCTTTTGTAAAATATGAGATGTGGGTCCCAGAGAGCAGTGATCAGGTAAGGAAGTGAAACCACACTTTAGCTTTAGGTCTTAGAGATTTAGAACTCATCTTCAAATATTCCCCGCTGCTACTCATTTCCCACGTAGCATTGGGGATACACAGTATCTCTGTCAAGTGAGTGATATCTATTTCATTCCTTACCGCTGAATACTCATCAACTTCCATATCTGGTAACCCATAAAACCTATTAATAGTTGTAGAATTAAATGTTACTTGTTGTCCTCTAACCATCACCACATATGCATGATGCTCGGGAGCATTAGCATAAAACTCTCGTACTATATAAATACAAGCAGGGCGGGGTTGCTGGCAAAGCTTTTACCAGTGCCTGGTGGTAATAACTCTATCGATCTCCGGGAATAGTCCGGGGTTTATCTCAAAACCCTTCTCCATAATAACAACCTTGTTCCTCCTTCCCTTATCAAATCTCTGTTCAGCAGCTTCCGAAACAAATCTAGTTCTGTCAAAACTGGGTTCGGTAGATGTTGAAGCCCTAGATCTCTTTGGCGGCAATTTTACAGTTTGAAGAAAATTTCGACATGGTCTCATCTAAAAACTCAAATTTTCCCAAAATTCACCCTAAATTTATCACTACAACGTCAAACTTCACCTCCAAATCTATGAAATTCAAAAAAAAAAAATTTCACAGCCACACTTCCAAATATCCAAATTTCAACAAAATTCACCACACAAAATCCCACAATTTTCGTTTATCCTCCTTGTAAATTTGGAAATTCAAGAGATAATGAAGAGTTCAAGAATGATTTAACCAGTCCGAAAATGGTAATCTTGTTGCAGGAAGAACCGGATATGAAGATGGAGGGTCTCGGTCTTGGGTGTCTCGGTCTCGGTCTCGGTCGTGGGTGTCTCGGTCGTGGGTGGTGGTTTGTGAGTTTTGAAGGAAAAATTGAAGGAGATGATGTAAATTTGTAGCGTGTTTGAGTGATTTGATGAGTTTAGAAGACTTTTGGTTGAAGGTTTGGTGTTTGGAGGGTCGGTTTTCCGAGGAAAAGTTGAGAGGAAATGGTGAAAATTGGAAGAGAAAACTGTGATCTGTGGTGCGGCTGCTGGTTTATGACCAGTTATAGAACGTCTGTCGCGACGCCAAATTGCTTCTTGAGTCACGACGCTCGATTTTTTAGGGTTAGGGTTTTGTGTCTTGAGAGTGATACATATTTAAGTGTAAACACGTGAGCTTGTGAGATTGTGAGGTTGTGAGAATATCTAATTATTTTCACATATTGTTACTTCTAATCTATTTGTTGAAGCTTTGAGATGGAAGGTACTAGTTTGACAGTGGATGAGAAACTTGAGGCTTTAGAAAGGAAATTCATAGATATGATGGAAAACATGAATGCTGCTTTTGATAAGTCGTCCAGGGAAGTAGAGAGTAATCGAACAGGCAGTGTTCCCAGACCACCACCTCGACATATACCACCACCTCAGAATGTGGCACCACGACGGGTACCACCAGATGAAGAAGAAGCTGAAAATGAGTTTGATGATTCTGATGATCTTAATGATGTTGAGGAGAGATTTCAGCCAGGGCCTGATAGGAGGCCTAATAAGAGGTTTGATATGAGGAATGATCGGAGGGATATGCGGTTTGATGGTAGAGTTGCATTTGATGACAGGCGTGAGGATTATGACAATAGGGGTTACGGTAGACATGGTGATGTTGATGGTGATTTGAGTAGCATCAAGATCAAAATACCAAACTTCCGAGGCAAGAATGATCCAGAAGCATATTTAGAGTGGGAGAAGAAAATAGAATTGATTTTCAATTGTCATCATTACTCAGATGAGAAAAAGATCAATCTAGCTGTCATGGAATTCACAGATTATGCTATGATATGGTGGGATCAGATTGTCACCAACTGAATGAGGAATTATGAGAGGCCAATTCAGACATGGGAAGAACTTCGAGGTCTCATGAGGAAATGATTTATACCCAGCCATTACTACCGAGAGTTATATCAGAAACTACAACATTTGTATCAGGGGACCAAGAGTGTAGAGGATTATTATACTGAGATGGAGGTTGCCATGATCAGGGCGAATGTAGTGGAGGATGCAGAGGCTACTTTGGCACGATTTTTAGGGGGCTTGAACAGAGAGATTGCCAACATAGTGGAGTTACATCATTATGTTGATTTGGAGGATATGCTTCACATGGCTGTCAAAGTAGAAAGGCAACTCAAGAAGAAGTCTACATCCAGATTTGGTACTCAGACTACTTCTACATGGAAGGGGAAATGGGTTCCTAATGATCGACGAGATGAAGGCTTTAACAAGCCAAGGGCTGAACCTAGTGCCAAGGGTAAAGAAGTTGCAGAACCAAGCAAGGCTAGACCGAAACCTGAAGGTACAACACCAAAGACAAATGACATCAAGTGTTTCAAGTGTTTGGGCATGAGACACTATTCTTCACAGTGCCCCAACAGGCGCACCTTAGTGATTGATAAAAAGAGTAATGAAGTACATTCTACTGATAGTGAGGTTGAAGTTGATGATGATGAGCTTGAGATTGAGGATACTAGTGATAAAGAGGGAGCTGCATACCCGCTAAATAACTTGTCCTTAGTTGTCAAGCGTTTTTTGAGTGCACAAATTATTGAGGATGAGAGTGATCAACAGAGGGAGAACATATTTCATACTAGATGATGTGTGAATGGTAAAGGGTGTAGTATGATCATTGACGAGGGCAGTTGTGCTAATGTCGCAAGTACGGCTTTAGTTGAGAAGTTGGGATTAGATTGCTTGAAGCATCCCAAGCCTTATAAGTTGCAGTGTTTAAATGATTGTGGCGAGATAAAGGTGACAAAGCAGGTGTTATTGAGCTTTACCATTGGGCCATACAGGGATGATGTCCTATGTGATGTGATACCGATGCATGCACGACATATTCTTTTGGGCAGGCCGTGGCAGTTTGATAGGAAAGTTATTCACGATGGGTTCAAGAATAAGTATTCATTTCAACATAAAGGAAAACCCATTACCTTATACCCACTCACACCAAAGCAAGTCCACGAGGATCAAGTCAAGTTGCAACTTGAGAGAGATTGAGAGATTGAGAGTGCAAACACAGCCTTGGGGAAAACACGTGAGGGGAGTGTGACCGAACCTAGTAAGGAAAATAAGGCAAATGCCGTGAGTGTTTCCAAGGGGAGTGTGAGTGAACTTAAGGGGGAAACAAAAGGGCTAGTGAAAAAAGAGCTTTTACATGGGTGAAGGTGAAGCAAGGAAAGCTTTTAAGGCTAGCAAGCTTATGCTTTTATTGGTCTACAAGGAACACCGTATTTGTATTGTTAACACTGACCTTTTGCTTCTTGTGTCCATTTCATCTCTTTTGCAGGAATTCAGTGATGTGCTGACAGAGGACATTCCTAGTGGGCTTCCACCCATAGGAGGTATTGAGCACCAGATAGATTTCATACTTGGCGTAGTCATTCCCAACACACCAGCCTACCGAAGCAATCCGGAGGAGACGAAGGAACTTCAGAAGCAAGTGAAGGAGTTGATGGAGAAAGGGTATGTTAGAGAAAATATGAGTCCATTTGCGGTACCAGTTCTTCTAGTTCCTAAGAAATATGGGTCGTGGCGTATGTGCGTTGATTGTCGAGCAATCAACAATATAACGGTAAAGTATCATCACCCTATTCCTAGACTAGATGACATGTTGGATGAATTGCATGGTTCCAAAGTTTTTAGTAAGATTGATTTAAAGAGTGGATACCATCAAATTCGAATGAGAGAGGGAGATGAGTGGAAAACTACATTTAAGACCATGTATGGCTTGTATGAATGGTTAGTTATGCCATTTGGTCTTACAAACGCACCTAGCACATTTATGAGAGTGATGAATCATGTTATGCATGCTTTTATAGGTAAGTTTGTTGTAGTTTATTTGGATGACATCTTAGTTTACAGTAAAACATTAGATGAGCATGTTACACATTTGAAGCATGTTCTTGAAGTGTTGAGACATGGAAAACTGTATGCTAACTTTGGTAAGTGCACTTTTTGTATGGATAGGATTGTTTTCCTTGGTTTTTTTGTAAGTGCATATGGCATCGAAGTTGATGTAGAGAAGGTAAAGGCGATTCAGGATTGGCCTACACCAACGACAGTGACAGAAGTTAGAAGCTTCCATGGATTAGCAAGCTTCTACTGCAGATTTGTTAAAGACTTCAGTAGTATTGATGCACCACTGACTGAAGTAGTGAAGAAAACTGTTGGTTTCAAATGGGGAGAAGAGTAGGAGCGTGTATTCCAGGATCTTAAAATGAAGTTATGTAGTGCACCAGTTTTGGCGCTACCCAATTTTGAAAAGACATTTGAGATTGAGTGTGATGCATCCGGAATAGGCATTGGAGCTGTTCTTATGCAAGAAAAGCGACCAATAGCTTACTTTAGTGAGAAGCTGAATGAAGCAGTTTTGAGGTACCCCACATATGACAAGGAGTTGTATGCGCTAGTGAGAGCCCTTGAGACTTGGCAGCATTATCTGTGGCCTCGAGAATTTTTGATCCATAATGATCATGAATCATTGAAGCACTTGAAGGGCCAAGGTAAGTTGAACAAACGACACGCAAAGTGGTTGGAGTTCATTGAGACATTTCCATACGTAATTCGCTACAAACAAGGTAAGGAAAACATTGTCGTTGATGCACTATCGTGAAGGTATGCTTTAATTACTTCATTGAGTGTAAGAATGCTTGGGTTTGAATTTATTAAAGAACTTTATGCAAATGATAGTGACTTTAGTTCCATCTATGCTGAATGTGAAAAGTCTACCTTTAATAAATTCTATCAACATGACGGGTTTCTGTTTAGGGAGAATAGATTATGCATTCCTGTTTGTAGTATGCGTGAGTTGTTAGTTAGAGAAGCGCATGGGGGAGGTTTAATAGGGCACTTTGGCATTTCTAAGACCTTAGGGGTATTGAGTGAATATTTTTATTGGCCTTAAATGCGGAGAGATATTGAGCGTTTGTGTGATAAATGCTTGATTTGTAAAAAGGCTAAATCTAAGGTTATGCCTCATGGGTTGTATACACTGTTTCCTGTACCTAGTGAGCCGTGGGTAGATGTATCAATGGACTTTATATTGGGTTTACCTAGGACTAGGCATGGTAGAGATTCCATCTTTGTAGTGGTTGATAGGTTCAGTAAGATGGCACACTTTATAGCATGTCATAAAACTGATGATGCCACTAACATTGCTGACTTATTCTTTAAAGAAGTGGTACGACTCCATGGAATTCCACGGAGTATAGTTTCAGATCGTGATGTTAAATTCCTTAGTCACTTTTGGAAACTTTTATGGGGTAAGTTAGGAACAAAAATTTTGTATTCTACTACTTGTCATCCCCAAACTGATGGACAGACTGAAGTGGTTAATAGGACTTTGACTCAGTTATTGCGTACTATTGGCTCTAAGAACTTGAAAACTTTGGAGGATTGTTTGCCTTTTGTTGAATTTGCATATAATCGTAGCATTCATTCTTCCACATCTTATTCACCATTTGAAATTGTTTATGGTTTTCAACCACTAACTCCATTAGATTTCTTACCATTGCCTGTTGATGAGCATACATGGTTAGATGGAAAAAAGAAAGCTGATTTGGTGAAATACATACATGAGAAAGTAAGAGAGCACATACAACGAAAGAATGAACAATATGCTTCTCATGCCAATAAAGGAAGAAAATGTGTGGTATTTCAACCTGGAGATTGGGTTTGGGTACACATGCGAAAGGAAAGATTTCTTGAACATCGTAAATCCAAGCTATAACCGAGAGGGGATGGTCCATTTCAAGTCTTGGAACGGATTAATGACAATGCATACAAGTTGGATTTACAAGGTGAGCATAATGTGTCTGCGACATTTAATGTTTCTGACTTAACTCTTTTTTATGCAGGTACAGATTCGAGGTCGAATCCTTTTGAAGATGGGGGGAATGACATGAATCCAGCAATTCAAGGAACAAATGACATGAATCCAACAACTCAAGGAACATTAGATCCTTTGTAATTGCCAACAGGTCCAATCACACGCCAAAGAGCTAAGAAGATCAGAGACGCAATGGCGGGGCTAGCGCAGAATGCCATGGTTGAGTGTAACAGACAACTCCGAGGCATATTGGCGTCATATGAGGGCTTCAATGGAGTGGGTCCAAAGCTATTTCACTTGAACCAAGTCATACCAGAGTAACGCACCAGCAATCTTGAAGCCGAGTATATTTCTAACGGATCAAGCCGATTCAAGCCCGACACTAAATATTCGGCCAAGTCAAGACTTATTGGACTTTATGACACATCATTATGCCTTTATACATGGAAGCCACGAATTTGGAGGACTTTTGGTGCAAGGAAACAACTTTAGACAAATTTAGAAAAGTTTTACACATTTGTTGACTTTTATGATTTTGTGTTTTTACTTTAGACTTTTTTGGCAAAGTTATTTATTAAGTCTTTATTTGTTTCTTTTGACTTTGTATTTGTTATTAAATGTCTATTAAGGGCATGGAATTAATTCACTTAGGGTGTTTTGGTCATTTTGCACCCATTAGGGTTTATTTCATTGTACTATTTAAACTCATTTCATCTTAATGAGAAGCTAATCACCAAATTTCGAATTTCATCTTCATTTTGAGGTCTTGGTTATTGCCTAAATTGCTTAAGGGAGGGATTCTCATTATTTCATGCAATCGACTTATCTAAGGCGTGGCAACCTTAGTGGCGTCTCCGTGCTAGCAGAACACTTCAAGGAATCATCTAAGGGTTCTCAAAGACAAGTTCTTTGTGGGTCTTCTTTGTGGCCTTGGAAGGGTTTTGTTCCTACAAAATTAAATTCGCGGTTCTTGGGGTTCTGTCCTTTGCGAGGGGTTGGTTTGGCCTAATCTTCCAAGTGAGTTTCGCGTCATTGGGTTATTTGCTTTTAATTTTTTCAAAATTCCGTTAAAATTTTTCCTGCAAAAATAACACAAAATTAAAAATAATTCTACAACATGTATACACAAAACAATTAAAAATAAATAAATAATTAAAATTATTGCATGGGTTGCCTCCCTGCTAGCGCTAAATTTTTTGTCTTCAGCCAGACATGACTGAAATCCATCTGTCAATGAGGTTTCAATGTCGTTTTGGACCTCTGATTAAAGACAATCCCATGTGCGTTGCTTTTGAAGGGTCTTTTCCAACAGTAAAGTGGTAAAAGGAATTTTGTCTCATTCAGTGCTTGTGCCACCTTTTTTATCTTTGTTGCTCCAGTAGTTCCTAAAAAGAAAGAAAGAAAATCAGGGGGTCTCGTATGGTGCTTGACTTTGAATGGGATTTCCATTCTGTCAAGCTTTTGGGCGATATCTCTAATTTTTACTCCCCGATACAACGATGTTTCCCATGAATGCACTGAATCTTCAATAAGATCAGACATTTGCTCTTCCATTTGCTCTGCTTCTTGCTCATTCTCCACATTTTCTTCACAGATGTATTTTACGATTTCTGCATTCAATTCTTCATCTGTCATCTGTGAAATGCATGCTCCATAAGTGTCAACCTGAGGATGAAAAGATGTGTCTGATTTTAGGTATTCTTCCTCTGTCGTTGACATGACTGGCTCATGCAGCTCTTCTTCAAACATTAGTGCAAAGCATTCTCCAATATCTTCATTTTGAGGATGGAAAGTTTCACCCTCAATTTTTATTGATACGAACAACTCAACTTCATCATCATCAGAGTCCGAATAATAAAAGGAAAATAGAGACTTTGCTGGTTTGGGTTCTTGAACTGATACCTCTGGTTGTTGATACTGCTCAACCTCCTCCTCTGTTGAGGTGTCAATGTGAAATTATGGGTATTCGAAGGCTTCGTCAGTTTTATCTGAATATGCTCCTTCAGGTATGCAGCTCTGGTTTTCTGTTAATTGTCTCGTTTGATCAGTCATTCTGTGAATGGATGCTTCTTGACTCTGAAACATTGCATCCCACTTTTCATTACTTTTCTTGAGCATGTCCACTATTTCTCTTATCATCTGTTTTTCCTCTGGTGAATATCGTTGTGGTTGTTGATGAAGATCGTAGGTAGATGGTGGATAAGATGGAAAATATGATGGTTCTTCGTACCTTGAATGGTTCCAATAATTCTGCCACTCTGAAAGGTATATACATTGATCGCTCGGGTGGTTACCATCACAAATTACACATCTCCCCATTTCGTTCTGTTGAGCAAATGTAGAACTGATTGGTTCTGACATCCAATGATAGTTGTTGGGCTGGACAACAGGCCTCAGAAAATCGGACTGTTGCTCCCTGAATTGAGGTGTATCTTTTTCTAGTAAAGCTCGAAATCTTTCAATCTCCCAATATTGTTCCATTGTTCAACCACCTGAAAATAAAGGAAATAAATAAAAATTACAGATAAAAATAAAGAAAATTAGATACAAGTAAATTAGATAGCTTCAAAATTAATAACTCAAGAAAAATAAGTCCCCGGCAACGTCGCCAAAAACTTGACCGATGCGTAATCACACGCGTATAACACAAGCGCACGTATCGTTCAAGTAGTATAAAAATATCGATCCCACGATGACTTAATTCCTACTATTGTTATTAATTATTGAATCTATTTATTTATAGGTATCTAATTGAGAGAGAAGAGAATGATTGCTTGATTGGTTGGTTGAATTTGGATTTGCTTAAATAAAATACTTAAAGATATAAAAGAAATTACTAAGGAAAATAACAAAAGACTCAAAGATCTAGGGTTGTGAATCCACATAATATTATTAAAAAAATGAATTGATTCTCTTATATATGTGTAATAATTTGCTAACCTGGAACACGAAAATATGCAAAAGCCTCTGTCGATGGTCAGATGCAAATACCCAGTATAACCCAATTGAACCATATGTCTATGTCAACCACATTACCTGGATTCATTAAGATTAAGTTCCAATTATGGCTACCTCCGCCCGACAGGTATATGTATATCTTGTAAGGAAATCTATTAAAGGGTTATCTATCCTCAAGGAAGATCGTGGGATATTGAATCTATGACTGAAACCTAAAATCCCTTCGTCAAGTTCATTTTAAGTTTACCACATCAATCTTATTTGTGATCAAACAACAAGAAGCATTAAGCTTAAGACTCAATAAACAAACTAAAGAATTACCCATAAAAAGAAAATCAATTATTAAGTGTGTGAATATTGTGTTTCATCACTTCCCTAGAATAAAAATAAAATGCTGGGGGCTAGAGGATCCACATTTAATATTTCTTATCTAGGAATCTCACTTATTATAATATATATATATATATATATATATATATATATATATATATATATATATATATATATATTATTTTCTGTTATGATTTCTCAGGAGTTAATAATGTTAAACATTTAAAACCAGTCATATAGGCGGTAATCCATTTAGTCCAACTACACCAGCCATATAGGCGGTAATTATCTGTCACATAAAGACCAGCCATATAGGCGGTAAAGTAATTTATATTTAAACCAGCCATATAGGTGTTAATAAAGTCTGCCATTAATTAATCCGGTTAAATTATAATTTAAATATTATAATTAAGTGAGATTAACCTAGATAATTATATTAAATGTTTAACCTTTTACCCCATCGGAAAAATTAACTACAAAACATAAAAGTAAATCAAATATTGTAATAAAAATTAAAAATAAAAATACATAATTTAAATATTATTAATATTTTATAAAATAGATGCTATCCTATGAAATCAGGGAAAAAATCCCAAGGAAAACACACCAAATAAGGTGCAAATGAGCTCAATTTATAGGCATCTGAACCGCCTCGCGTCGCGACGCCAAATTCCTTCTTGCGTCACGACGCGGGCTTAAGTTGACTCGGTCAAACACGCGTTGAATTTGACTGTTGACGCGGATTTCGTCGGCCTAATAAGATCTCGACACGTGGCATGCGGTAAGATCGGTCCAATGACATCTTCACATGTGGCAGAAGATGATTCGCGGATGATTCGATCCATTCAGAAGGTGACATGTGTCACATGGAGTGTCAGTGCCGTAGGATTGTGACACGTGTCACGTCGCATGTTAGCAGATCCTTTGTGATGATGACACATGGCACAGCGCAAGTTAGCAGGTCAATTTTCTCAGATTTTGACACGTGTCCCCGGCGCAGGTTAGCAGTATGTGGCGCATGTTAGACGTCGCGACGCGGGCAGCGCGTAGCGACGCGCCAAATTATGATTTTGCCCTTTTGGTCATTTTTTCTCTGTTTTGGGCCCAAATTGCTTCCAATGCTTCCCAAACTTTATTTATCTGCAAAATAACAATAAAACACATCAAAACGTTCACAAAACTCAAGAAACTATACAAAATATTGGGTTAAATGAGTGGGAATTAGTGATATAAATACCACTCATCACATGGTCATTACATTTTGCACACATCTCGATATATTTTGAATACTGGAATTAATAAACATAAATTATCTAAAATTAATAATATTGAACTTTAGCACATGAGGTTGGGTCATATAATAGTGAAATGCCTAACCCATTTGGTTAGGAATGGTTTGATTCCAGATCTCACCATTGAACCTTATCCAACCTGTGAATCTTGTATTCGGGGTAAAATGACCAAAGTCGCATTCTCGGGTGTTGGACACCAAGCCACTGACTCATTAGAACTCGTACATTTTGATGTATGTGGTCCTATGAGTCAGACTACTCATATTGATTTTTCATACTTCATTACCTTTACCGATGATGTGTCAAAGTATGGTTATGTTTATCTGATGAAACATAAATCGAAAACCTTTGAAAAGTTCGAAGAATTCTGAAATGAAAAAGAAAAACAAACTGGTTAATATATTAAATGTCTTCGATCTGATCGAGACGATGAATATATGAGTGGAGATTTCACTGATTATTTAAAGGAGAATGTTATTCTCACTCAATATACTCCATAAAATAATGGAGTGTCAAAAATGAGAAATCGGATATTATTGGATATGGTCCGATCTAAGTTGAGTTTTACAGATTTGCCCTATTTCTTATGGTGTTATGCTCTTTTAACTGCCGCACATCTTTTGAACAAGATTCATTTTAAAGCTTTTCCTACAACTCCGTATGAGATATGGACCGGTAAGAAACCGAATCTTAATTATATTAAGGTTTGGGGCTGTCCTACATACGTCATGGTGGCTCAGTAGAATAAGTTTTTGCCTCGAGAACAAAGGTTTAGGTTTGTTGGATATCCTTCAAATACGAAAGGATATTTGTTCTATGATACCGAGCATCGAAATGTGTTCGTAGCTCATTTCAGAAAATTTCTAGAGGTAGACGTTTTTACTTAAGGAGGTAATCATAGACATATTGAATTTGATGAAGTACAACTTGAGACCAACGAACCAACGGAGAAACCTGAAACTCAAGTAGATGAAGAACCTTCATTACCTACACTTCATAGGTCCGAAAGGGTATATAGACCTCATGAATGCTTGTATTTGATACAAGGAATGAGTCTTGATGTTCTCTTAGTAGAAGAGACTGACCCTTTTACCTATAGAGAAGCGATGTTGGACATCGACTCCGTGAAGTGGCAACAAGCCATGAAATCAGAGTTAGACTCTATGCATCTGAATCAAGTTTGGGACTTGGTTCAGTAACTTGAAGGAATTATTCCTATTATTTGTAAATGGGTTTACAAGAGGAAGTGCGAGCCTGAAAAAAAGGTTAAAACCTTTAAGGCCTGACTGGTAGCTAAAGGTTAAACACAGTGACTTGGTGTCGACTACAATGAAATTGTTTACCAATAGCGATGCTAAAGTCTATCAGTATTTTATTGTCTATTGCCGCTTACCATGGTTATGCGATTTGGAAAATGGATGTCAAAACGGCTTTTCTAAATGGATTTCTTGACGAAGAAATCTATATGGAACAGTCGAAGGGTTTTGTATCCAGTGAAAATTTGGGTATGGTATGTAAGCTTAAGAAGTCCATTTATGGACTTAAATAGGCTTCATGAAGTTGGAATCTTTGATTCGATGAGATAATCGAATTGTCTAATTTTTTTCAAGAATTTGGAAGAATCATGTGTGTATAAGAAGGGCAATGGGAGTATGGTGGTATTTTTAGTTCTCTACGTTGACGACATCCTGATCATTGGGAATGATATTGGGATAATGCAAGACGTCAAAGCTTACCACTGTAAGAATTTCTCCATGAAGGACCTGGGTGAAGCTTCTTATTTCTTAGGCATAAAACTCTATAGAGATAGAGAAATGTTGCTTATTAGGTTATCTCAATCAACGTATATAAATAAGATCTTAGAAAGGTGCAATTTTGGTAACTGTAAGACAAAAAATATATCGTTTAGACATGGCCTACATCTTTCGAAGAAGATGTGCCCACAAACAGAAGATTAGAAGATTAGAATGTCTAATTAGCCTTTTGTTTCGTGTTTGGACAGCATCATGTATGTCATGTTATGTATTAGACTTGATATCAGCTTCACAATTAGTGTGACTGGTAGTTATCAGTCCAATCCAGTAATGACCATTGGAAGGCTATTAAACATATCCTAAAGTATCTTAAAGGTACTAAGGATAAATTTCTGTTTTATGGAGGAAATGAACTACAAGTTAATGGGTATATGGATTCAGATTTCCAATCAGATCCTGATGATATAAAGTCTACATCAGGATTCGTGTTTACCCTTAACAGAGGTGTAGTTTATTAGAAAAGTTCCAAACAGGGGTCCACAACTTATTCCACCATAGAGGCGGAATATATTGTAGCTTCTGAAGCTATAAAATAAGTTGTTTGGGTTAAGAACTTTATCACAAAATCGGGAGTTGTTCCAAGTATCGAGAATCTGATTTCGTTATACTTTGATAATAATGGAGCCATTGCACAAGCAAAGGAACCAATGGCGCATCAGAAGTTGAAGCATGTGGAATGGAAGTACGACATCATTCAAGAGATTGTGTCGTGAGGGGACATTATCATGTGTAAGGTCCCGAGTGAAGATAATGTAGCAAACTTGTTTACCAAGGCCATGTATAAGAAACATGTGGAGTTATACCTATAAATAAACATGTGGAGTCGATAGGTATGAGATACAATCGATATTGGCACTAGAGCAAGTGGGATAATTTGTTAGGGTTGGTGCTCGGAGCTCCAATTTTCTTATGTATTTCCCTTTAAATACTTATGTAAATATTTTATTGTGAATAAAATAAACAGTTTTTATTATATAACATCTCTTTATATTTGGTAAAGATGTAATTGACCTTAGAATGATTAGTTATGATACAGTTGTAAAAAGCATCGCAACCGACATTGAGTTGTATCATAACAGTATCATTTCTTTAATTATACTTGGTTAAGGTTTGCATTACTTGGTTAGTAAATAAACCCGTTGAGACCGGTACATGTCGTATATTGGAATCTTGGATTCCAATGGTTGATTCTCAATGAACCATGAGTCTTAGAGACTCGTATAGACATGTAAGTGTTTATATCAGATAAATATTAAACGACTCACCGAAGATTCATAATAGATACTACACTAACGTCAATAAGAATTTTCTCAAGTTGAGTAGCATATTGATTTTTTGACTTGAGGTACCAATGTGAATATATGAGATATCCTCCACACTTTGATGGCAATCACATCACCGACCTATTAAGGTCAGACCTCTGTCTGTCTGTTGGGTGTGGACTGATCCTCATGATATTTTGTGTGTGTCAAGATAGGATCTGTCAGCTCTGTGTACAAAGCATTGGTATTCAATATAGAATTAGCAATCTGTTAAATTCATGGGCCTGAGATACACTGTAAAAATGAGTTCTAAGTGTTATTAAGAGATTGCTAATATAAATGTGGACGTGATAATATGTATAGAGATTTGACGTTTATATTTATATCTCTGGAATAATCCGGATACCTTTGACAGGGGGATTATACGTATGTAATGACCTCGACCTGTATGGTTCATTGAGTTTATTCGTGTTCGTCATAATTTACGGGTGGGTAAATTATGGACACGAAATTAGATTTCATGACGGATATGCCTAAACTTATAGAGTCCCACTAATGAAATATACTCGTAAAACACTATGACAATATTTATGAATAATGTTGATTATTTATAAATCATTTAAGGATTGAACGAATGATACATGCTTTAGGGGTCGTTCATTCATTTCCTAATTAACAGGTGACCGGGTTAAACACACACGTATAACGCAAGCGCACGTATCGTTCAAGTAGTATAAAAATATCAATCCCACGAGGACTTAATTCCTACTGTTGTTATTAATTGTTGAATCTATTTATTTACAAATATCTAATTATAGGGAGAATAGAATTGATTGCTTGATTGATTTGGTGATTGTAGATTTGCTAAATAAATAACTAAAAAGATAAAAGAAAATACTAAGGAAAATAATAGACACAAAAATCTAAGGTTGTGATTTTTTTAATATCATTTAAAAGATGAAGTGATTATTATTTTATGTTTGTGTAATAAATCAGTTTACTAACCTGGAACACTAAATTATGTAAAAGCCTCTTCCGATGGTCAATTACAAATACCCAATATAACCCAATTGAACCATATTCCTATGTCAACCACATTACCTGGATTCATTAAGTTTAAGTTCCAATTATGGCTACCCCCGCCCTACAGGTATATTCCTATCCTGTAAGGAAATCTATTAAAGGGTTATCTATCCTCAAGGAAGATCGTGGGCTATTAAGTCTAAGGCTGAAACCTAAAATCCCTATGTCTAGTTCATTTTAGATTTACCATATCAATCTCATTGGTGATCAGACAACAAGAAGCATTAAGCTTAAGACTTAATAAATAAACCTTTAAATTACCCAACTATAAAATAATCCCTTATAAACCGGTGATATTAAAAGTCATCACAACCCCTAATTAACTAACACATAATTAGGACTAGTAAAAACATAAAATTAAAAGACATAAAGTAAAAATGCTGAAAAGTAAATTACAATAAAATAAAATGCTAAGGTAAAAGGAATTACTTTTACTACTACTAATTTAGATATCTCCCCATAAATAATATATAAACTTGTGTTAAATTTACCAACCGACCAGTCTGGCGGTATCCTGATTAAGTCAAATTAAGTCCAACCAGCCATTAAGGCGGAACCAAAAATAAATTTACAACCGACCAGTCTGGCGGTATCCGTGATTAGTCAGGTTTAAAACAGATTAAAATTAAATTACCAACCGACCAATATAGGGTATTCCTTATTAAGTCAATATTTTAAATAGTTAATATATTATTTTTAAGGGAGATTAATCTAAATAGCAATAGTAGAAGAATTACCTTTCACCCTAGCTGAAAAAGTTACTTCAACATGGTGAATAGTAAAAACTGTAAAAAGTAAAAAGTAAAAATTAAATTACTATTACAAAACGTAATTAAATTATTTACAAAACTAAAAATAAAAAAATAAAAATAAAAAAATAAAAATAAAAATTCTAGAGAGAGAAACTCTCTCTAGAGAGAGAAATCAAGAGAGAGAAAGGTATTATGAAAAATGAAAATTCGCGGCCTATTTATAGCAAAACAAAATTCACTGTTTGGGAACTGTGCGCGCGTCGCGACGCTAAGGCGTTGCGCGTCGCGACGCTCAAATGTCGACGTGGCACAATGAGACGGCGACACGTAGCGAGGCGGCTAACTGTGCAAGCGACACGTGTCAAGACGGCTAATTCTCAATTATTGTGATGACGTCATGCTGACGTCATGCTGACGCGGAGGCGACGTGGCGATGACGTGGCGACACGTGGCGTGGCGGCTGACTGTACAACTGTCGGCACAATGGGATGGCGACACGTGGCGACACGTGTCAAATTCTGATTGGCTGAGGCTGACGTGGCATGTTGACTCGGTTGACTGCTGACGTGTCTGATGACGTGCATGACACGTGGTAAGGTTGACTCGTTGACCGCTGACATGGCTGATGACGAGGCGACACGTGTCAAGTCAGAGTGTCGGCAGCATATGATGTTGACACGTGTCACGGCGCACGTTAGCAGATCGGATGTGATGGTGACACGTGGCACGGCGCATTTTAGCAAAGTCAAACTTTTCAAATTGTGACCCGTTGACCATGGCGCATTTTAGCAGAACCGGCACACGCTGGGCGTCGCGGCGCGCAGTGCTCCTGCGTCGCGACGCGAAGAAGACCAAAATAACCCTGTTGACGCATTTTTGTCCGGTTTTGCCCCACCAATTGCCTCCAGTGCTGTCCAAACTTTATTTATCTGCAAAATAACAATAAAACACATCAAAACGTTCATAAAACTCAAGAAACTATACAAAATATTAAGTTAAATGAGTGGGAAATAGTGATATAAATACCACTCATCACACCCTCAAACCTAACATTTTGCTAGTCCTCGAGCAAAATACAAAATAAAATAACATAACAAAATTTAAACTAAGCACTTTCGTAGGGATCACGGTTACATTTAGCATATGCAACAAGCCTTTAAACCCCTAGGTGTCCCTAGTGGACGAGTGTAGTCTCGTGAGGGTTTACAGCAATGATACCCACAAACATTTTACAAAAGTAAAAAGGTATTTAAAACTAATGCACACAAAAGCAAAAAGACAAGCGAAAAGAGAATAAAGAAAGAAAGTGACTAATCAAGTGAAAAATCTACTCCAAGTTACTAGTTGTTTTGTTTCTTTCTAAATTACCGAATAAGTAAATTCTCCGATTGTTTTTACCATTCTCCATATACACAGCCAACAAAATATTAATCATTTCATTTTTGCCCACAACAGTCATAAGTGCAGTTGATAAGAGAGTAATATTTTTGTCCTAAAGTTCTATCAGATTTCACACCTTTTTTTGTAGCAATGGAATAATTTTTCTGATTTTTCTGATTTTTTCTTCTTTGATTTTTTCTCTATTTTTTATTTTTATACAATACCTTCCGTCTATGTAGCGAGCTTTGGGTCGGTGGCTCCCAAACCAGTTGGCTTTAGGGCACCAGGTGTTAAGACACCCCTATGAACTTAATTACTCAGACTTCAGATATAAAATATATATATATATATATATATATATATATATATATATTTTTGCAGCATCTTCGATCCATGTAACGAGCTTTGGGCCAATGACTCCCAAACCAGTTGGTTTTAGGGCACTAGGTATTAAAATACCCTTACAGACTTAATAACTCGGATCTCGGACGTTTTTTTTTTTTTTTTTTTTTTTTTTGGCAAAACCATGTCTTGCGACAGATAAATCCATAGGGACGCGTCCCAAAAGATGTCTCCTTACTTGGCCGTCTCCTGGATCAACTTTGTATCTTCGTGATTTTGTCAAATTTTTATTTTGAAAATCCCGCTTGCACTGGCTTACTTTGTCCTGAAAAATTCCGTTTTTAATTTTTCCTGCAAAATTAACACAAAAAAATTAAAAAGTTCACACAAAATATGAAAAATAAATTACAACAAATTGCATGGGTTGCCTCCCTGCTAGCGCTGAATTTTTCGTCTTCAGCCAGACGTGACTGAAATTTATCTGTTAAGGAGGTTTCAGTGTCGTTTTGGATGTCCGATTAAAGACAATCCCGTGAGCGTTGCTTTTGAATGGTCTCTTCCAACGGTAAAGTGGCAAAAATAATTTTGTCTCATTCAGTGATCGTGCCATTTTTTTAATCTTTATTGCTCTAGTGGTACCTGAAAAGAAAGAAAGAAAATCAGGAGGTCTCGTATGATGTTTGACTTGGAATGGAAGTTCCATTCTGTCAAACTTCTGGGTGATATCTTTGATTTGTACTCCCCAAAACAGCGATGTTTTTCCTGAATGCTCTGGATTTTTATAAGGTCAGACATTTGCTCCTCCATTTGCTCTGTTTCTTGCTCCACATTTTCTTCACAGATGTATTTTAAAATTTCTGTATTTAGTTCTTCATCTGTCATCTGTGAAATACATGTTTCAAAATTGTCAACCTGAGAATGAAAAGAAATGTTAGATTTTAGGTCTTCATCCTCTGATTCGGGTGAATTGATTGGCTCAAGTTGATCTTCTTCAAACATTTGTGAAATGGAATCTCCAAGATCTTCATTTTGAGGATTCAGAATTCTATCCTCAATTTTTGATGCAGTTGGTACAAATATTTCAGCTTCATCCTCGTCAGAATCTGAATAATAGAAATCAAATCGAGACTTTGCCGGTTCAAGTTCCTGAACTGATACATCTGGTTGTTGATACTGCTCAGCCTCCTCCTCTGTTGAAGTGTCATTGTGGATTTCTGGGTTCTCGAAGGCTTCATCAGTGTCATCTGAAACTGGTTCTTGAGGTATGATGTTCTGGTTTTCTATTAATTGTCTGATCTGATCTGTCATTCTCTGCATGGATTCTGCGTTACTCTGAACTGTGCATCAAATTGAGCTGTCTGTTCTTTGAACATGTGAATCAATTGATCTTCCTCTGATGGTTCTGGTTTTTGATAAGGATCGAAGGAAGATGGTGGATAAGATGGAAAATGTGGTTCTGTGTAATGTGATGGCTCGTCATACCATGAAGGATCTTGATAGTTCTGCCACCCTGGATGGTAGTTGTATTCGCAATAATCGCTTGGGTGGTCACCATTACATATGTCACATCTCCATATTGAGTTCTGTTGAGCAAATGTAGTATTGTTTGGTTCTGACATCCAGTGATAATCATTGGGCTCGACAACAGGCCTCAGAAAACCGGACTGTTGCTCCCAGATGTGGGGTGTATCTTCTTGTAAAGCATGTAATCTTTCAATCTCCCAGTAATGTTCCATTTTTAAGTCACCTGAAATCAAAAGAAAGAAAATAAAATTACAGATAAAAATAAAGAAAATTAGATACAAGTAAATTAGATAGCTTCAAAATTAACAACTCAATAAATATAAGTCCCCGGCAACGGCGCCAAAAACTTGACCGGCGTAAACACACACGTATAACGCAAGCGCACGTATCGTTCAAGTAGTATAAAAATATCGATCCCACGAGGACTTAATTCCTACTGTTGTTATTAATTGTTGAATCTATTTATTTACAAATATCTAATTATAGGGAGAATAGAATTGATTGCTTGATTGATTTGGTTGATTGTAGATTTGCTAAATAAATAACTAAAAAGATAAAAGAAAATACTAAGGAAAATAATAGACACAAAAATCTAAGGTTGTGATTTCTTTTAATATCATTTAAAGATGAAGTGATTATTTTATGTTTGTGTAATAATCAGTTTACTAACCTGGAACACTAAATTATGTAAAAGCCTCTTCCGATGGTCAATTACAAATACCCAATATAACCCAATTGAACCATATTCCTATGTCAACCACATTACCTGGATTCATTAAGTTTAAGTTCCAATTATGGCTACCCCCGCCCTACAGGTATATTCCTATCCTGTAAGGAAATCTATTAAAGGGTTATCTATCCTCAAGGAAGATCGTGGGCTATTAAGTCTAAGGCTGAAACCTAAAATCCCTATGTCTAGTTCATTTTAGATTTACCATATCAATTCATTGGTGATCAGACAACAAGAAGCATTAAGCTTAAGACTTAATAAATAAACCTTTAAATTACCCAACTATAAAATAATCCCTTATAAACCGGTGATATTAAAAGTCATCACAACCCCTAATTAACTAACACATAATTAGGACTAGTAAAAACATAAAATTAAAAGACATAAAGTAAAAATGCTGAAAAGTAAATTACAATAAAATAAAATGCTAAGGTAAAAGGAATTACTTTTACTACTACTAATTTAGATATCTCCCATAAAATAATATATAAACTTGTGTTAAATTTACCAACCGACCAGTCTGGCGGTATCCTGATTAAGTCAAATTAAGTCCAACCAGCCATTAAGGCGGAACCAAAAATAAATTTACCAACCGACCAGTCTGGCGGTATCCGTGATTAGTCAGGTTTAAAACAGATTAAAATTAAATTACCAACCGACCAATATAGCGGTATTCCTTATTAAGTCAATATTTTAAATAGTTAATATATTATTTTTAAGGGAGATTAATCTAAATAGCAATAGTAGAAGAATTACCTTTCACCCTAGCTGAAAAAGTTACTTCAACATGGTGAATAGTAAAAACTGTAAAAAGTAAAAAGTAAAAATTAAATTACTATTACAAAACGTAATTAAATTATTTACAAAACTAAAAATAAAAAAATAAAAATAAAAAAATAAAAATAAAAATTCTAGAGAGAGAAACTCTCTCTAGAGAGAGAAATCAAGAGAGAGAAAGGTATTATGAAAAATGAAAATTCGCGGCCTATTTATAGCAAAACAAAATTCACTGTTTGGGAACTGTGCGCGCGTCGCGACGCTAAGGCGTTGCGCGTCGCGACGCTCAAATGTCGACGTGGCACAATGAGACGGCGACACGTAGCGAGGCGGCTAACTGTGCAAGCGACACGTGTCAAGACGGCTAATTCTCAATTATTGTGATGACGTCATGCTGACGTCATGCTGACGCGGAGGCGACGTGGCGATGACGTGGCGACACGTGGCGTGGCGGCTGACTGTACAACTGTCGGCACAATGGGATGGCGACACGTGGCGACACGTGTCAAATTCTGATTGGCTGAGGCTGACGTGGCATGTTGACTCGGTTGACTTGCTGACGTGTCTGATGACGTGGCATGACACGTGGTAAGGTTGACTCGTTGACCGCTGACATGGCTGATGACGAGGCGACACGTGTCAAGTCAGAGTGTCGGCAGCATATGATGTTGACACGTGTCACGGCGCACGTTAGCAGATCGGATGTGATGGTGACACGTGGCACGGCGCATTTTAGCAAAGTCAAACTTTTCAAATTGTTGACCCGTTGACCATGGCGCATTTTAGCAGAACCGGCACACGCTGGGCGTCGCGGCGCGCAGTGCTCCTGCGTCGCGACGCGAAGAAGACCAAAATAACCCTGTTGACGCATTTTTGTCCGGTTTTGCCCCAAATTGCCTCCAGTGCTGTCCAAACTTTATTTATCTGCAAAATAACAATAAAACACATCAAAACGTTCATAAAACTCAAGAAACTATACAAAATATTAAGTTAAATGAGTGGGAAATAGTGATATAAATACCACTCATCAACAGGTATTTGTATTTAATATATTATATTATTAAATAGATATTAATTAATTGTCAAATTATGATATTTGACTTATATCATTAATATATGTATTTGCATTATTTAAAGTAAATATAATACATATATTTGAGATATTTATATTTTATTATTTAATTAATTATTAAATAATTAAAATATAAATATCTTACATTATGATAAAGTTAGGAAATGATTAAAATATAAATTGTTGACTTTGCATTAAAAGAAAAGGTTGTCAAATTGAGTTTGACTTCCTTGATATTTGTTTGATTTTGATTAAATTGAAAATATCTATTTCTTTTATTCTTGAAATTTTTAGTCACATGACCTAGGTATATAAGGTGTTATATTTTTCATTTTGCTTCACACTTGTTCAAGCCACCAAAAGCCTAAAACAAAAGTGTTGAGAGAAAAGAAAAAGGAATCAAGAAGAAAAATCAAAAAGCTTGGATTTAAATAAGTATTTCCAACTTTATATTAGAAGGAAACTTAATCCTTTTGTTCTTGGCTAAAACATGCGTAGTTCTTAAATTTTTCTACTCTCTTGTGTTTGTGTTTTAATGGTTGGAAGCATGAATGAAAGATGTATGCATGTATGTTTAATAAAGTAAGCTTATAAATTGTATATAAGCTTTCTTTTGATCATTTGATGATCTTGTTGCCATTCTAGAGTTGTTAAGACACTCATTGATGGCCCAGAATTATTCTTGAGTTGTTTTAAAGTGGTGAGACTTGTTTGGTGTTGTAGAGATTAGATTAAAGTATCGATTTGTGTTAATTTTGGTTAATTTTATTAATTGGATTAATTTGAGAAATTAGGGTTCAGAATCTCCACCAAAATTGGGGCTTTTCATATATGTGTTGTATAATGATGTATATAAGATGTACAAATCATTTGGTGTTGATTGAAAATCATTTAAACTTGTTTTGAACAAATTTGGACCAAAATGTAAAAAGTTGCAAGTTGGAGACTCATTCGACAATTTGGAGAAATTTTGGGTTTTTAGTTGTGAGTTGTATTTTGATGTATATGATATGTAGAAATCACTTTGGTAGTGATTTGAAATCACTTAAATTTGTATTTGACAGATTATGACTAAAATGATCAAAATACAAACTATTGGGGTTTCACGGAAATTAAGAGAAAATCTGATTTTTGGGTTAAAAATCAGTTTTTAAGTATTAAGTAATTAGAATAAATAAGTTTATTTTAATTGCCTGAGAAAAATTATTGAAATCGGAAAAAATTATTTTTTCGCGTTCCGCTGCGTTTATCCCTAAAATCCCCTACATTTTGTTCATCCAATCCTTTTAACTCCATTACCATGGCTTGGTTGCATTCCTCAGGAGTTAATTCATTGTATTTGGCCACTCTTATGGAATGAACTACAACTTCCATTAGCATGACTGCATCATGGCCAAAGGTGAGGGAGAATGGGTTTACGCCTGTTGCACTCATCTTCGAAGTTCTATATACCCAAAGAGTTTTTGAGAGGATCATGGGCCAGTCTCTTGGGTTTTCCTCAATCATTTTACAGAGGATGACAATGAGCACTTTGTTTGAAGCTTCTGCTTGCCCATTGGCCTGTGGGTAGTGAGAAGTGGAATTAATCAACTTGATCACGTAATCCTCTGCAAAATCTTTCATCTCTTCTCCTTTAAACATGGTTCTTTGATCCGTTGTTATGGATTGAGGAATGCCAAATCTTTGGATGAGGTTATCCTTGATGATTTGGATCACATCTTTCTACTCTAGTTTTTTCAATGGTATAGCCACCGCCCATTTTATAAATTAATCTGTAGCTATAATGATAAAGTTGTGGCCCTTTAAAGACACAGTATATACTTTTCCAATCCAGTCCATGACCCATCCTTGAAAAAGCCACGACTTTACTACTGAGTACAAATCACTTGCAGAAACTCGCTGGATGGCTCCATATTTCTGGCACTACTGCCATCCTTTGAGTAATTGATGTAATCTTTGAGGATGGTTGGCCAGTAATAATCATGTCTCCATAACAACCATCTCAACTTTATTCTTTTCTGATGAGCATCACATACTTCTTCATGCACTTGCAGCATCACCTCTATTGCATTAAGGAAACTCAAACACCTTAGGATGAGCCCATCAAATCCCTTCTTGTATAACTCTCATTCTAAGAAAACAAAATTCTATGCTTAAATTTTGAGCCTGTGAGGAACCCTGGAATTTGGATTATCCAAGTACTTCTTGAATTCTTCCCTCCAATCTTTTACCACTCCTACATCAGGATTAAAGACTTCCACATTAATTGCCTCTCTCCTGGATAGAAGGATGTGAGCTCTTTTGGATAAGGACTAACTTACGTGTAAGCTTATATGACATTTTTATTCCAGAAGCAATCTGTGCTAGTTGGTCCGCTTCCCAGTTATCTTCTTTTGGAACATGTTGGAATGTCACATATTCCAAAGACTCTAGGATCTGTATGGCAGTTGTGAAGTAAGAAGCCAATGAAAATCTAGTATATTTGTATTCTCATACTACTTGTTTCAACACTAGTTGAGAATTCTCTTTGATCAAGACATTTTCTGCTCCCAATTCCTTGAGGATTTCCAAGCCAATGAGGAGGGCTTCATATTATGCCTGATTGTTGGTACATTAAAACTCCAAATTGAAAGACATGGTTATTTTGGATCCTTCATGAGATGTGATGACGATTTCTGCTCCTATTAAACTTTCAATACTAAGCCATCAAATTAGAGGATCCATAGAGCTTTTTCAACCTTATACACCTGAAACTCCAGTTCCTGCTCATTTTTTATTTCTAAATAAGGGTGATCACCTAGGAAATCTGCAAAGGCTTGCCCTTTCACAAATTTCTGAAGAAAATAGTTTGTTGAGCATGTACTTGATCAAATCTTTCTATGACACCATATAAACTCAGAAGGAAATCACTTAGTGGCGTAACTTGGTGCATGCAAAATAAAGAGCTAAACACATCTTCTCAATAGGAGGATAGTTCACATCTATGGAGGAGAGGCTCATGCTCAAATAGTAAATAGTTTGTTCATCTCCCGATGAATCATTTTGAACCGTCAAACATCCAATTGACTCATGAATAGCTGATATGTACAATTTGAGAGGAATTCCCTTAGTATGAGGCATAGGATAAGAGGCTTAGTCAAATACTCATTTATCCTCTCTAATGCATGTTGATGCTTCTCATCCCATCTGAACTCTTCCTCGCCCTTAAGTTTTAGCAGGTTTGAGAATTCTTTAGTCTTTCATGCAAGATTCATAATAAACTTCCCCATATAATTCACTTGCTCCAAGAAGCTTTATAATTCCTTCTTATTTCAAGAAGGTTGAGCTTCCATTATTGCTCTTGTTTTGTTCTTTTCAGTCTCAATTCCTTTATGGTTAACTAGAAATCCCAGGAAGTTTCTTGCTTTAGCACCAAAAATGCATTTGAGATGATTGAGCTTGAGCTTATGCTTCCTCATTCTTTCAAAACCCCTCATCAAATAGTACACGTGATCACTTTCTCTTTTAGATTTCACAACAATATCATCAATTTATACCTCCATAAAATGCCTAATCATATCATGAAAGATAGCATTCATTGCCCTTTGGTAGATGGCTCTGGTATTTTTAAACCCAAAAGGCATGAACACCCACTCAAAGGTACCAATTGAACCAGGACATCTAAAAGCAGTTTTAGAAAAATCCTCATTTGCAATAAAGATTTTATTATAGCCAGAAAAACCATCGAAATGATAATAAAATATATTTTACAGTAGTATCAAGTAAAGTATCAATTATTGGCAGTACAAAAACATCATTAGGCATGACGGCATTTAAGTCTCTAAAATCAACACATACTCTCAATTTTTCATTCTTTTTTACAACTGGAACTACATTTACCAGCCACTGGGAGTACCAAGTTGGCCTGATGAAACCAGCCTTCAGTAGCTTTTCAATCTCTTCATTTATTTTGAGCTCTAATGTTAGTGTCTCTAAGACTTGCTCAGATATCCTAAACATGATTCTAGTGTGAATAGTTAAGTGAGTTGTGAAAAAACATACAATGATCGGATGAGAAATTCGAAACTTTCTTTATATGTTGGAAGCTCTAAGCTTTAAAGATGAATTCTAAACTCAAGGGTGAGTTTCTCTATCACCTTGATTTACTCCAAATGTGCTAGCAAGCTTGAAATTTTGCAACAAAACTTCAAAAGAAAGAAGAAGTATCTCGGCCAAGGAGAGAAAAAGAAGAGAGATGATGTTATGTGTTGACTTGTTTCTAAAACAAAAGGCAAGTATTTGTTTTCCAAAAACAAAACTTGTTAAAAAAGCTTTGGTTGTGAAAAAAGTTTTATTAAATGCAACCAACTATTTCCATCACATTTGAGACAAGTTGATGTAAGTTAGTGGGTCCCACCACTTTGAATTCAAAATTCAAGTTGGATTACACAACACACTTTGGGCTCGAGTTCGTTTAATCCGATTAAACGAATTTTCCGTTGCGACGTAATTAAATCCAATTTAATTAAAAAAATAATGCCTAGCAAAATTATTACGAAAGTCGCTTATGAATTAATTCCAAATTATTTTGTTTGCTTGAATTAAAATCCAATTTTAATTCCATATTGAAATCCAATTTCAATTAATATATCCAATAGATTATTTTAACCCAATTAAATAAATTAAATAGTACAATCCAATTTAACTATTAAATTTACTTTGCCGATTAATTCCAAATTAATCGTGTTCTCTCTTCTAACCGAATTAATCCAAAATTAATTTTTGCCGCAATTAATCTCATATTAATTTTCTCTCTCATAATTAATCCCAGATTAAGTCTTTTCGAGTCAAATGTCATCAGTGAATCTTCAGAAAGTGACCCAAGAGATCCCTGGATATGTTGGCAGTAAATATGGTCATCTGACTATCCGCACACATGTGTACCCAGTACCACATTCTTACTGATTTACAAGACATAGTTGGCTTCTAGCAAAGCACCGTGCCTACCCAATTCTCCAGAAACATTCAACGAGAAAATATATAATCTTTATTAGGCGTATTATATAATGTATTGTTGGACAATTATGACCCATAGCGTCACTATTTATACAGATCACGGTGTTGTTGTACAATTTAACTATGTGACAAAGGAGATTGCACTCTTATCATTTGTGATTAGATCACCAAGATATATAAATGATAGGAGGTCCTAATGATTTGTTCCTGGATTGAGAATGATATGAGATAGTATCAGTCCACGAAGGATTAATCATTAAATATCCCTAGTCAGAGTATTATCGATATTGGACATCGATAAATACGTAAAAGACTAGTATTACACTTGTGCACGTTGTGAGGGCATAACAGCATAGTTCTCATATATTTGGGTATAGGATACTCATGCAAGTGTAATATGAGGTTGTGTTTTACCGATGGTACGGGAAACAGCTTAGCTCTGGATAGACCCCCTCGGAATTCCATTGGTAGTATGACTATGTGTCTATGGAAGTCCGAAATCAGGGTAGGTGTATTTGGTCTTAACCTGAGACTTGCACCGCTAATACTTGCGACAATCAATATACTTTGGTTTTGGTCGTCCAGGGCTTTAACAGGTTCTGTGTACGCCTCTGCTGGGTATATTGAGAATCGTAGTGTGTTGGGTGTGATGTCAAGACGGATGTATCACTCCAGTCATATGGAGATGATGGTCACATAGGATACGGTACTGGTTCTCTTAAGTACTGCAGTCATCGGGATGATATGACTAGGTCATGTTCATCCGATTATAGAGAGTAGTTACCAGACATCCGACATGTGCTTCGTACGGGGCAGACACAATTCCAGCCCCAGGCCTAGCACGTGATAATCCGATACTGGATCGACATACACAATACTACGTATACTACGCCTGATATAGATCTTATATTCCTGTAATGATATTTCTGGAGAATTGGGTAGGCATGACGCTTTGCTAGAAGCCAACCTTGTCTTGTAAATCGGTATAAACGTAGTACTAGGTACTTACGTGTTCGGATAGTCCGACGACCGAATTTACTGACAACATATCTGAGGATCTCATGGGTCGCT
The DNA here is from genome assembly GCA_019454045.1 of Zanthoxylum bungeanum. Taxonomy (NCBI): domain Eukaryota; kingdom Viridiplantae; phylum Streptophyta; class Magnoliopsida; order Sapindales; family Rutaceae; genus Zanthoxylum; species Zanthoxylum bungeanum. The sequence continues at coordinate 239,084 of SKCR01013349.1, forward strand.
TCCCGAAGATTCACCGATGACGTATGACTCACACTTTTATTAATCTGGGATTAATTAGATGAGAGAGAAAATTAATCTGGGATTAATTGCGGAGATAATTTATCTGGGATAAAATATCATTTAAAGAGAGATAACGATTAATTTGGAATTAATCGATAAAATAATATATTCGATATATTATACGAAATTGGATTTCGACGCGGAATTAAAATTAGATTTTAATTCGGGTGAATGAGTTAATTTAGAATTAATTCGTTAGCGACGTGAATAGTGATTTCGCTAGGCATACTCATTTAATTACGTCGCAACGGAAAATTCGTTAATTTGGAATTAGCGAACCCGAGCCCGGGATTGTTTGCGTGCGCATTCGTATTTCGAATTCAAGTGCGGCACGCAAGTCAAATCAAGCGTCAAATCGCTAGTCGCATCAAGCGTCAAATCATTAGTCACTTTGAGTGATGTGACAACTTGTCACTTGATGGATTGATTGATGTAAATAGTGATATGAGTGGTTGGAAAGCTTTTTGAAAGCTTGATTGACATTTAATATATTTAAATGTTTTGGTATTTGTTTTGATTTTTTGAAATCAATTAATTGATTTTGTAAAATCAAAATAAAGTGTATTTGATACACCTTTTAGCCAACTACTAAACACAACTCACTTTCTTCTCTCCTCTCCCTCTCATTCACGCCCTTGGGGCTGTTCTTGTTCTTCTGCTTCTGGTTTGCCGAGAGCCAAGGAATAAAAGAGAAGCAAAATGTGATGATTTTGTGGCAAAATCATCAAGAGCTAGCAATCCGAGAGACATACGAAGGTGATAGGGAAGTCCACCCATGAGCTTGGAATCAAATCACAAAGCTTGGAGCTTGATGGAGGAAGATTGAAGCCGAAAACAGTGGGATGTTTCACTGCCACTGCCGAGTATGTAGGAAGGCAAAAAACGAGTTTTTGTTGCCTCCCGCGTCGCTCAACCGCTCGATGTGAGTATTCCGCAACTCCCTCGTTGTATTCGCACTTAGTTTTTATGCTTTAAACTCGATCCTTAGGACCGTAGAACTCCAACAATGGTATCAGAGCAAGGTTGAGCATGAAAATATATTAGGGTTTAAAATTGGGTAAATTGTATTTGAGCATGATTTAATGAAATTTTTTGATTTTGTATGCTTAAATGTGTTTTAATTGAAGATTGATTGGATCAATTTCAAGAAATTTTGTTTGGAACAATTTTCCCCAATTTTGGAAGGCTTGGCCGAAAATACATAGCCCTAAATGTCTTCGATTTTTGATTTTTTAATTCATTGGATGAGTTGGAATCAATTGGGAATATGGATTTAATGTTAATTTGAATTCAATTGGATTGAAAATGAATTGGACATTAAAAACCCCACAAAGCCGAGAGTTAAAACATGGTTTATGGGTTTGATTTTTTGTTAAATTGTGTTGGACATGATTTAATGTTGATAAGCATGATTAGTTATGCTAATTTGGTGTTTTGGAAATATTGATTTGGTTAATTAATAATGTTATACACTTTAGGTAATTTAATTGAGAAATTTGGAATTTTTGGAATTAAATTATTTGGGCTTAAATTGGATTTGGGCTTGTAATGTTGTAAATGGGCTAATTGTGCTTGGTTGTACTAAGTTGCGTTTAGGCTAAATTGGTTGGATCCAATTGGGCCCAAAACCGCTTCCATAAAGCCCAAATGCGACTAATGGACCTTTAAAGTTTAATTGGGCCTAATGGGCCTAAATTGATTTCTAGGCTTATGGGGTTATTCCCGGATTGGACTTTGGTTATTGGGTTTGACCCGAGTTGACCAAAAGTCCACGCCTTAAATAAATTAATTAAAAGCCCATTGGACTTTAATTAAATTAACGTTGGACGTTAATCGGGCTTTGAGACCCGTAACGATTAAATTTGGAATTTAAGTCGTAAAGGTTCATTAAATAAAGTGTAGTATTTAATTTGGAATTAAATGGCGAATTAGTATTAAATACAAATTGAATTGGATTTAATTATGTAGTTTAATTTAATTCGAGAATTCGTACTTTGAGTACTTATTCGCAAAACGAGTTTGACTCGCACAAAATCAAATCGTTGTTTGAACATTGGATGGTCATTAATTATCAGATTAATTAATTTGATTAGATTGATTGATAGCATGCTTGTGTTAATACATGGTTGTGATGCATGAATAATGTATATCGGATGGATATTAGATGGGTGGGGCAATTTTAGAAATTATTGTAATAAATTTGGAATTTATTAATTGGACCTGCGTGTCCAGCCTTATTACCTCCTTATTCTTTGTATTCTCTTCTCACCTATTCCCCTCAATGTAAATGAGGTTTCTTTAGAAGTGTAGTGTAACGGGTAGAAGTAATACTTGTGCTAGCGGGAGAGAGGAAAGGAGAGATTTGATCTAAGATCAATGTGTTAAGTATCCATCCGCATATCATTATTATTTATTTATACGCGATTTATTATGTGTTTAGAATGCATGTTTAAGGGTGCATGATGATGAGACCTTAACAAAGATAATAAATTGGTTGCCAATTTGCACGCGAAAAACCTCCACAAATATTAAGCATTTTTTCTTCCATTGAGTGATTCTTACTCAAGATCCGAGACTGGCATTGGCTTGTTGGCCAAAGTCAAGGCCTTTGTCAGTTCAGGATATGTTTGAATCACGAGAGCTTTGCTCCATATCAGTGTCTTGTCCAAGTTGTGGTTTGTTGGCCAAAGTCAAGACCAATTCTTGTCCATCGACATTGATTACGAAGCTTTCCATGGTCAATGGGTCACGCTTAACTGGGATCAATAAGTTTGTTGTGCCAAAGCCAAGGCTTAGTTGATTCAGAGGAAAAAGGTTAGGCAATATATTGGATATATTGGCATATATATTGTATATATGTTTCGGACTTGGATGTCCCCCTACTGGATCTAGGAATTGGATTGGATCTAATCGATCTTAGAGATCTACCTAGTTAATTATCATACAATTTGTTGGCCAAAGTCAAGATTGTGTGATATTTAACGGGATCCTAGCCCACTAGGAAACACGGTTTCCCGAGTACTCGACAGAGGGTTAGAGGCTCGCCGAAAAATAGTGGGAGGCAATAATTGAATTTGCAATATTCGTTTAATTACTTGCCATACGCGCTCAAACAAATATCATTCATCAAATCAATTAAATGTTAGTTGGACTAATATTTAAACGTTGTTTTAAATAACAGTTGGACTGTATTCAAACAATTAAATTATAGTTGATTATATAGTTAGACTATAATAATCAATATAATAAATAGTACCTAAATCATTGATTAAATAGTTGGACTATTAGAATCAAGATATAATTGAAAGATTGACATTTAAAACATAATCCTAGGGAAAATGTATTTAAATGGTTTAATTTTCAAATTGGGAACATATTTCAGGATAGTCTTAAAATCTAATAAGTTACTTTATTTGATAAAATAACATATTAGGCCTAAGCCCGGAGTTAATCAAATAGTAGAGCATAATCTTTGGAAGATTATGTGATGATAACTTTAGTGCTTAATCCATTAAGTGTGTCGTAGTAGACTCCTTAATTTCTGAATCAGAACTAAGGATTAGATCCTTAAAGTATGATAATGAAATTGAAGGATCTTCATAGATCTATAATTAGATCTTAGAAGTACTAAATTGCAATAATGACTCTTGAAGAGTTAATGACTATTCTCAAGGAGACAAAGTCAAACTTTGCAATAAGGAAAATAGCGCAAGGCGCACCTTACTTCGATATTCTAGTCAGCCGAGGCTAGGCCAAAGACTTATGGAATATGAAAAGGGCAAAGGCAAAATCATTATAATCTTCTAGGAAGATAAAGGACATATCCCAAAATGTCTGTCTAAATGTGGCAAACGGGATCGCGGAAGCGTGACTGCCGTTTGGACAAAGCAGACATGAAGGAATTGAAGACGAGCAAGGCTCCAACTTCAAATATGTTTGTCATAATTATGTTCACTACTAGTATTAAAATTGGATTTAAATACTTAGTATGATACATAAATATGTATTTATGTTCAGAATCTGCTATGAGCAGGGTACTGACTTCAATTGAGATTTATCTTCGAATCGGAAATGGGATGACAGTCGCTGTTTTAATCGTAGAAACCTGATTTTAGGAACTACCCTTCGGGTGTGTACCTAAATTTGGAAACGGTTATAATGTAACTAGTTTGACTAGAAACATTATCTCTATATCAGTGTTTAACCCGCTGCGGGTGTACCTTTATATTCTAGAACACTAAAGTGTTTTATTATATAAAGATGATATTGAGATAAACACATTAGATGTGACTAACATAATTTATATTTTGAATATAAATAAATCTCAAACATATTACATGACAAACAAATAACTCAAACTGATTTGATCAAAAGAAACTTAAACTTAAACTGATAAACACTTTTGAAGAGTGGGTACTCGGACTGATTTGATTCTATTCAAATAAAGTCTATGAATCTAGTTAATTGGGCAAAGTGCCTAAAACACCTTTACTTGGTAAAAGTGTAAGTGCCACCGATCTGTAAGCCCTAGTTCATAGTGAAGTAAGTGGGCCCATGTCTAGCTATGCTAGATGTGGATATGAATATTTCGTGACCTTTACGGATGTGGCATTGCGTTATGGTTATGTGTTTCTTTGAAACACAAATCGGAAACTTTTAAAGTTTTCGACACGAAATAGACAAACAGATCGGCTGAAGTATTAAACCGTCACGGTAAGACCATAATGGAAAATGCTTAGGCAATAAGTTTCTAGTATACTTGAAAGAGTAAAATATTCTTTCAAATAGGACTCCTCCCGGAACACGTCATCCTGACGGTGTGTCCGAACCAGAGTAACCGAATCTTGTTGGACATGATAAGGTTAATCATGAGTCGCTCTGAGCTACCATTTCCTTCAATGGATAAGCTTTAAACAGTGCAAGAACTTATTTAGAATAAGGTTCCATAAAAGTTTGTTTGACAGATATCATATTAGATATGAACATGAAAGAAATCAGGTTTATCATTCCTAAAATTTTGGGTGTGCTAGGCATATGTTTGGATGATACCAAACTAAAACCCAAATTGGATAAGTGCCAATTGTAGGTTATCCTAGGGATACCAAAGTATAGTACTTTTACATCTCACAAGAGAACAATTCAATTGTTGCTCACCATGCGGTTTTCCTGAGAGGAATACCGATATGCAGTGGTAAGTGGGAGGAATGTAAAACTCGATGAAAATTGGAGTAATACTATTCCAGACACCGATCCTTATTGGAACACAAATAGTTCATCAAAGATGAAACTATACCCGTAATCTTCGAATACACAAGAACCACGTAAGTCGGAGAGAATCAGAAAACAACTTGGGGTATGGGTTTCTGATCTCATCTCATAAAGATGTTAATCTTATTGAAGTATACCAACTGACTACGTATGAGGAAGTGATACAAGGTATCGACTCCCTATTATGACAAAGTGTCATGAGTCCGAAATGGATTCCATGTATACCAACTATGTTTAGACACTAGTTGATGTACCGCAAGGCATTGTGCCTATTGGTACAATAAGTCTTCAAGGAAGACATACATGGATGGCAACATACCAACGTATAAAGCTAGGCTTTTAGCGGAAAGGTATCGTTATCAACATTGTGTTGATTACGATTCAACCTTTTACCTGTTTCCACGGTAAATCCATTTGGATAATGCTTGCTAATGTTGCATGTTTCATTTATGAAATATGTCAGCTGAACAGGAAAATCACTTTCCTTAAAAGGAAACCTTTTGGAGGATGTTTACAACATCCTGTCGGTTTTGTCGTAACACAACAAGCAAACAAGGTTTGCAGGTTGTTCGATCCATGTTTGGATTGAAGCAAGCATAGGTTCTTGGAATTATCATTTTGATGTAATCATAATGGAGTATGATTTAATTCAAAACGAAAATGATTCTTGTGTATATAAGAAGGTTAGTGGGAGCGCACTAACAATCACTGTCTTATAAAATAATGATAATATGTCATTTCTTGGAAATGATATTCCCATAATAAAAACAATCGGCGAAAGCTTGGCTTTCGAATACTCTCCGAGAAATCGTACATTGAAAAATGTACGCGACATGGTGTCTCATACGCTTTGAGCATATGAAGTCACAAACAGGCCAATCCAAGTGATAGTCACTGGATTGAAGTTAAGAACATCCATTAGTATCTTAGAGATCTAAGGATGCCGTCTTAAACTATGGAGATGAAAACTTGAAGTGACTGGGATCACTACTGCAAGTTTCCTAACCCGATAAAATGACTACAAGTCGCAAAATGGTACTATAAAGTTTGAATAACGGAACAGTGAGCTGGAAATCTTCCAACCAAGTTACTGTTACCGAATAAACAACAAATACAGGTTATTGCTGCAGCTGAGGCAGCAATAGAAGGCATTTGGATCGATAATAAATCTAATTAGATTAGATATAGTTCTATTAGCAGCTGAGCTAGGCTTCAGCGCAGGCTAAAGAATTTATGGTCTCATCAACGATCCAGATATATACTTTAATATTCATCTGATTCGTTCGGATCATACATCGTGGCGATGTGATGATCGAATAAATCGCATCAGACGATAATCATGCAAATCCACTGACGAAAGAAGTCCTCAGCAATTTGAGCCAACCGTACATAGTTCGGATGTCAGACACTCGAGTGACTGGATATAGGCCAAGTGGGAGATTGTTGGACAATTATGACCCATAGCGTCACTATTTGTACAGATCACGGTGTTGTTGTACAAATTAACTATGTGACAAAGGAGATTGCACTCTTATCATTTGTGATTAGATCACCAAGATATATAAATGATAGGAGGTCCTAATGATTTGTTACTGAATTGAGAATGATATGAGACAGTATCAGTCCACGAAGGATTAATCATTAAATATCCATAGTCAGAGTATTATCGAGATTGGACATCAATAAATACGTAAAAGACTAGTATTACACTTGTGCGCATTGTGAGGGCATAACGGCATAGTTCTCATATATTTGGGTATAGGATACTCATGCAAGTGTAATAGGAGGTTGTGTTTTACCGATGGTATGGGAAACAGCTTCGCTCTGGATAGACCCCCTCGGAATTCCATTGGTAGTATGACTATGTGTCTACGGAAGTCCGAAATCAGGGTAGGTGTATTTGGTCTTAACCTGAGACTTGCACCGCTAATACTTGCGACAATCAATATACTTTGGTTTTGGTCGTCCAGGGCTTTAACAGGTTCTGTGTACGCCTCTGCTGGGTATATTGAGAATCGTAGTGTGTTGGGTGTGATGTCAAGACGGAAGTATCACTCCAGTATTCCGCAACTCCCTCTTTGTATTCGCACTTAGTTTTTATGCTTTAAACTCGATCCTTGGGACCGTAGAACTCCAACATGTATTACGTAATATGATCCAATATCGGATGTCATATGATAGGCCTAGGGTTGGAATTGTATCTGCCCCGTACGAAGCACATATCGGATCACTAGCAACTAGTCTCTGTAATCGGATAATCATGACCTAGTCATACTATCCCGATAGCTACAGTATTTAAGAGTACTAGCTTTGTATCCTACGTGATTATCATCTCCATATGACTGAAGTGATACTTCCATCTTGACATCACACCTCTCAGTATACCCAGAAGAGGCGTACACAGAACCTGTTAAAGCTCCGGACGACCAAAACCAAAGAATACTGATTGTCGCAAGTATTAGCGATGCAAGTCTCAAGCTAAGACCATATACACCTACCCTAATTCGGATTCCCATAGACACATAGTCATAATACCAATGGGACTCCGAGGGGTCTATCCAGAGCAAAGCTATTCCCAGTCCAACGGCTAACAAAACCTCCTATCACACTTGCATAAGTATCCAATACTTAAATATATGAGAACTATGTCGTTAAGCTTCCATAACGCTCACAAGTGTAATATTAGTCTATTCCGCATTATCAGTGTCCAGTCTCGATAATACTACGACTAAGGATATTTAAAGATTAAAACTTTCGTGGATTAATACTATCTCATATCTTATTAATCTGGTACTAATCATATGGAATTTTATCATTTATATATCCAAGTAATCCAATTACAAAATGATAAAAGAGCAATTTCTTTTGTCATATAGTTAATTTGTACAAGAACACCATGTTCTTTACAAATCGTGATGCTACGGGTCATAATTGTCCAACAATCTCCCACTTGGCCTATAGCCAATCACTCAAGTGTCCATCACCTGAACTATATACAGATCGCTCATACTTATGCTGAGATATCGTTTTCGTCAGCGGATATGTAAGGTTATCATCTGAAACAATCTTTTTTATCTTCACATCGCCATGATGTGTGTTCTCACGAATCAGATGAAATCGTTCGAAGTACATACTTGGATCATTGATGAGACCGTAATTCCTTAGCCTGCGTTGTAGCCCAGCTCAGCTACGAACAGAACTACTCCTAATACAATTAGGAATTTATAGATCCAAAATGCTTCTTTTGATGCCTCAGCCGTAGTAGTATAATTAAATTTTGTTGAATCGGCAACAGTATCTTGCTATGATGATTTCCAGCTCACTATTCTATTGTTCAAACAAAATATGTACCCTTATTGTGACTTGCAGTCGTCTTTATCGATTAGGAAACTTGGATCGGTGAACCCAGTCACCTCAAGTTCTCATTTTCCATAGATTAAAAATGCATCCTTAGTTCATCTAGGATACTCAAGGATGTTCTTTACATCAATCCAGTGACCATCACCTGGATCGGCCTGATAGTGACTTCAGATGCTCAAAGCATATGAGACACTAGGTCGCGTACATGTTTTTCATAGTACGAGCTCTTGGAGAGTGCCAACAACTTTTAGTGAAAGCCAAGCTTTCACCAATTTTAGTATGGGAATGTCATTGCTTAAAATTCAATATATCATCAATGTGTAGGACAATGAAAGTCAGTGTGCTCCCACTAACCTTCTTATATACACAAGAATCATCTTCGTTTTGACTGAAACCATATTATAATATGATCTCATCAAAACGTTGGTTCCAAGAATGCAATGTTTGCTTCAATCCATAAATGGATCGATTTAACTGGCAAGCTTTGTTTGCATGTTTTGGCTCGACAAAACCGTCAGGGTGTTGTATATAAACATCCTCCAAAAATTTTTAATTAAGGAAAGCGGTTTTGACGTCCATCTGTCATATTTCATAATCAAAATATGCAGCAATAGCAAGCATTGTCCAAATGGATTTAATCATGGAAACGGGTAATAATTTTCATCGTAATCGACACCATGTTGATGACGATACCCTTTCACTACAAGCCTAGCTTTGTATGTTTGTATGTTGCCATCTATGTCTGTCTTCGCCATGAAGACATATTTTCTACCAATAAGCACAATGTCTTCTGGTACATCAACCATTGTCCAAACTTGGTTGGTATACATGGAATCCATTTCGAACTTCATGGGACCTTTCCATAAAATAGAATCGATACCTTGTATCACTTCCTCATACATAGCCGGTTTGTATTCCTCAATAAGATTAATATCTATATGAGGAGAGATCAGAAACCCATACCTCTAAGGTTATTTTCTGACTCTCTCTGACCTACGTGGTTCTTGTGTATTAGAAGATTGTGGAACAGTCTCATCCCTGATGAACTGTTTATGTTTCATTAAGGAGTCGATGCCAAGAACAATATCACTCTGATTTTCATCGAGTTCTACTTTCCTCCCACTTGCCATTGCATTTATGAATTCCTTTTCGAGGAAAACTGTATGGAGAGCAACAAATATTTTTTTCTCTTGTGAGTTGTGGAAATAATATCCTTTGGTTTCCCTAGGATAACCAATTACAATAGGCACTTATTCGATTTTGGTTCTAGTTTAGTACCATCCAAACGTATGCCCAGCATTACCAAATCTTCAGGAATGAGAAACCTGGTTTCTTTCCTGTCCATATTTCATATGAAGTTTGTCTAACAGACTTTGACGGAACCTTATTCAAAATAAGTATTTCACTGTTCAATGCGTAACCCTAGAAGGAAATTGGTAGTTCAGTGCGACTCATCATTGACCTTACCATGTCCAACAAAGTTCGGTTTCTCCGTTCGGACGCACCTTTCGTTGAGATGTTCTGCGAGGAGTCCACTGTGAAAGAATATCATATTATTTCAAGTAATCAAGAAACTCATTGCTTAAGTATTCTCCACCACGGTCCGACCGTAATGTTTTAATACTTTTACCGGTCTGTTTTTCTACTTCGTGTCGAAACTCTTTGAATTTATCAAACATTTCCGACTTGTGTTTATAAGAAATACATAATCATAACGTAATGCAACATCCATAAAGGTTACAAAGTATTCATATCCACCTCTAGCCTAGCTAGACATGGGCCCACATATGTCACCATAAACGAGGGCTAATAGCTCGGTGGCACGTACACATTTACCACTAAAAGGCGTTTTAGGCACTTTGCCTAATAAACAAGATACGCTGACTTCATTTGAATTAGGATCAAATCTGTCCAAATATCCACTCTTCGAAAGTGTGGATATACGAGTCTTGTCAATGTGTCCCAAACGACAATGCCACAAATAAGTTTCATCCGTGTTACTCAATTTGAGACTATTTGTTTGTCATATTATTTGTTTGAGATTCATTTATATTCAAAATATAAAGACTATTATTAACATCTATTGCACATATCAAAATGTCATCTTTATATACAAAACACCCAATGTTACAGAATATAAAGATATACCCGTAATGGGTTAAACAAAATACAGAGATGATGTTTCTAGTCAAACTAGGTACAAAATAATAGTCCCATAATGTAATTACATGCCCAATGGGCAGATACAAAACATAGGTCCCAACGGCCAAAACAACATCTCTCGTCCCATTTTTGACTTGTAGGTCGATCTCATCTGAAGCCAGTATCCTGCTAGTCAGCAGATCCTGCACACCAGTATATATGTGACTACCACGTCTAAAATCAAAAATCCAATTTTTTTAAAACTAGCAGTGGACATGTTTATAACAAACACACTTAAAACCGGAGCCTTGCCCGTCTTCACTTCCTTTAACTCCGCCTTGTATACACGACAATCACGCTTCCAGTGACCCCATTTTTCAAAATACAGGAAAACGTCTTGGGATATGTCCTTAGTCTTCCCAGAAGACTGTGATGATTTAGCATTTCCTTTTTTCTTCCTTTTCTTCACACCCCCAGAAGCCTTCGGCTAAGCCTTAGCCATCTGGGATGTCAAAGTAAGGTGCGCCTCGTGTTGCTTGCCCTTCAGAAGCTCCGACTTTGCTTCTTTCATCATCGCCATTAACTCTCCACGATTCTTATCTTGGTTCATCATGTTATAGTTCATGACGAACCCGCCCCAGTAGTCGGGCAGAGACTGTAAGATCAAATCTATTGAAGTCTTAGCCTCGAAGGTTATGCCTAGATGACCTAGCCATTCAATGTCAGAAATCATCTGCGACACATAGTGCTCGATAGACGTACCCTCTGACATACGCGAGCGAAAGAGCTTCTTTTACAATTCGTACTTCTGAGATCTAAGGTTACATCTGTGAAGATCCTTCAATTTCAACATCATACTTTAAGGATCCAATCCTTTATTCTGACGATGAAATTGAGGAGTCATTATAGCAAGCATGACTGACTGATGCACATAACCATAACGCGATGCAACATCCGTAAAGGTTACAAAGTATTCATATCCACCTCTAGCCTAGCTAGACATGGGCCCACATATGTCACCATGAACGAGGGCTAACAGATCGGTGGAACGTACACCTTTACCACTAAAAGTTATTTTAGGCACTTTGCCTAATAAACAAGATTCGCAGACTTCATTTGAATTAGGATCAAATCCGTTCAAGTATCCACTCTTCGAAAGTGTGGATATACGAGTCTTGTTAATGTGTCCCAAACGACAATGCCATAAATAAGTTTCATTCGTGTTACTCAATTTGAGCCTATTTGTTTGTTATATTATATGTTTGAGATTCATTTATATTCAAAATATAAAGAATATTATTAACATCTGTTGTAAATATCAAAATGTCATCTTTATATACAAAACACTCAGTGTTCCAGAATACAAAGGTATACCCGCAACGGGTTAAACAAAATACAGAGATGATGTTTCTAGTCAAACTAGGTACAAAATAATAGTCACCTAATGTAATTTCATGCCCCAAGGGCAGATACAAAACATAGGTCCCAATGGCCAAAATAGTGACTCTCGTCCCATTTTTGACTTGTAGGTCGATCTCATCTGAAGCTAGTATCCTGCTAGCCAGCAGATCCTGCACACCAGTACATATGTTACTACCACATCCAGAATCAAAAATCAAATTTAGTAGTGGACATGTTTATAACAAAAATACCTGAAGTCGGAGCACTGCCCGTCTTCATTTCCTTTAACGCCTCCTTGTATTCACGGCAGTTACACTTCCAGTGACACTGTTTGTCATAATGTAGGCAGACGTCTTGGGATATGTCCTTAGTCTTCCCATAATACTGTGATGATTTAGCCTTTCCCTTTTTTTCTTCATTTTCTTCACACCCCTAGAAGCCTTCGGCCAAGCCTTGGCCATCTGGTATGTCGAAGTAAGGTGAGTTTATCGCTCCTTGCCCTTTAGAAGCTCTGGTTGTGCTTCTTTCAGCATCGCTATTAACTCTCCAAGAGTCTTATCTTGGTTCATCATGTTACAGTTCATGACGAACCCACCCCAGCAGTCAGGCAGAGACTGTAAGATCAAATCTATGGAAGTCTCAGCCTCAAAGGTTATGCCTAGCTGACCTAGTTGTTCGATGTCAATAATCATCTGTGACACATAGTGCTCGACAGACGTACCCTCTGACGTACGCGAACGAAAGAGCTTCTTTTGCAATTCGTACTTCTGAGATCTAAGGTTAGTTCTGTGAAGAACCTTCAATTTCAACATCATAATATAAGGATCCAATCCTTTGTTCTGACGATGAAATTAAGGAGTCATTGCAGCAAGCATGACTGATTAAGCACTAGAGTTATCATCACAATGTGTCTTCCAAAGCTCATTCTCTATTATTTGCTTAACTCCGGGCTTAGGCCCGAGAGGTTTCTCTATGACATAGAGTAACTTGTCGGCTCCCAGGACTATCCTAAGATTCATCTCCCAATCTGGAAAATTGGAGCCGTTATCACCCATGGTGATGTCCCTAACGCTAATCTTTCCAGTCATCTTGATTACAATAGTCCAACTACCCAATCAACGATTTTGGGTACACTCAAAATGAAATGGTTACTATAGTTCAATTATATAACCAACTACAAATGGAGTAGTGTCTTGTACAGTCTAACTATTCAAAGAAAGCAATATTCAATATTAGTCCAAATAATATATTTATAAAAATGATAAATAAAATAAAAGAGCGCGTTAAGCAAGTATTAAACGAAATTGCAAATTTAATACTAGCCTCCCACTATTTTTCGGCGAGCCTCTAACCCTCTGTGGAGTACTTAGGAAACCCAATTTCCTTGTGGACTAGGATCCCGTTAAATAACACACAACCTTGACTTTGGCCAACATGCTGTATGAAACTTAACTAGATAGATCGCTAAGATCAATTGGATCCCATCCAATTCCTAGATCCGATAGGTGGACCTCAAAGTCCAAAATATATATCCAATATATATTTCCTAACCTTTTCCTCTGAATCAACTAAGGATTGGCTTTGGCTCAACAAGCTTAATGATTCCAGTTAAGCGCGACCCATTGACAGTGGGAAAACTTTGTAATCCGCGTCGATGAACAAGAAGTGACCTTGACTTTGGCCAACAAGTCACAACCGCCCAAGACATGCGATATATAATAAAGCTTTCGTGGTTCAAACACATTCGCGATGGACAATGATCTTGACTTTGGCCAACAAACCAATGCCAATCTTGGATCTTCAGAAAAAAAAAACCACTCAATGGAAGGAAAATGCTTAATATTTAATAAGGGATTTTTCACGTAAATTGGAAACCAATTTATTATCTTTTATCATACACCCTTAAACGTGCATTCTAAAAGCATAATAAGGTGCGATAAATTAATAATGATATGTGGATGGATAAACAATAAAATTTGTTCCTAGAACAAATCATTCTCTCTTTCCTCTCGCCCGCTAGCACTATACATTCTTCTACCCAATTCATAACACTAAAAGAAACCTCATTTACATTGACGGGAATTGGTGAGAAGAGAAATACAAAGAGAATAGAAGTTTAAAGGCTGGACACACGGATCTAATTTAAATAAATTCCAAATTTATAAAAATTTCCAAAATTGCCCCCACTCAACTAATATTCAACCGATATACATTATTCATACAAATACATCCAAGTATTCTGATGAATGGTAAATGCATCACTATTTCCCACTCATTTGACCTAATATTTTGTATAGTTTCTTGAGTTTTGTGAATATTTTGACGTGTTTTGTGTTATTTTATAGATAAATAAAATTTCAGCACATTCTAGAGGAGATTTGGGGCCAAAAGAGTGAAAAAGGTAAAAAAAAAAAAAAAAGGCAAAATCGTCATTTAGTTCCACGCGTCGCGACGCCTAACGTCGCCAACCTGTGCTACCTTACATCGCTTCATGCTAAAATACACCGGGACACGTGTCACAATCAAAGAAGTTTGCTAACATGCACATGTGCTAACATACGCCAACCATGTGTCAACATCCCAGCAATTCCACTAATGTGCGACGTGCCACGTGTCGCCATCACATGCTACCGACATTCATCATTAAAGAATGCGTCATTGCTGATGTCATCATGACTCCGCATCGTGACACAAGAAGAAATTTGGGCGTCGCGACACAAAGCCAATAATTCAGAGCCCGCCACGTGTCAACCGATCCGCGAGCCGCGCCACACTTCCCGCCGTAGATTACGCACGTCGTGACATGCCAGGCTTACTCACCCTTATAAATTTAGGACGATTTTCTGATTTTAAATGTACTTTCCTCTTTGTAATTCTCTGAGTAAATAAGGAGTTTGTACCTAGTTTAGTTTAATTTCAGTTTTGTAATTAATTTAATTTACTTTCTGTAATAGTAATCTACTTTCTTTTCTTTTTCAATTTTTACTATTCAGCTATGAGGAGGTAAATTCTCACTGCTAGTGTGAAATGTAAGCTTTTATTACTACTATATAGATTAGTCTCCCTTAATTATAATACATTAACTATTTAAAATTTGACTTAACAAGGATACCGCTATATTGGTCGGTTGGTAATTATTGCAAACTGGTTTTTAACCTGATTAAGCATGGATACCGCCTGGTTGGTCGGTTGGTTGGTTGGTAATTTTCCACCTATATGGATGGTTTATGGACAAATAGTGATACTACCTTTATGATCGGTTGGAGTTAATCTGACTAAATCATGATACTACCTATATGGCTGGTTAGTAATATCACACAAGTTAATATATTATATTAAGGGAGATATCTATAATAGTAGTAATAAAAGTGGATCCTTTAACCCCTAGTATTTTCTTTTATTGTATTTTTCTTTACTTACTTTCCACCATTTTACTTTTCAGCGATTTACTTTATGTCTTTTATTTTTAAGCATTTACTAGTTATGTGTTGTAGTTATACCCGTTATCTGGGGTTGTGATGAATTCCATTATCACCAGGTTATAAGAGGTTATTTTATAGTTAGGTAATTTAAAGGTTTACTTATTAAATCTTAAGATTACTGCGTCTTTTTAAATGGCCACTAATAAGATTGATCTGGTAAATCTAAAATAAACTTGACAAAGGAATTTTAAATTTTAGCCTTATACTTAATAGCTCACGATCTTCCTTGAGGATAGATAACCCTTTAATATATTTCCTTACAGGATAGACATATACATGTCGGGCGAGGGTAACCACAATTGGAACTTAACCCTAATGAATCCAGGTAATTTGGTTGACATACACATATAGTTCAATTGGGTTATACTGGGTATTTACATCTGACCATCGACATAGGCTTTTGCATAATTTCGTGTTCCAGGTTAGTAAATCGATATATTACAAAAATGTAAAATAACCACTTCATCTTTTAAAAAGATATTGGAAGAATTCACAACCCTGGATAGTTTTATAAATTTGAATTTTCCTCATCATATTTAAGCGCATTTTCATTTACTTTTTTTTAAGTTTAAAATCACCATCTCATCAAAACAATCAATATGTTAGATACTAGTAATCCTTTGGCCTTATAAAATTAATAGCTTAGATATTAAGTCATCGTGGGATCGATAATTTTTATACTACTTGAACGATACGTGCGCTTGCGTTATACGCATGTGATTACGCACTGGTAAAATTTTTGGCACCGTTGACGGGGACTTATTTATCTTTCACTATTAGTTTTGAGGTTATATACATTTACTTGTATCTAATTTCTTTTTACTTATTGTTTTTGTTATCTTGTGTTTCAGGTTCTCAAGCACTACATGAGACGAACTATTAGCTTTGAAGTCCGACCACTTGACCCAGAGATTGAAAGAACTATCAGACAATTGAGAAGGGAAAGGCGAGAAGGGCAAGAAGCAATCATCAACATGGAACCTGAACCTTTAGAAGTTGCACCACCAATTCCCATTCGAGACAGAACGATTCCGGTGGTTGACGGCTTCATTTCTTGTATTGTACTTCCCTCTTACCAGCAAATACGTGTGACATCAAAACATGCATTCAGATGATTCAGCAGTCAGTTCAGTTTAGGGGAAATACAACTGAAGATCCTAATGCCCGCATCAGTAACTTCCTGGAAGTTTGTGGCACTTTCAATTACAATCGAAGAGCTGAAGAAGCTTTGAGACTGCGAGTTTTTCCATATTCTTTGAAAGACAAAGCAAAGGCTTGGCTACATTCACTACCAGCAGGTTCCATCACAACTTGGAACACTCTAGCCACTAAATTCCTTGCAAAGTATTTTCCACCAGCCATAACAACAAAACTGAGGAATGACATCATATCTTTTGTACAACTTGACTCGAAAACTCTCCATGAAATTCCAAAATGGATTCAAGTCCAAACTTTCTATAATGGACTATCTGGACTGATGAGAACCACGATTGATGCTGCTGTTGGAGGAGCTTTAATGGAAAAAGGAGAATATCAAGCATGGGACCTAATCGAAGAAATGGCCAACAACAATTCCTTGTGGCCAACAAAAAGGACCATGATTCAATGAATTGCAGGAATTTATGAAATTAGAGCCAACAAAGCAGTCAGTGCCAAGCTGGATCAGATATGTAAATTCATGGAGACTCTTAGCACATAAAATAACATTGGATCTACAAGTTCACCTTATGGAGGAGCACCAAATCCAAACTAACTTGAAGAAACGATGAATTATGTCAACAATTTCGACAGACAGAGGAACAATCCATATTCCAACACCTACAACCCAGGGTGGATGAATCATCCTAATTTCTCATAGAGCAACAATTCAGGGCAAAAGAACTATCCACCACCTGGATTCCAACAACATAACAAAGGCCATGAGTTTGAAAAAGAACCAGAAATGAAAGAATAGATTGCAGAGATGTTCAAAAAGCAACAAGCAGCATATGATGCTATTTTTAAAAGTCATTCTGCTTCCATCAAAGCATTGGAGAATCAAATTGGACAACTGGATAATGCTCAGAGTTATAGACCATCAAGTACCCTTCCTAGAAATACAGAGCCAAATCTAAGGAATATGGGGAAAGAGCAATGTCATGCCATCATTTTAAAAAGCAGTACTGAAATCAACAAAGATGTTGGAATCAAGGCAACAATTGAAGAAGTTCCAAAAAAAGCAGTGGAGCAGTTCAACAGATGGAGGAAAGAGAAGTAAAGGAAAAAGAACTAGAAAGAATCACTCTACCTCAACTTTTCCTCAACGTCTTTAGAAAAATAAACTGGACAAGCAGTTTGCTCGAATCCTTGAGGTTTTCAAAAAGCTACACATTAACATCCCATTTGCAGAAGCTTTGGAAGAAATGCCTCACTACGTTAAATTTATGAAAGACATTCTTTCACGAAAGAGAAGATTAGAAAACTACGAGACAGTAGCATTATCAGAAGAATGTAGCGCTATCATCCAGAGGAAGCTTCCCCCAAAGTTGAAAGATCCTGGCAGTTTCACCATTTCTTGCTACATAGGAGAGCATAACTTCGGTAGGGCTTTGTGTGATTTAGGTGGGAGTGTTAACTTGATGCCTTTTTCTATTTTCAGGAAACTACAGATCGGAGAAACAATGCCTACCTCAGTCTCTCTACAACTTGCTGATTGAACGCTCGTATTTTCAAGAGGTTTAGTTGAAGATGTGCTGGTCAAAGTTGACAAATTCATTTTCCCAACAGATTTATTATACTTGATATGGAGGAAGACGCAGGCGTGACGATCATCATCGGGAGACCATTCTTGGCTACAGGTCGAACCATTATTGATGTATAGAAAAGAGAGTTGACCATGAGGGTACAGGACCAATAAGTAACAGTAAATGTTTTCAAAGCCATGAATTTCACAGATGATGAAAATGAGGAATGTTTCAGACTTGATGTGATACACAGTACCATCTAGAACTCTAACACAATACAAAGTTCTATTGACAAACTTAATGCCTGTCAATTGCCTGTGAAGCCTGAAGATAAAGTGTATTGCGCACTGAAGAAGCCTATTCTTACACTACAAACAACAGAAGAGAAACAGTTCCATCAGCTCAACGAATTGGAAGAATTTCACATTCAACCTTTTAAGAATGCCAAATTGTACAAAGAAAAGGCCATGAAAAGACATGATGAGAAGTTAGTGCGCATACAACTGGAACCAGAGCAGAATGTACTATTAAACAAATCAAGGTTGAAACTCTTTCCATGGAAGCTAAAATCATGGTGGTCAGGTGCATTCTTGATCACTAAGGTTTTACCAGACATAGCTGTTGAGATACATGATCCTGAATCCAACAAAACATTCAAGGTTAAAAATAAGCTATTGGGGAGAATCAATTGAGCGACAAAAAGAAAGTGTCACACTTTCAGATCCAACCTAACGTTCGGGCAGTTACGTCTAGCTGACGACATTAAACTTAGCGCTAGCTGGGAGGCAACCCATGCAATTTATGTATATCTTGTGATTTAGTGTGTTTGATTTTTATGTGTTTAGTTTTTGCAGGTTAAGTCATTTCAGGATGGAAGAAGTTCTCATAAATCTTCACAAGTAATTTCCTTCTCTCCCTCAAAAATCTCTGATGAAAGTTTACAAAGCTCGCTTGGAACGGATGCGACTACTAATGATCAAAGGTATTCCTACTGACATTCGTTGGATTATTGAAGCACGGGTCTGATTGGCAGGTGAGTCTTCTGACTCTTTTATTTCACATTTGTCTGGTTTAGGAAGAATCACATATGCTAAAAAGAGAAGAGCTAAAAGAATGGGTGTATGCTATAAATGTGCTCGTATGTTTTGTGATACTCGTTGTCGTTCTTTAGAAATGGTGTCTGATAACCGTGAAGATACGATTAATTTCATTAGGGATGGCTTGAGTAAGGAGTCTTTGGATGATATATCTAAAACTCTTGAGACGCATCCCAGTGGATATGTATATCATAAAATTGGCTTGTTATATGCACAATTCCAAAAAAAAATGCAACAATTAAGTCTCGGGAATCTGACTCAAAAAAACCATATTTGCCAACTTATAAGAAAATTAGATGGGAAGTTTGTCCTTGATGCATATACGTCAATCAAGCCGTTAATTATTGTAAATATTAAATCTCTTTATCTTTTCCTAATAATTGTGATTTGTTTTGTTGTTTTATTTTTATTTTTTCCGATAGGATCTAGACCTTTTTGACATTACAAGATTTATTTTACTGTACTAGTGCTATTATTTTTACTCACCCTTTTTCAGGTGTTATATATTCAATTCATCATTGTACTTTTTAAGGCATCCAGATAAAAATAGAAGCCACTTCAAGAAGACGAGTTGAAAACATCTGTGTGTTTTGCGGTACTAGTGTTAGTGTTAAACCAGAATACGTAGTAGCATCATAAGAATTGGGTCGAGTCTTAGCTGAAAAGAATATGCACTTAGTTTATGGCGGTGGCAATCTTGGACTAATGAGGATCATTTTAAAGGCCGTACAGGAAGGAGGCAGTCAAGTCTTGAGAATCATCCCAACACCCTTGGCAGAGGAAAATCTGATAGGACCATCAAACGGAGAAGAACTGATCATGCCAGGTATGTCTGAACGACTGGTAGAAATGATTAACTGAGCTGATGCTTTTATTGCTTTATCAGGTGGCTTGGGCACAATGGAGGAAATTTTTACAATGCCATCTTGGGCGAACCTGAATATACACCAGAAATTGCTTGGACTGTACAATGTTGATGGATTTTATGATTTTCTTTGTGTGTTTCTTAATGATGCTTGGAGAAATGGGTTCGTGTCAAGCTTATAAAAGAACTCCTCTTCACTGCCAGAACTGCCCCAAATTTAGTTGACCAAATCTTAGCCTTTGAACCATAAATTGACCCTATCATTTCCAAGATAAATTGGTAAGATGATGATTGTGGTAAGAAGCGTCGGATAAATCTGGATCTTAACCTTTAATTTTCATTTAGATTAGAATTTTAGCTAACCATGTATTATCTTCTAAACTCTTTTTCTACTGTTTAAGACATTGGGGACAATGTCTCATTTAGGTTTGGGGGAGGGGAATAGTTAATAGTATCTTGTTTTTATGTTGTTTTTATTTTTAGTCTAAATTTTTTGAAAAATACAAAAAAAAAAATTGTAAAAGTTTTCAAAAATCAAAAAAAAAATATTTTGTTTTTTTTTATGTTTTTAATTTGATTATTCGGATGAAATTGGTGTGAGGTAGCTGTATAAGGAGTTTTCACTCCTGAGACATATCTCAGCCTATTTCGAAACAAGTTAATTTTTGTTTATTTCCTTTTGAATTATTTAATTTGTGAATTCTCCATTAAACTGACTAAAATGGATCTTCATATGCTCAGTTGACAGGTATTATAACCTGTTGGAGATTCTAAGCATCCCAAGATCAATAAACAAGCATGAAACATAAGTGAATACAATCGAGAAAGTCGCGGAATACTCACATCGATCGGTTGAGCGACGCGCGAAGAAACAAAAAGAATTATGCTCACTGTTTTTCTACTCGGCAGTGGCTGCTGTTTTGCTCACTGGTTCGGCCTTCAATCAACAAGAAACCAAGCTCCAAGCTTCATCATTTGATTCCCGGCTCATGAGTGGACTTCCCTATCACCTTCGCATGATCCCGGAGTGTGCTAGCACTCTCGATTTTGCCACAAAATCGCACTTTGCTTCCCATTTTTCTTCACTGGTTTCGCAGCAAACCAAAACAAAAACAGCCCTCTTGGGCAAGAATGAGAAGAGAATGGAGATAGAGAAGAGTTGTGAGAGTTGTATTGATTTTCAAAAAATCAAAGACATATATACCATATATTAAAATATAGTAAATGTCTTGTTAAGCTTTCAAAAAACTTTCCACCAACCTTGAGTGTTCCACACTCATTCACTAACCAAACAACTCAATCAATCACATCAATCAATCAAGTGTCACATCACTCAAAGTGACATGATTTGACGCTTGATGTGACGCTATATTTGACGCTTGATTTGACTCTTGATTTGACTTGTGTGCCGCACTCGAATTCGAAATGCGAATGCGCTCGCAAACAATCTCGGGCTCGGGTTCGATAATTCCAAATTAACAAATTTTCCATTGCGACACAATTAAATGATTACGCCTAGCGAAGTCACTGTTCACGTCGCTAACGAATTAATTCTAAATTAATTTGTTCGCCCGAATTAAAATCTAATTTTAATTCCGCGTCGAAATCCAATTTCGTTTAATATATCAAATATATTAATTTACCGATTAATTCCAATTAATCGTTCTCTCTCTTTAATGATATTTTATCCTAGAAAAAATATCTCTATAATTAATCCCATATTAATTTTATCTCTCATCTTATTAATCCCAGATTAATTAAAAGTGCGAGTCATACGTCATCGGTGAATCTTTGGGAAGCGACCCATGAGATCCCCGGATATGTTGGCAGTAAATACGGTCGTCGGACTATCCGAACACGTAAGTACCAAGTGCTACGTTTGCACCGATTTACAAGACAAGGTTGGCTTCTAGCAAAGCGCCATGCCTACCCAATTCTCCGAAAATATCCTTACATGAATAAAGGATCTATATCTGGCGTAGTATACGTAGTATTGCGTATTTCTGTCCAATATCGGATGATCACATGCGAGGCCTGGGGCTGGTACAGTGTCTGCCCCGTACGAAGCATATATCGGATTACGAGCAACTAGTCTCTTTAATATCGGATAATCATGACCAAGTCATATTATCCCGACGGTTGCAACCTTTTTAGAGAACCAGTTCTGTATCCCTACGCGATCATCAACTCCATATGACTGGAGTGACACTTCCGTCTTGACATCACACCCAACACACTACGATTCTCAATATACCCAGCATTGGCGTACACAAAACCTGTTAAAGCCCTGGATGACATCAACCAAAGTATATTGATTGTCGCAAGTATTAGCGGTGCAAGTCTCAGGTTAAGACCAAATACACCTACCCTGATTTCGGACTTCCATAGACACATAGTCATACTACCAATGGAATTCCGAGGGGGTCTTATCCAGAGCGAAGCTGTTTCCCGTACTATCGGTAAAACACGACCTCCTATTACACTTGCATGAGTATCCTATACCCAAATATATGAGAACTATGCCGTTGTGCCCTCACAACGCGCACAAGTGTAATACTAGTCTTTTACGTATTCATCGATGTCCAATCTCGATATACTCTGAGTAGGGATATTAAATGATTTATCTTCATGGATTGATACTGTCTCATATCATTCTCAATCCAGGAACAAATCATAGGGACCTCCTATCATTTATATATCTAGGTGATCTAATCACAAATGATAAGAGTGCAATCTCCTTTGTCACATAGTTAATTTGTACAACAACATCATGATCTGTACAAATAGTGACGCTATGGGTCATAATTGTCCAACAATCTCCCTCTTGGCCTATAGCCAGTCACTCGAGTGTCTTACACCCGAACTATGTACGGTTGGCTCAAACAAAGATTTAAATATTAGTCCAACTAACATTTAATTATTTGACGAATGATATTTCTGATTGAGCACGTATGGCAAGTAATTAACGAATATTGAAAATTCAATTCTTGCCTCCCATTATTTTTCGGCGAGCCTCTAACCCTCTGTCGAGCTAGGATCCCGTTAAATATCACATAATCTTGACTTGGCCAACAAATTGTATGATAATTAACTAGGTAGATCGATAAGATCGATTGGATCCAATCCAATTCCTAGATCCGGTAGGGGGACATCCAAGTCCGAAACATATATCTTATATATGCCAATACATCCAATGTATTACCTAACATTTTTCCTCTGAATCAACTAAGCCTTGGCTTTGGCACAACAAACTTAGTGATCCCAATTAAGCGCGACCCATTGACCATGGAAAGCTTCCTAATCAATATCGATGGACAAGAAGTGGTCTTGACTTTGGCCAACAAACCACAACTTGGACAAGACACCAATATGGAACAAAGCTCTCGTGATTCAAACACATCCTCGACGGACAAAGGCCTTGACTTTGGCCAACAAGCCAATGCCAGTCTCGATCTTGAGTGAGAATCACTCAATGGAAGGAAAGACGCTTAATTTATTACGAGGGTTTTTCGAGTGCAAATTGGCAACCAATTTATTATCTTTGTTAAAGTCTCATCATCATACACCCTTAAACATGCATTCTAACCACATAATAAAGCGCGTATAATAAAATAATAATGATATGCGGATGGATATTTTCCACATTGATCCTAGATCAAATCTCTCCCTTTCTCTCTCTCGCTAGCACATGTATTTACTTCTACCCGTTACACTACACTTCTAAAGAAACCTCATTTACATTGAGGGGAATAGGTGAGAAGAGAATACAAAGAATAAGGAGGTGATAAGGCTGGACACGCAGGTCCAATTTAATAAATCAAATTTATTACAATAATTTCTAAAATTTTCCCACCCATCTAATATCCATCCGATATACATTATTCATGCATCGCAACCATGTATTCACACAAGCATGTTATCAATCAATCTAATCAAATTAATTAATCTGATAATTAGTAATCATCCAATGTTCAAACAACGATTTGATTTTGCTCGAGTCAAACTCATTTTTGCGAACAAGTACTCAAAGTACGAATTCTTGAATTAAATTAAACTACATAATTAAATCCAATTCAATTGTATTTAATTCTAATTCGCTATTTAATTCCAAATTAAATATTATACTTTATTAATAAACTTTTTCGACTTAAATTCCAAATTTAATCGTTACGGGTCTCAAAGCCCGTTTAACGTCCAACGTTAATTCAATTAAAGTCCAATGGGATTTTAATTAATTTCTTAAGGCGTGGACTTTTGGTCAACTCGGGTCGAACCCAATAACCAAAGTCCAATCCGGGAGTTACCCCATAAGCCTAGAAATCAATCTTGGCCCATTAGGCCCAATTAAACTTTAAAGGTCTATTAAGTCGCATTTGGGCTTTATGGATGCGGTTTTGGGCCCAATTGAATCCAATCCAATTTGCCTATACCCAACTTAGTACCACTAAGCCCAATAAGCCCAATAACAACATTTCAAGCCCAATTTCCAAAATTAGCCCAATTTAATTAAATTGCCAAATTCCAAATTCCCAATTTAATTACCTAAAGTGCATTACACAATTAATTATCCAATTAACATTCCTAAAACATCAATTAGCCTAATTAATCATGCTCATTTTCATCATCACATGTCCAACACATTTTGATTAAAATCAAACCCATTTCATGCTTCTAATGTCTCGGTAATATAGGGTAATTTTTTTTTTTTCGATTTGGTTTCAATCCAATTAAACCCACAATCGACATTAAATCATCATTCCCAATTGATTCAAGTCATCCAATGATCAAAAATCAAAAAATCACCAAGACATTTTAGGGCTAGACCATTCGGCCAACACAACAATTTGGGCAAAAATTGTTCCAAACCAATTTTCTTGAAATTGATCCAATAAAACTTCAATTCAACATCAATTAAGCATACAAAATCATCCAATTTCAATTAAACATGCTCAAAATCAATTTACCCAAATTTTAACCCTAAACTTTTTCATGCTTTTAACCATGCTCTGATACCATTGTTGGAGATTCTAAGCATCCCAAGATCAATAAACAAGCATGAAACATAAGTGAATACAATCGAGAAAGTCGTGGAATACTCACATCGATCGGTTGAGCGACGCGCGAAGCAATAAAATGAATTCTGCTTACTGTTTTTCTACTCGGAAGTGGCTGATGTTTTGCTCACTGGTTCGGCCTTCAATCAACAAGAAACCAAGCTCCAAGCTTCGTCATTTGATTCCCGGCTCATGGGTGGACTTCCCTATCACCTTCGCATGATCCCGGAGTGTGCTAGCACTCTCGATTTTGCCATAAAATCGCACTTTGCTTCCCATTTTTCTTCACTGGTTTCACAGCAAACCAGAACAAGAACAGCCCTCTTGGGCGAGAATGAGAAGAGAATGGAGAGAGAGAAGAGTTGTGAGAGTTGTGTTGATTTTCAAAAAATCAAAGACATATATACCATATATTAAAATATAGTAAATGTCTTGTTAAGCTTTCAAAAACCTTTCCACCAACCTTGAGTGTTCCACACTCATTCACTAACCAAACAACTCAATCAATCACATCAATCAATCAAGTGTCATATCACTCAAAGGGACATGATTTGACACTTGATTTGACTTGCGTGCCGCACTATAATTCGAAATGCGAATGCGCTCGCAAACAATCTCGGGCTCGGGTTCGCTAATTCCAAATTAACGAATTTTCTGTTGCGACACAATTAAATAATTACGCCTAGCGAAGTCACTATTCACGTCGCTAACGAATTAATTCTAAATTAATTCGTTCGCCCGAATTAAAATCTGATTTTAATTCTGCGTCGAAATCCAATTTCGTTTAATATATCAAATATATTAATTTACTGATTAATTGAAAATTAATCGTTATCTCTCTTTAATGATATTTTATCCTAGATAAAATATCTCCGCAATTAATCCCAGATTAATTTTCTCTCTCATCTTATTAATCCCATATTAATTAAAAGTGTGAGTCATACATCATCGGTGAATCTTTAGGAAGCGACCCATGAGATCCCTGGATATTTGGCAGTAAATACGGTCGTCGGACTATCCGAACAGGTAAGTACCAAGTACTATGTTTGCACCGATTTACAAGACAAGGTTGGCTTCTAGCAAAGCGCCATGCCTACCCAATTCTCCGGAAATATCCTTACAGGAATAAAGGATCTATATCAGGCGTAGTATACGTAGTATTGCGTATTTCTGTCCAATATCGGATGATCACATGCGAGGCCTAGGGCTGGTACAGTGTCTGCCCCGTACGAAGCATATATCAGATTACGAGCAACTAGTCTCTTTAATATCGGATAATCATGACCAAGTCATATTATCCCGAAGGTTGCAACTTTTTTAGAGAACTAGTTATGTATCCCTGCACGATCATCAACTCCATATGACTGGAGTGACACTTCCATCTTGACATCACACCCAACACACTACGATTCTCAATATACCCAGCATTGGCGTACACAGAACCTGTTAAAGCCCTGGACGACCTCAACCAAAGTATATTGCTTGTCGCAAGTATTAGCGGTGCAAGTCTCAGGTTAAGACCAAATACACCTACCCTGATTTCGGACTTCCATAGACACATAGTCATACTACCAATGGAATTCCGAGGGGGTCTTATCCAGAGCGAAGCTGTTTCCCGTACCATCGGTAAAACACGACCTTCTATTACACTTGCATGAGTATCATATACCCAAATATATGAGAACTATGTCGTTGTGCCCTCACAACGTGCACAAGTGTAATACTAGTCTTTTACGTATTCATCGATGTCCAATCTCGATAATACTCTCACTAGGGATATTAAATGATTTATCCTTCATGGATTGATACTGTCTCATATCATTCTCAATCCAGGAACAAATCATAGGGACCTCCTATCATTTATATATCTAGGTGATCTAATCACAAATGATAAGAGTGCAATCTCCTTTGTCACATAGTTAATTTGTACAACAACACTATGATCTGTACAAATAGTGACGCTATGGGTCATAATTGTCCAACATCAACATGCATGCTAACATATGGACATGAGAAGTGTAGACAACACAGCTACCTGGGCGACGCGTTTCTAGGCTCGCGACCTAGTTGGGAAGTACGAAATAACATGGAGTCGCCACCCGGTGTGAACCGGGACAAAGATTTAAGGCCGCACTCACCCCTCGCAAGGGAAGACCTCAAACCGTTGGGTTCGGAATGGTCCCTTACTCATGTCACTTGTAATGAAAGGATTTATGTAATAATTTAATCAAGCTTAAGTAACACTTATTTCCAAGAGTATCATGCTTCTAAATTCCCATACACAAAATAAAACTTATGCACACATTTCACATATATCTCACATCTAACATTGCATGCTTAAAAATATATCAAAGTAGCAAAGAACATACAACTTCATTGGCATATTACATTCAAGAAAACATAAGCACACATATTAACCATACAAGCACACAAATGGGCACTTTTCCAAGTGGTACGTGGAATTGTATCCCAAGTACAGACCGCACTACCGTCCATTCGGAATCGGCTACGGAATTTACGTCTGGGTTTCCATCCGATATACCGCAAGAAATAATACTCAAATATTATCATGACATAAGCATATGAATTGTAATACATTAAACACGTTCGTATTCATACATGTGGGGATAGCTACTAGGAAAACTATGCATGAAATCTAATGAAGAGGACTCAGTTCAGTGGGTGCGCGTTCGTGTAGCGTTCGTAAACGCGTTCGAACGGTAAACAGAAGGTTCGCGTTCGTATGGCGTTTGATAACGCGTTCGAACGGAAATGAAATAGAATGCTCTCGTTCGTATGGCGTTTGTTAACGCGTTCGAACGGAAATGAAACAGAATACTCACGTTCGTGTGGCGTTTGTGAACGCGTTCGAACGGAAATGAAACAGAATGCTCATGTTCCTATGGCGTTCGTGATCGCGTTCGAACATAAATAAGACCTGATGCATGACAAGGCAAAATACATGCGCGTTCGAGTTGCGTTCGTAAACGCGTTCGAACGGGAAAAGACCTGATGCATGAAATGGGACGCAATACATAAACGACAAAATAAAGGGGCGCGGCGAAGTACTGCCGTAAAGGTGGCCTTTTGGGGCTCTTGATCTCTCAAAGAGAGGACCTTTAGACCAACATACTAAGCCCATGCGCTCGACTGAATCATGTATACAAGAATTAAAAGCAATAATATTAAACATAGTGTGCCCGATTGAACGTATCTTGTATCCAACCGAACACACATCAACCGGCGCGGCAAAGCATCGTGGTAAAGGGCTTTAGCCCCTCCCCATAGGGGATCTCACATCACACTTACTAAGCCCATGCGCTCGGTTGAATCATGCATACGAAAATAAAGACAATCATATCAAACTAAGTATGCTCGATTGAACGTATCTTGCATTCAACCGAACACACATCAATCGGTGCGGCAGAGCATCGTGGTGAAGGATTTTAACCCCTCCAATTAGGGGACCTTTCATCGCACTTACTAAGCCCATGCACTCGATCGTATCATACGGGAATAAGCAACATACAGAATTTAAATGACGAGAAATAAATAAACCAAAGCAACACAAAACAAGAGAAGGTGCCGTTTACTCAAGTGGTACGTGGAGTTGTGTCCCAAGTACAGACCGCACTACTGTCCATTCGGATTCGGCTATGGAATTTACGTCTGGGTTTCCATCCTATATACCACAAGAGACAACACTCTTCCATTCATCCAATACCCACAACACACATCATACGCACAACAAATGCCACAAATACAGAAAATATAATCAAAATAAATGACCAGGAATTAAATAAGAATAAGTGTGAAAGATACCCTCAGGTCTAACCTTTTAAGCTGTCTCTCGGACTCGCGTTTCACGAAAATCGGAAGGGGGTAAAGCTCCGCAACTTTTCTGGTTCACTGGTTTGCCTCTTCCTTCGCTGTTCGGCCACTCAAGCTACTGTTCCGACTCCGTTTTGCTGCTGTTTCCTTGTGGTTTTGCTGTCGTTTCCTCTGTGTCCTCTGCTTACTGTTTGTGGACTGTTTTGGTGTTCTTGGTGGACTGTTCTGTGTTTCTTTTTGGTGTGGTTTTGTGTGGTTATTTCAAGGATTGTAAGTGTATTTTATGTCAATGTTTTAAGGGATCTTAGGGACTGTTTTGGGAGTGGTTTAGGCTGCTGTGTTTTTAAGGTGATTCAAGGGGATGTGTTCTCGGTGAAGGAGGGGAGTGTTTTGGATTCGGCTATGGAGGATAGTTGCTTGTGGTGGATTCGGCTATGGAGGAGATGGTTGGGGCTCTTTGTTCTCTTTTTGTGTATATGTCAAGTGTTTTTCTTTGTCTTGGGCGTGTGCATTAGAGAGTTAGAGAAAAAGTGGCTAGGTTAGTGCATGTTTATATAGAAGAGAGCTAGGGGTTGCCCTTGTCTCACAAGGAAAGGATTTTGGTATTCAATTAGGATTTCCAAGAAAGGCATACGCAAGATTGAGGGGGGACAAAATATTTTAAATTAGGAAGTTGTAATATTTAATTTGTGTTGGTTTAGGAATACAAATATTTTAGATTGGTAATTATCTTATTAGATTAGGAAGTCAAATATATGATTGGCTTTAATTGGTTAGGATTGATTTTAATTAGGTATATCTTCTTTTTAGTTTTAGTATATAATATATTCAATTTATTATTAGGCATGATTTTAGTTTAAGTTTGGTAAATGTTTTATTTAATTGGTAAATGGTTTAAATATTTTATTTAATGTTTAATGTTTAAATTAATATTTATTTATTTAATTTGGGATGTGTTTTATGGGCTTTAGGGGGGCTAAATGGGCTGGGGTGCGAGGCTAGCAGCAAAACCAGAAACACCGACTCCGTTCGAACGCCAATTAGAACGTGGCACGAACGTCCGCAATCTGCACGAGGTTCGAATGAAGTAACGAACGCAGCATCAACGAAGATAGTGAACTTGTGGAATGAACTTGATGACATACTTATTCCGAATTTCCCCTTCCGACCTCTGTTTCCCGCAATATCCTTAGCTAAAAAGGTAGTGCCTCCAATTGAGACTCATCATCGGGTTTCACATGCGAAAATGCAATGCCTACAAGAAGTAATTGACAAGTTTGTAATATTCAGTGTTCTAGTTTAATTGGAGGAAGCATCTATGAAAAGCGATGGGATAAAAAAAAATCTGAGATCTGAGTTATTAAGTCTGTAAGGGTGTTTTAACACCTAGTGCCTTAAAGCCAACTGGTTTGGGATTCGCTGGCCCACAGCTCGCTACATGGATCAAGGATGTTGCAAAAATATATATATATCTGAAGTCTGAGTAATTAAGTCTGTAGGGGTGTCTTAACACCTAGTACCCTAAAGCCAACTAGTTTGGGAGCCACCAACCCAAAGCTCACTACATAGATGGAAGATGTTGTATATAAATTAAAAAAAAATATCAAAATCAAAGAAAAAAAATCAGAAAAATCAGAAAATTATTCCATTGCTACAAAAAGGTGTGAATTCTGATAAAACTTTAGGACAAAAATATTACTCTCTTCTCAACTGCACTTGTGACTGTTATGGGCAAAAATGAGTTAATTAATATTTTGTTGGCTGTGTATATGGAGAATGGTAAATATAATCAGAGAATTTACTTATTCAGTAATTTAGAAAGAAACAAAACAACTATTGACTTAGAGTAGAAGTTTCACCTGTTTAGTCACTAACTTCTTTATTCCCTTTTCTCTTGTCTTTTTGCGTTTGAGTGCATTAGTTTTACTATCTTTTTACTTTTTTAAAATGTTTGTGGGTATCATTGCTGTAAACCCTCACGAGACTATAACTCGTCCACTAGGGACATCTAGGGGTTTAAAGGCTTGTTGTATACGTTTAATGCAACCGTGATCCCTACGAAAGTGGCTTATCTTAATTATTTATATTATTTTATTTTATGTTTTGCTCGAGGACTAGCAAAATGTTAGGTTTGGGGGTGTGATGAGTGGTAAATGAAACACTATTTCTCACTCATTTGACCTAATATTTTGTATATTTTCTTGAGTTTTGTGAATATTTTGATGTGTTTTATGTTATTTTGTAGATAAATAAAGTTTCAGGACATTCTGGATGTGATTTGGGACCAAAACAGTGAAAAATGATTAAAAAAGGGCAAAATCTTCATTTGGCGTGTCGCGATGCCTAACGTGCGCCGGCCGGTGCTAACTTGCGCCGCTTTATGTTAAATGCGTCGAGACACGTATCACAATTAGAGAAGTTTCCTAACATGCCCATGTGCTAACATGCGCATGACACGTGTCAACATCTCAACAATTCCACTAACGTGCGTCGTGCCACGTGTCACCATCACATATTACTGACACTTATCATTAAAGAATTTGTCATTGCTAACGGCAGCATGACTCCGCGTCGCGACACAAGAAGAAATTTGGGCGTCGTGACACAAAGCCAATAATTCAGAGCCCGTAATGTGTCAACCGATCCACGAGCCGCATCACACTTCCCGCCATAGATCACGCGCATCACGACGCGTAAAGATGACGCGTCATCGAGACACATGTTGCAATCAGAGAAGTTTGTTAACATTACCATGTGCTAACATGCGCCTGCCACGTGTCAACATCTCAATAATTCCACTAACATGCGTCGTGCCACGTGTCGCCATCATATGCTGCTGACACTTATCATTGAAGAATGCGTCATTACTGACAGCAGCATGACTCCGCGTCATGACACAAGTAGAAATTTGGGCATCGCGACACAAAGCCAAAAATTCGGAGCCCACAACGTGTCAACCGATCCACGAACCACGTTGCACTTCCCGCCGTAGATCACGTGTATCACGACGAACAAGGATGGTGCGTCGCGACGCGCCAGGCTTACTCACCCCTATAAATTCAGGCCGATTTTCTGATTTCAAATGTACCTTCCTCTTCGTAATTCTCTGAGTAAATAAGGAGTTTGTATCTAGTTTAGTTTAATTTCAGTTTTGTAATTAATTTAATTTACTTTTTGTAATTGTAATCTACTTTCTTTACTTTTTCAATTTTTACTATTCAGCTATGAGAAGGTAACTTCTCCCTGCTAGGGTGAAAGGTAAGTTTTTATTACTACTATATAGATTAGTCTCCCTTAATTATAATACATTAACTATTTAAAATTTGACTTAACAATGATACCGCTATATTGGTTGGTTGGTAATTATTACAAACTGATTTTTAACCTGATTAAGCATGGATACCGCCTGGTTGGTCGGTTGGTAATTTTCCACCTATATGGCTGGTTTATGGACAAATAGTGATACCGCCTTTATGGTCGACTGGACTTAATCTGACTAAATCAGGATACCCCCTATATGGCTGGTTAATAATATCACACAAGTTAATATATTATATTAAGGGAGATATCTATAATAGTAGTAATAAAAGTGGATCCTTTAACCCTAGTATTTTCTTTTATTGTATTTTTCTTTATTTATTTTCCAACATTTTATTTTTAAACAATTTACTTTATGTCTTTTATTTTTAAGCATTTACTAGTTATGTGTTGTAGTTAAACCCGTTTTCTGGGATTGTGATGAATTCCAATATCACCGGGTTATGAGGGGTTATTTTATAGTTAGGTAATTTAAAGGTTTAATTATTAAGTCTTAAGCTTAATGCGTCTTTTTAACTGGCCACTAATAAGATTGATCTGGTAAATTTAAAATAAACTTGACAAAGGAATTTTAGGTTTCAGCCTTGGACTTAATAGCCCACGATCTTCCTTGAGGATAGATAACCTTGTAATATATTTCCTTACATGATAGACATATACCTGTCGGGCGGGGGTAACCACAATTGGAACTCAATCCTAATGAATCTAGGTAATTTGGTTAACATACACATATAGTTCAATTGGGTTATACTGGGTATTTGCATCTGACCATTGACAGAGGCTTTTACATAATTTCGTGTTCCAGGTTAGTAAACCGATATATTACACAAATATAAAATAACCATTTCATCTTTTAAAAAGATATTGGAAGAATTCACAACTCTGGATAGTTTTATAAATTTGAATTTTCCTCATTATATTTAAGCGCAATTTTATTTACTTGTTTTTAAGTTTTAAGTCACCATCTCATCAAAACAATCAATCTGTTAGATACTAGTAATCATTTGGCCTCATAAAATTAATAGCTTAGGTATTAAGTCCTCGTGAGATCAATAATTTTTATATTACTTGAACGATACATGCGCTTGTGGTATACACGTTGTTGTTTTTTATTAAGGTCCCAAGATCAAACAAGCAATGAATTAATGTGTAATACATCGACGAAGATAGCGGAATACTTACATCGATCGGTTGAGTCGATTAGAAGACGTTTCAAGCCAAAAACCTCACTGTCTTGCTCACGCCACTGCAGCATTCCATGCTCACTGGTTTGGCAGTTTCGGGTCTCAAAACGAAGCTCCAAACTCCGTCGGATGAGTCCCGCCTCATGGGTGAACCTCCCTAACACCTTCGCAATGTTCACAAGTGTGCTAGCACTAGATA
Source organism: Zanthoxylum bungeanum (assembly GCA_019454045.1). Classification (NCBI taxonomy): domain Eukaryota; kingdom Viridiplantae; phylum Streptophyta; class Magnoliopsida; order Sapindales; family Rutaceae; genus Zanthoxylum; species Zanthoxylum bungeanum. Next base: position 273,068 of record SKCR01013349.1, read on the forward strand.
TCATCAAATGAATCCACTCATTTGCTTCCAAAGTCACGCCCAAACTGGTTTGAAAAACCAGTGAAGAAGAGCTTCAAAATGGCGTGAGGAGAAGAAAGAAAAGGGTGAGAGAGAAAAGGGTGAAAAAGTGTAATGACTTAGTAAATCATTTTCCAAAAAATGCTTTATATATTTTCCAAGAAAATATATTAAAACCATTTACTTAATTGATTAAATTAAAATCAAAAGTAAATGTTTTTCCCTCCAAACACTATTACACCTACTTACATCAACTATTCACATGTCACTTTAATAAAGTGACTTGATGTAAGTCTTTCAATCAATCAACTCAATCACATCAATCAATCACATCACTCAAAGTGACATTTGATTTGACGCTCGATGTGACGATTGATTTGACGCTTAATGTGACTTGCGTCGCCGCACTCGAATTCAAAATACGAATGCGCTCGCAATTACACTCGGGCTCGGGTTCGTTAATTCCAAATTAACGATTTTTCTGTCGCGTCGTATTAGATGATTACGCCTAGCGAATTCACTATTCACGTCGCCAACGAATTAATTCCAAATTAATTCGTTCGCCCGAATTAAAATCTAATTTTAATTCTGCGTCGAAATCTAATTTCGTTTAATATATCGAATATATTAGTTTACCGATTAATTCCAAATTAATCGTTATCTCTCTCTTGACGATATTTTATCCTAGATAAAATATCTCTGTAATCAATCCTAGATTAATTTTCTCTCTCTTCTATATAATCCCAGATTATAAATGAGTGCGAGTTATGCGTCATCGGTGCATTATCGGGAAGCGACCCATGAGATCTCCGGATAAGTTGGCAGTAAATACGGTCGTCGGAGTATCCGATCACGTACGTACCAAGTACTACGTTACACTACGATTCGACCGATTTACGAGACAAGGTCGACTCCTAGTAAAGCACCAAGTCTACCCATTTCTCCGGACATATCCTTTTAAAGAATATTAAGATCTATATCAAGCGTAGTATACAATTGTATTGTATTGCGTATATCGATCCAGTATCGGACGATCACATGTTAGGCCTGGGGCTGGAAATGTGTCTGCCCCGTACGAAACATATATCGGACATCAAGCAACTAGTCTCTTTAAATCGGGCAATACTGACCTAGTCATATTGTCCCGACGTTTGCAACCTTTTATAGAGCACTAGTTCTGTATCCTGCGTGATCATCAACTCCATATGTCTGAAGTGACACTTCCATCTTGACATCACACCCAGTGCACTACGATTCCTGATAAACCCAGAAGAGGTGAACACAGAACCAGTTAAGGTCCCCCAACCACCAAAACCAAAGTTTACCGATTGTCGCAAGTACTAGCGATGCAAGTCTCAGGTTAAGACCATATACACCTACCCTGATGCGGCCTCCCATAGACACGCAGACATACTACCAATGGGATTCCGCGGGGTCTATCCAGAGCGAAGCTGTTTCCCGTACCATCGGTGAAACACGACCTCCTATCGCACTTGCATAAGTATCCAATACTTATATATATGAGAACTATGTCGTTGTGCCCTTACAACGCACACAAGTGCTATACTAGCTTATTCCGCATTATCGATGTCCAGTCTCGATAATAATACTACGGCTAGGGATATTTAATGATTAATCCTTCGTGACTGATACTGTCTCATATCATCTCAATCCAGGAACTAATCATAGGACCTCTCTTCATTTATATATCTATGGTGATCTAATCACAAATGATGAGAGGTGCAATTTCCTTATTACATAGTTAATTTGCTACAACAACACAATGATCTGTGCAAATAGTGACGCTATGGGTCATATTATCCAACAGTCTCCCACTTGGCACATAGCCAGTCACTCGAGTGTCCAACACCCGAACTATGTATGGTTCGCTCAAATTGCTGAGAAAAGGTTTTCCTCAGCGGATTTGTTTGATTATCGTTTGACGCGATTTATACGATCATCACATCGCCACGATGTATGATCCGAACGAATCAGATGATATAGAAGTATATATCTGGATCGTCGATGAGACCTTTAATTCCTTAGCATGTGCTGACGCCTAGCTCAGCTGCTAACAGAACTATATCTAATCTAATTAGATTTATTTCAATCCAAAAAGACTTCTATTGCTGCCTCAGCTGCAGCATAATCCGCATTTGTTGTTTATTCGGCAACAGTTATCTTGCTTGGAAAATTTCCAGCTCACTGTCCCGTTATTCAAACTTTATAGTACCGTAGTATTTAATTGTTTGTAAACTTGCTGTAGTGATCCCAGTCACTTCAAGTTCTCCTTCTCCATAGTTTAAGACAGCATCTTTAGTTCTCTGAGATACTAACAGATGTTCTTAATTTCAATCCAGTGACTATCACTTGGATTGACCCGATTGTGACTCCATATGCTCGAAGCGTATGAGACACCAATACAAGTACATTTTAAATGTACAATTTCTCAGAGAGTGTTAACAACTCCAAATCTATCCCAGTAGATCTTTATTCCTTGAATAAAGGTTGTTACTCCCCAGAATTCTATAGAGAATTTCTATGAAAGAATATCTATGAAAGCCAAGCTTTCACACCAATTGCTTTATGGGAATTTAACTGTCAGTGCGCTCCCACTAACCTCCTTATATACACAAGAATTATTTTGTTTTGAGTCAAATCATAAACCATTATGATTATTTCAAAACGACAGTTCCAAGAACTTTATGCTTGCTTCAATCCAAACATGGATTGAATAATCCGCAAACCTTGTTTGTCGGTTATACAAAATCGTCAGAATGTTATAAACATTCTCCAAAAGGTTTCCTTTTCAGGAAAGCGATTTTGATTTGTAATTGACATATTTCATAAATGAAATATACAGTTATCAACAAGCATCTTCAAAATGGATTTACCATGGCAACAAGCAAAAGGTTGAACCGTTATTAACACAATGTTGATACGACCTTCCGTCAAAAGCCTAGCTTTGTACGTAGGTATGTTGCCATCCATGTATGTCTTCCTTGAAGACATTTAATGTACCAATAGGCGCAATGCCTTGTGGTACAACTACTATCCAAAATAGTTGTTATACATGGAATCCATTTCGGATTCATGGCACTTTGCCATAATAGGTAGTCGACACATCGTATCACTTCCTCAAAACGTAGTCGGATGGTACACCTCCATAAGATTGACATCTTTATGAGGTTAGATCAGAAACCCATACCCTAGGTTGTTTTCTGACTTTATCTGATCTAAGAAGTTCTTGTGTATTTGAAGATTAATGGTACAGATTCATTATTGATGACTGTTTTGTGTTCCATTAAGGACTTCGTGCCTTGAACAGTATTACACAACGATTTTCATCGAGTATCACTATCCTCCCACTGACCACTGCATATCGGTATTCCTCTCAGGAAAACCGCATGGTGAGCAACAATCCACACTGTTCTCATGTGAGATTTACAAGTACTATACTTAAGGTTTCCATTATGATAACCTATATTGGCACTTATCCAATTTGGGTCTTTTAGTTGGTATCATCCAAACGTTATGTCTGGCATACCCAAATTATCAGGAATGAGAAACCCCGTTTCTTCCCTTCGTTCATATCCTATATGACATCTGTCAAACAGATTTTCATGGAACCTTATTCTAAATAAGTTTTGCACTGTAAATACATATCCTGTAGAAGGAAATAGTAGCTCAGAGCGACTCGTGATAAACCTAATCATGTCCAACAAATTCGGTTTTTAGTTCGGGCACACCGTCTAACAGACGTGTCTTGAGAGGAGTCCTCATATGAAAGAATATTGTACTCTTTCATGTATATATGAAACTTACTGCTTAAGTATTTTCCAATACGGTCTTACCGTGGTGGAATAATACTATAGCCGATCTGTTTGTTTACTTCGTGTCGAAACTTTAAAGTTTCCGATTTGTATTCTTCAAAAGAAACACAAAACCATAACGTGATGCTACATCTGTTAAGGTCACGAAATATTCATGTTCACATCTAGCCCAGCTAGATATGGGCCCACTAACTACACCATGAATAGGGCTAACAGATCGGTGGCCCTTATACTATTACCAAGTAAATAGTATTTTAGGTACTTTACCTAATAAACTATATTCGCAGACCTCATTTGAATAGTCAAATCAGTCCTAGTACCCACCCTTCAAAAGTGTGGATATACGAGTCTTGTTTATTGTGTCCTAGACAACAATGGCACAAATAAGTCTTTATCGATCAATCAATTTGAGCTATTTATTTGTCATTTTATAGTTTGAGATTTTATTATATTCAAAAATAAATTCTGTTATTTACATCTAATGTATTTATCTCAGTATCATCTTTATATAATGAAACACATAGTGTTCTATAATATAAAGGTTTTATCCGCAACGGATTAAACACTGATATAGAGATAATGTCTCTAGTCAAACTAGTTACATTATACAGTTCCTAATTTAAGTACATACCCAAATGGTAGTTCCTAAACTTAGGTATCCCTGGTCGAAACAGCGACTTTCGTCCAGTTTCCGATTCGCAGAGAAATCTCGGTTTGAAGTCAGTATCCAGCTCATAGCGGATTCTGAACATCAATACATATATTTTATGTACCACACTAAGTATTTAAAATCTAATTTTAATACTAGTTGTAACATAACTTTGACAAATATTTTTAAAGTTAGAGCCTCGCCCTTTCTTTAATTCCTTCGTGTCTTCCATATCCAAATGGTAGTCACTTTGGGATATGTCAATTAATATTTCACAAACCTTTGGCCAAGCCTTGGGTTTCGGAATGTCGAGACGATATGCACCTTGTGCTACATGCCCATTGCAAACTTTGACTTTTCTCCACTAGAATAGTCAATTAATTCTCCAAGAATTATTAATTGCAATTTAATACTTTTAAATCTAAAGATAGATTTATTATAAGTATATTAATTAAGCATTAAAGTCATCATCACATAAATCTTCCAAAGATTTTATGCTCTACTATTTGCTTAATTATGGCTTAGTCCATAATAAGTTATTTTATCAAATAATTAACCTATTTTAATTCCCAATGAAAATTAAATCATTTAAAACATTAATCCCAAGGATTATATATTTTAAATATTCAACCTTTCAATTCTTTCTTGATTTTAATAGTCCAACTATTTATCAATTTAATAAGGTACTATTTATTATAATGATTACAATAATCCAATTATTTAATCAACTATAATTTTAATATTGATTACTATAATCCAATTATAAAATCAACTATCATTTAATTCAATTATTTGATTACTATAATCCAATTATAAAATCAACTATATATTGAATGAGTTTGTATATAGTCCAACTATATAATCTATAATTCATTTACAACAACCTAAAATATTAGTCCAACTAATACTTTTGATTAATACGACGAGTAAATATAAATGAGCGTGTTTAGCGAGTAATTGAACGATTGTTGCAAATTCAATACTTACCTCCCCCTATTTTTCGTCGAGCCTCTAACCCTCTGTCGAGTACTCGGGAAACCGTGTTTCCTAGTGGGCTAGGATCGTATTAAATAACATACAACCTTGACTTTGGCCAACAAGCTGTATGCTATTTAACTAGGTAGATCTCACAGATCAATTGGATCCAATCCAATTCCTAGATCCGGTTAGGTGGACATCCAAGTCCTAAACATATTATTTATCGCCAATGTATCTAATACATTTCCTGACCATATCCTCCGAATCATCTAGGCCTTGGCTTTGGCACAACAAACCTAATGACTCCAGTTAAGCAAGACTCATTGACAAGGAAAGTTTCGTAATCAATGTCGTTGGACAAGAAGTGATCTTGACTTTGGCCAACAAATCACAACTTGGACAAGACACCGATGTGGAACAAAACCCTCATGATTCAAATACATCCAATTGACAAGGTCTTGACTTTGGCCAACAGACCAATGCCAATTGGATCTTGAACAAGAATCATTCAATGGAAGGATAATCGCTTAATATAGAACGAGGGTTTTTTTCTCGCGTGCAAATTGGCTACCAATTTAATTATCTTTGTTAAGGTTCTCATCATCATACACCCTTAAACATGCATTCTAAATACATAATAAAGCGAGTATGAAAATAAATAATAATGATATGCGGATGGATACTTTACACATTGATCCTAGATCAAATCTCTCCCTTTCTCACTCAAGCTAGCACTTGTACTACTTCTTACCCGTTACACTACACTTCTAAAGAACCTCATATACATAGAGGGGAATGGGTGAGAAGAGAATACAAAGAGAATGAAGGTGAAAAGGCTGGACACGCAGGTCCAATTTAATAAATCGAATTTATTACAACAATTTCTAAAATTGCCCACCCAACTAATATTCCATCCGATATACATTATTCATTCACACAACCACGTATTCACCACATAAGCGTGCTATCAATCAATCTAATCAAATTAATTAATCAGATAATTAAGTGATCATCCAATGTTCAAACAACGATTTGATTTGTGTTCGAGTCAAACTCGTTTTTGCGAATAAGTACTTAAAGTACGAATTCATGAATTAAATTAAACTACATCATTAAAATCAAATTTAACATGCATTTAATACTATTCACTATTCAATTCCAATTAAAATATTGCACTTTATTTAATAAACCTTTTACGATTTAAATTCCAAATTTAATCGTAACGCGTCTCAAATACCGATTAACGTCCAACGTCAATTCAATTAAAGTCCAATGGGCTTTTAATTGATTTAATAAGGCGTGGACTTTTGTCAACTCAGGTCAAACCGATAACCAAAGTCCAATCCGGGATTTACCCCCTAAGCCCATAGATCAATCTTGGCCATTAGGCCCAATTAAACTTTAAAGGTTCATTAGTTGCATTTGGGCTTTATGGTTAAGGTTTTGGGCCCAATTGGATCCAATCCACTTGGCCTAAACCAAACTTGATAAATCAAGCCCAATAGGCCCAAATACAACTTAAGTCCAATTTCCAAAATTAGGCCCAATTAATTAAATTACCAAATTCCAAATTCGCAATTTAATTACCTAAAGTGTATATCATGATTAATTAACTAAATCAACATTTCCAAAACACTAAATTAGTCCAATTAATCATACTCAATTCATTATCATATGTCCAACACACAAAATGAAAAATCAACCCATTTACATGCTTCTTTAGTCTCGGCCAAAAGAGGGATTTTGTGTCCGATTTGGTTTCAATCCAATCGAACCATAATCGACATTAAATCACCATCCTAAATGATTTCATACACATCCAATGTCACAAAATCAAAAAAAAATACCAAGACATTAGGGCAATAAACCTATTCGGCCAACATGAAGATTTTTTGGTTTTTGTCAATTCCAAATCCAATCCAATTCGATTCAAATTAACATCAACCTAAATGATTCTAACTCATCAAATGAATCAAAATTCAAAAATTCCAAGAATCCAAAATCAATATACCATTCAGCCCAGGTAAAGTATTTGGGGAAATAATTCCAAATCATTTTTCAACAAATTGGTCCAACCAAAATGAAATTAAACATGTTATAAGCATACTCAAACAATCAATTTATTCAAATCATGCTCAAATCACATTTACCCAAATTTTAAGCCCTACAAATTTCATGCTTGAACCTAAGCTCTTGATGCCATTGTTGGTTTTTATTAAGGTCCCAAGATCAAACAAGCAATGAAATTAATGTGTAAATACATCGACGAAGATAGCAGAATACTTACATCGATCGGTTGAGTCGATTGGAAGACGTTTCAAGCCAAAAACCTCACTGCCTTGCTCACGCCACTGCAGCAGTCCATGCTCACTGGTTTGGCAGTTTCGGGTCTCAAAACGAAGCTCCAAACTCCGTCGGATGAGTCCCGCCTCATGGGTGAACCTCCCTAACACCTTCGCAATGTTCACAAGTGTGCTAGCACTAGATATCATCAAATGAAATCCACTCATTTGCTTCCCAAAGTCACGCCCAAACTGGTTTGAAAAACCAGTGAAGAAGAGCTTCAAAATGACGTGAGGAGAAGAAAGAAAAGGTGAGAGAGAAAAGGGTGAAAAAGTGTAATGACTTAGTAAAGCATTTTCCAAAAAATGCTTTATAATTTTCCAAGAAAATATATTAAAACCATTTACTTAATTGATTAAATTAAAATCAAAAGTAAATGTTTTTCCCTCCAAACACTATTACACCTACTTACATCAACTATTCACATGTCACTTTAATAAAGTGACTTGATGTAAGTCTTTCAATCAATCAACTCAATCACATCAATCAATCACATCACTCAAAGTGACATTTGATTTGACGCTCGATGTAACGATTGATTTGACGCTTAATGTGACTTGCGTCGCCGCACTCGAATTCAAAATACGAATGCGCTCGCAATTACACTCGGGCTCGGGTTCGTTAATTCCAAATTAACGATTTTTCCGTCGCGTCGTAATTAGATGATTACGCCTAGTGAATTCACTATTCACGTCGCCAACGAATTAATTCCAATTAATTCGTTCGCCCGAATTAAAATCTAATTTTAATTCTGCGTCGAAATCTAATTTCGTTAAATATATCGAATATATTAGTTTACCGATTAATTCCAAATTAATCGTTATCTCTCTCTTGACGATATTTTATCCTAGATAAAATATCTCAGTAATCAATCCTAGATTAATTTTCTCTCTCTCTATATAATCCCAGATTTTAAATGAGTGCGAGTTATGCATCATCGGTGCATTATCGGGAAACGACCCATGAGATCTCCGGATAAGTTGGCAGTAAATACGGTCGTCGGAGTATCCGAATCACGTACGTACCAAGTACTACGTTTCTACGATTTACGAGACAAGGTCGACTCCTAGTAAAGCACCAAGTCTACCCAATTCTCGGGACATATCCTTTTAAAGAATATTAAGATCTATATCAAGCGTAGTATACAATTGTATTGTATTGCGTATATCGATCCAGTATCGGACGATCACATGTTAGGCCTGGGGCTGGAAATGTGTCTGCCCCGTACGAAACATATATCGGACATCAAGCAACTAGTCTCTTTAAATCGGGCAATACTGACCTAGTCATATTGTCCCGACGGTTGCAACCTTTTATAGAGCACTAGTTCTGTATCCTGCGTGGTCATCAACTCCATATGTCTGAAGTGACACTTCCATCTTGACATCACACCCAGTGCACTACGATTCCTGATAAACCCAGAAGAGGTGAACACAGAACCAGTTAAGGTCCCCCAACCACCAAAACCAAAGTTTACCGATTGTCGCAAGTACTAGCGATTTGCGACGCAAGTCTCAGGTTAAGACCATATACACCTACCCTGATGCGGCTCCCATAGACACGCAGACATACTACCAATGGGATTCCGCGGGGTCTATCCAGAGCGAAGCTGTTTCCCGTACCATTGGTGAAACACAACCTCCTATCGCACTTGCATAAGTATCCAATACTTATATATATGAGAACTATGTCGTTGTGCCCTTACAACGCACACAAGTGCAATACTAGCCTATTCCGCATTATCGATGTCCAGTCTCGATAATACTACGGCTAGGGATATTTAATGATTAATCCTTCGTGGACTGATACTGTCTCATATCATCTCAATCCAGGAACTAATCATAGGGACCTCTCTTCATTTATATATCTATGGTGATCTAATCACAAATGATGAGAGTGCAATTTCCTTATTACATAGTTAATTTGCTACAACAACATAATGATCTGTGCAAATAGTGACGCTATGGGTCATATTATCCAACACACGTGTGATTACACACAGATCATATTCACACAAATCATGTTGTCAATCAATCTAATCCAATGTTCAAACAACGATTTGATTTGCGCGAGTCCAACTCGTTTAAGAATAAATACTCAAATTACGTATTCTTGAATTATATCGAACTACAATTTTAAATCCAATTTAAATTGTATCCAATACTAATTCATTTTTAATTCCAAATTAAATAATTACACTTATTTTTGTGCCTTAAAGACTTGGATTCCAAATCCAATCCAATTGGGTCTCAAAGGCCCAATTAGCATCCAATGCCAATTCAATTAAAATCCAATGGGCTTTCAATTAATTCTTAAGGCGTGGGCTTTAGCAATTATGGATCCAACCCAAGATGCCAAGGCCCAATTAGGAATCACCCTTTGCCAAAAATCAATTTAGGCCCATTAGGCCCAATTAAATTTTTAAAGGCCCAAAAGTCATATCTGGACTTTATGGAAATGGTTTTAGGCCCAATTGGATCCAACCCAATTGTCCAAAACCATATTTGGCCCAACCAAGCCCATTAGCCCAGTTACAACAAATTAAATTGACATAATATTCCAAAAACATATTAATTTAATTTAAAGTGTAATTAACACAATTAATTTATTAATCTAATATTTCCAAAACATTAATTAATCTAATTAGTCATGCTTTGATTATCCAATTCATGTCCAACACAAATTGAAGCAAAATCAACTCATCCAACATGCTTTAACTCACGGCAACAACATGAAATTAACATCCAATTTTGATTTCAATCAAATTAAATCAACAATTAACATTCAATTTCATGCCTATTAACACATTCAATTGTCAAATTCAAAAAAAAAACCATGAGCATTTTCTAGGGTACATTCGGCCAAAGTGATAAAATTGAAGAAACTTTGATCCAATCAAATTTCACAAATCCAATCATGCATAACTCTAAGTTATCATCATCAAACCATAACCAAAGAACCAATTTGGAAAATTATAAGCTCCAAGCAAAATCCCCAAATTAAAGTCCATAAACCCTAAGTTCAAATCATCCTTAGTGTAGGACACGGAAATCAGCGACGCTGTTCTAGGCTCGCGGCCTAGTCGGGAGTACGGAGTAGCCTACGGGGGAACTAAACTGGAGAAATAACATGGAGTCGCCACCCAGTGTGAACTGGGAAAATGATTTAAGGCTGCACTCACCCCTCGCAAGGGAATACCTCAAACCGTTGGGTTCGGAATGGTCCCTTACTTATGCCACTTGTAATGAACGGATTTATGTAATAATATAACTGAGTCTACGCAACAACAACCTACATCTAAGTTTTCATATGACCTATATCTAAATTTCCATGCATAAAAGTAAGTCGGAATAACGGCAAGCACACAATCTCATGCATACATTAAATCGCTAAGCATGGAAATGTAAATAAATAATAATCTAAACATAAACTTAGAAGAGACATAATCAAGTTCCTAATGCGAAAGAAATAACTAAGTCATGCTTGGAAATAATCAACTAATCATGCATAAAAAATAACATACTAAACAACCTAATCATGCATACTAAACAACCTAATCATGCATAAAAGTAACATACTATTTCTAACAAACAACAAATAAACATAAGAGCGGATGACACGAAATATGTGCGTCTCTCAAGCGGTACGTGGCATTGTATCCCGAGTGCAGACCGCACTACCGTCCATTCGGATTCGGCTACGAAATTTACGTTTGGGTTTCCATCCGATATACCGCAAGAGATAACACATATTTCATTCATCTCATGGTCACAACTTACATGAAACTATAATACGCATGCTAAGAAATAATAATAACTAACGGAAAGAAAATGTGGGAATAAATAAAAAGGTGCCCTCAGGTCTAGCCTCTTAAGTCGTCTCTTGGAAGTGCGTTACATGGTTGTCGGAAGGGTGGATGCTCCGCTACTTTTCCGATTTACTGGTTTTCCGATTTCCTTCGTCGCCTCGCTATTTTAGGCCGCTGTTTGCCTACTATTTTTGCTGTATTTCTGGTCACTGTTCTCACGGTAATTGAGGACTGTTTTTACGGTTTTTTATGTGTGTTGGGGGCTGCAGTTTTTTTATGTTTGGACTGCTGTTATGGTGTTGTTTTTTGAGTGGATTGGGACTGCTATGTAGGCCTGTTTACGCGGTAGTTTAAGGCAATTTGGAGTGCAGTTTTGCACGATGGATGGGGCTATTTCAGGCAGTGATTTTTGGTGATGCAAGGCAGTTTACTGGTGGTTACAGGTCAGTTTACTGGGCTATTTGCGTGAAGGTTAGGGGCTGTGTGAGGGCTTGTTTGCATGATGGTTAGGGGAATTTAGGGCTTGTTCACGGCAATAGGGAAGTTTCATGGGGTGCTTGGGCGTGAGTGAGCTAGGGTGTGAAGGGTAGTTTAAGCTTCTTTTTATAGGCAAGGGTTGGGGTTTACCTTATGTGAATAGGGAAAGAATATTGTGTAATTATGGGGGGATATTTTAATTAGTGTGCTATAAAGAAAAATCTATCTAATTAGGGATGTGATTTGGTTTGATTTGATTTAATCTCTTTTAATTAGGAATATGATTTGATTTCTTTAATTTGGGAAGGTGATTTGTCTTGATTTTAGCATATGTTTAATGTGTGATTTTTTTATTTTGGAAGGAGGTGAGGGTGGCTTAAGGTAATTTGGGAGTGTGGTTGGTTTGTTTTGGTGGGCTTGGTGTGTGGTTTGGTGATGTATGAGCTTGGTGTGTGACTTGCGGGGGTTTTGGGCTAAGGATAAGTCTAAAACAGAGGCCTAACAAGCAAACCCGAAGCTAAGCAAATGAATTAAATCCAACAAGGTGTCAATTTCTGACTCTTCCCTTCCGACGTCTGTATCTCGCGACTTCCACAACTTAAATGGTAGTGCCTCCATGTGAGACTCATCATCGGGGCTTATATGCAAAAATGCATTGCCTACAATCACCCCCACTTTGATGGGACTTGTGCAGTGTGTGACAATGACAATCATATCAAAGTTATTCAATGCATTTTTACTTACCTGGCTCGCCAGCTGCCACCTGACTTGACTGCTGCTTCGAACTGAGTTGATGATGTAGTAGGCCTCGACCCTGGGACGCATCCCAATAACTACTACTGATGTGTGGGCCTCGACCCTGGGACGCATCCCAAAACTGATGGTGGTTGAATTCCTGGCTTGCCAGCTGCCACCTGACTTGCATGTTGCTTCGAACTGAGTTGATATGGTGGCGATGTGCCTCGACCCCTGGGCTTTGTTCCCGAACCACCGAATGTAGGCTTTATTCCTGAACTGTGCTGATGATGCAGTGGGCCTCGACCCTGGGACGCATCCCGGAACTGCAACTGATGTGTGGGCCCTCGACCTTGGGAGACATCCTAAAACCGATGATGTAGTGGACCATCGACCCTGGGACGCATCCCGGAACTACAACTGATGATGCAGTAGGTCCTCGACCCTGGGACGCATCCCGGAACTGCAACTGACAATGGGGGCCTCGACCCTAGGACGCATACCAATACCGCTGACAATGTGGGCCCTTGACTCTGGGACGCATCCCAAAATTGATGATGTAGTGGGTCCTCGACCCTGGGACTCATCCCGGAACTACAACTGATGATGCAGTGGGTCCTCGACCCTGGGACGCATCTCGGAACTGCAACTGACAACAGGGGACTCGACCCTTGGACGCATCCCAATACCGCTGACAATGTGGGCCCTCGACCTTGGGACGCATCCCAAAAATGATGATGTAGTGGGTCCTCGACCTTGGGACTCATCCCAAAAATTGCTGTTGTGGGCCTCTCCCCCAAACCGATGCTGATGTGGGTCTCACCCCCAAACTGAAACTGATGTGGGCCTCGTCCCCAAACTGATGCTGATGTGGGCCTCGCCCCCAAACTGATACTGATGTGGGCCTCGCCCCAAACTGATACTAATTTGGGCTTTGCCCGTACACTGATACTGATGTTGATGTTGCATATCAACATGTTGTATTGCCTCTCACGAGATAATCATGATAGTCAAACATATTTTCGTCCTCAAAGGATGTTTCGTGTCGAAACCAGAGAACCTTTAAAGTACTTGATACACTCAAATCCGATCGTCTGAATGAGTGATCTGAACTAGACTCCCAGTGTGTGTGTGCCAAGGTTCTTTCACAGCTTAATCCTTAAGTAAGCCAACTCGATGATTTTGTCTCGGAGAATTCGATCAGTGGGTCTAACCAACCGAGATGTCTTTGATCATACTCTGTGATTACTTTCTCGTACTCAATGTGATGTGGTTTTTTTTTTCACCCTACAGCAAACAATTTCATCACTGGACATATGCTTAGCCATCAATGACTTCTCTCTCTCTCTCTCTCTCTCTCTCTCTCTCTCTTTTTCACTCACTCCACTGGAATTCTTCCTTTCGACTGCTGATAATGTGGGCTTCGCCCCCTGGGATTCCTTCCTGAAACTGATACTGGTGTGGGCCTCAACCCTGGGACTCATCCCCGAAACTAATACTGATACGGGCCTCAACCCTGGGACTCATCCCTGAAACTAATATTGATGCGAGCCTCAACCCTGGGACTCATCCCTGAAACTGATATGGATGTAGGCCTCAACCCTGGGCCTCATCCCCGAAACTGATACTAATACTGTACTATTGCTACTTATGATTGGCTTGTCTTTGCCGCTTTCTCTTTTTCTTCTTTGAAACTTGTGATTATAAAACAGAACAAACACAAAAAAGAATGCAAATACGTTATGTGTATGCATGCATGCATGAATGAATTTCCTATTCTGTTGGGTTAGGTCTTCTGCCGATGACTGCTCGGTCTTCTTTTCCTCAGGAAAAATACTACTTCAATCTATCCACGTTGATCGGCTTGGTGAACTCGTTCCCTTCCAAATCTGACAGTCTCACTGCCCCATTTCCTATTACTTTCTAGACTATGTAGGGTCCTTCCCAGTTAGGTCTGAACTTTCCTCTCGGGTCTGTCGTCGACGGCTTTGACTGCTTAAGCACCAGATCACCCTTTCTGATCTTCGTAGGATGCACATTCTTATTGAATGCTCGATCCAACCTCTTCAGGTATATATGCATGTGATGCAAGGACTTCATTCTCTTTTCATCCAGTATTTCCAACTGTTCAAATCTCTGCGAGACCCACTCTTGTTCAGGTAGCTCTACTTCTGCTAAAACTCGCATGGACTATATCTCAACTTCCACTGGTAGTACTGCTTCCATTCCATAGACCAGGGAGTAAGGCGTGGCTCCCATTGCTGTTCTCACAGATGTTTTGTACCCCCACAAGGCGTACGGTAGCTTATCGGCCCAATCTTTATAGTTCTCTGTCATCTTGGCTAATATTTTCTTTATTGTCTTATTGGCCGCTTCGACTGCCCCATTTGCTTGCGGTCTGTAAGGTGACGACTTGTGATGTCTTATTCCATACTTCTGTAGCATTGCCTTCGTTTCTCTTTGAAACTGTACTCCGTTTTCTGTTACTACATGATGCGGCATTCCATATCGATATATGAGGTTCCGAGCTATGAACTTCACCATCTGTTTTGCTGTAACATTGTGAAACGACTCGGCTTCTACCCATTTCGAAAAGTAGTCTATTGCTACTACTATGAAGCGATGTCCATTCGATGTGTGCGGTCGAATTTCTCCGATCATATCAATTCCCCATACTGAGAAAGGCCACGGCTCTGACAGCCCATGCAACTCTGTGTGCGGTAAATGGTTCAAGTTACCGTGCGCTTGTCAATCATGACAATATTTTACCAGCTTTGCGCAGTCAGCTTCCATGGTCGACCAGTAAAAACCTTGTCTTACTATCTTGCGAGACAAGTTCAATCCATTCATGTGCGGTCCACATACTCCGGCGTGTACTTCTTCCATTGCTTTCTGAGCTTCTTCTTTTCTTAAACCCTTCAGCTGAATGCCATTTGTCTGTCTCTTGTACAGTTCTCTCTTCAAACTCACATACTGAGAAACCCACTTCTTGATGGCTATCCTGTCTTTTCTGCTTGCCTCTTCTGGGAGTTCTCCACGTTCTAAATACTGCTGAATGTCATAGTACCAGGGTTTCCCATCGTCGATCTCTACTTCCAAGACCTTTTATATCTCGTAGATAGGTCTGTCTGCTGTGGTCAACACTAGAGGTCTCATCACCAACTTCTCCGGATTTTCCCAAGTCGCGGCTAGTGTAGCTAACGCGTCGGACATTTTATTTTCTTCACGCGGCAAGTGCTAAAATTTACAATCGGGGAGGGCCTGTGCCAGACTCCTGAGGTGGAACAAGTAGGGTTTCAACCGCTCTTCCTTCAATTCTCATTCTCCTTGCAGTTGTCGGACTACTAACATCGAGTCTCCATATACTTCCACGCTCTTAGCTTTCAAGGCTATCAATGTCATCAATCCGAAGGCGCATGCTTCATACTCAGCCATATTGTTGGTTACTCTGAACGTCAACCTTTTGGACATCGGTAAGGTTTCTCCCTCAGGGGTTACTATCACGATCCCGATTCCGGCTCCTTTGCAGTTTACTACTCCGTCGATGTACATCTTCCATCCTTGGACTGTTATAGCTTGGATTTCCTCATCTGGGAACTCAAACTTGTATTGATCTCCTTCTATCAATTGTAATGACAGGAACTCTGCTACGGCTCACCCTTTGATTACTTTGGAAGTGAGGTACTCAATATCGAACTCTGTCAGCAACACCAACCATCTGCCTAACTTCCCAACTAGCGAAGGCACTGAATGCAGATACTTCAAAGGATTCTCCTTTGCTACCACTTGGATCTTGTAAGATTGGAAGTAATGACGCAACTTTCTGGACGCCCACACTACTGCCAAACAAATCTTCTCTACTTCTTGATAGTGAGCTTTGTAGGGAAGCATCTTCTTACTGAGGTAGTAGACTGCATGATCTACCCCTGTCTCATCTACTTGTACCATCATTGCCCTCAGCGTTTCGGGTTCAATGGCCAAAGGTTTGCCCAGTCTTGGAGGTTTCAAAACTGGAGGTTTCACCAAATATTCTCTGATCTTGTCGAAGGCTTCTTGGCATTGCTCATTCCATTTCATTGGCTGGTCCTTTCTTAGCAATTTGAAGATAGGCTCACATACCAACGTCAACTTGGCGATGAACCGACTGATGTACTGAATCTTCCCGATGAATACTCTAACTTCTTTCTCTGTCTTCGGTGCAGGCATTTCTGTAATCGTCTTGATCTTCTCAGGGTCTACTTCTATTCCTCCCATTCCAACTGTGTGTCCCATTAGTTTGCCTGATGTTACCCTGAACACACACTTCTTAGGATTTAGCCGTAAATTATATTTGTCGACTCAATCAAGGAGCTTCTCCAGTGCTTCTATATGTCCGCTTCTTGTCTCTGATTTCATCATCATGTCGTCCACATATACTTCAATTTCCTTATGCATCAAATCATGGAATAACGTAGTGGCCATCCGCTGGTAAGTGGCTCCTGCATTCTTAAGCCCAAACGGCATCACCTTGTAGAAATACGTACCCCATTCAGTAACAAAGGCAGTCTTATGCTTGTCTTCTTCAGCCATAAGAACCTGATTATATCCTAAGAACCCATCCGCGAATGAGTACATGGCGGATAAAGTCGCACTATCAACCAATACGTCTATATGGGGTAGAGGAAAATCATCCTTCGGGTAAGCTTTGTTGAGGTCTCTGTAATCTACGCACATTCTGACCTTTCCATCCTTCTTCGGCACTGGCACAATATTTGCCAACCACTCAGGGTATTTCACCACTTCTAGAAATCCCACATCTATCTGTTTCTTGACTTCTTCTCTAACCCAACGGATATCTATGATGGCTTTTAAGACACAAGGGTTGACATGATACGTGTATGCATGAGATGCGTGCAATGTATGAGATATAATATGCATGAGTTGATCAAACATAGTATATCCTTCCGACCATCCGAACTTGCTAAGCCCATCAAGGTTTTCATACAAGTCGGCCCATTATCATTTTAAAGCATTCAATCATTCTATTGCGTGGTGCAAACTTGTCCCAGTTGAAAAAAGCCCAACAGGTTTACACTTTTACGATAACATGGCTAAATGACTTCAAATGATAAGAGGCCTAAACACAAAATGGCCCATCGGCATTTTAGAAGCTTTTGTCCAGATTTCCATAAAGCACGGACTCGTCCCAGTTTAAATGGCCTAACAAGCCCATACCTCATGATAAAAAGTCCAACTGAATCCAAATGACGACGGTCCTAAACGCAAGCATAAAGGGATAGTTTCTATTAGTCCTACAACTACAGTTCATGTGCGGGTTTATAAAGGTATAGACAAAGGCTCTCGCCGGTGAAGGATTGCCCACAACTAGGACTTCCCACTCAAGGGTTCAAGCAACCAAGTGAGAGCACCTTTTTTATACGCTAAGGTACGAGCCAACAAGTTATGGTGCATGACTGACTGTCAAATGGATTTCCTATTGAAGATTCCCTAGAGGGAGGGTGGAGCGAACTCTCTTAAATACCCAAGCCTCTTAGGCTCTTATCGCCTTGGTGACAGGAATAAACAACAAGTCCTCCAAATTAGTCCATCATGGTAAGCTTCGAGTAAATGATTATCTAAGTGCATTCACAGATTTTCCTTATAGAAAGGTAGTGAGTGAAGGAAGACACATGTAGGCACTATATTTTTGAATATAAGTCCCGATGATGAGCCTCGTGCGGAGGCACTACCTTTTAAGTCACGGAAGTTGCGAGGAAACGGACGTCGGAAGGAAAAAGTTGGAAAACGATACCTCGATGGATTTAATTTGTTTGCTTAGCTTCGGGTTTGCTCGTTAGACCTCTATTTTAAAATTTATCCCCGGCTCAAACCCCTAATAAACCCTTAATCTCTCACATCCCTCTCACCTCACATCCCTTACAAAGCCAACACTTTCGCACCAAGCAGATAACCCTCCACTAACCGACCAACTCAGCAATTGCCATTTACTCACGCACACATAGCTCACTCACACAAACTACCTTCACCTTTGCTTGACACACGCACACACAGCTCACTCACGACACTTTACTAACACACGTCCAACTGACCAAACACCTCAACACGCACTCACGAACCAAATAACTTTTCTCTCTCCAATCACTAAGCCTCACAACCGAACTCAAAAACAAAACAAATGCCAATACCCCCCACGTGAACCATTATGAGCGCAGCCCTCACGTAAGCCAAACACCCATGCATGCATGCACATGTGAAGACAATAGACTACCCCACGCCCTTTCCACAAAAGTCACCCCTCCACCAAACAAATCCCACGCCCATTGACTTCAATTCACCTCACACCCCATTTTCAACAAAGCCACCTCCTAATTAATAGCCTCCCACCAAGTCAAAAGACACAACACATCAATCCATTTACCATTTTCAACAAAGCAACCTCCTAATTAATAACCTCCACCAAGCATACCCCACGCCATTAATGCACCAATTCTTGCCTATAAAAAGGACCAAAATCCAATCATTCTTCCCCGAAGCTGATTCACACAAAAAGCACTCCAAAATCCCTCTCCATTGCCGCCACACGTGAACTCCAGTAACGAAGCAACAAATAGAGCCAACAACCCCTCATCCGAGACTACTCATCAACAAACCCTTCATCAAAAGCACTGCCATGCCACCTTAAAATGAGCCCACTCGCTACCCAAACATAGACACAGATCACGTTCACTAAAAAACACACAGCCACGCCCAAAAACCTTCACAGCCACGCCAAACCCTAGCCCTTCAACCAGCCGAAGCACTAAACTGCTCACATCATTCACGTATCTAGCAGCCCTCTCATCAAACTCACTAAACACCATACATCCTTACACATGAATCACACTCACAAACGCAGCTTCCCCTTTCAACCACGGCCAATCTTTCAAGCTTCACAACACACTCACGTAACAAACCCTCACTCCTCACGAACCATGCACACGTGAATAACGTAGCCATTCAGCCATGTGAAGCCACAAAGCAGTCTCTGCCCTCACCAAATTAACGTGAACAACACACACAGCAGCCCCCACCAAAACACTCTTCTCGGCAGCCTCTCTCTCACCCTAGACACGTAGCTCCATTAAAACAAGACACAAAGCCACTCACCATGAAACCCTAAAACAACAACACAGCCTATGCTTAATCATACACAGCCGACACCCCTGACTGAGCACAAAGCAACACGTGAACTGCCTCCACCCAAAGACACGTAGATGAACAAACAAAAGGTAACAACAACCCCATTACTCTCACACGAAAAAAGCAATAATAAAACCAAGCCTCCACGTGAAAACAACTGCCCTACCGAGACAAAAAAATACCCAAAACAGCCCCGAAAAAAAAGCCAACAAACTGACACAAAAATAGTCCCAAAATTGAGCCAAAGCCACCAAAAAAACTGCCAAAAACCGTAGAAAATAGCCCGAAAACAGTGAACGAAAACAGAGAAAATAGTGAGTGGAAACAGCGAGTGAAAACAGAGAAAACAATGAGTGAAAACAGCGGTTGAAAACAGCGAGCGGAAATAGCGAACCAGTGAAAACAGAGGAAATAGTGAACCAGTGAAAAGTTACGGATCATCAACCCTTCCGACAACCGTGAAATGCACTTCCAAGAAACGATTTAAGAGGTTAGACCTGAGGGCACATGTTATTTATTTTTCTAACTATGATTTAGTCATTTAGTATGTTATTTATTTTTCTAAGCATGATTTATCTATGTTTCCGCATGTGTTAATTTAAGATATTCATGAGTTGTGTGTTTACCGCTATTCCGACTTATTTTTTTATGCATGCAAACTTAGATATAAGCCGTATATGAACTTAGATGTAGATTATTTTTTGCAAATGTATGTTGCGTAGACTTGGTTAAATTATTGCACAAATCCATTCATTACAAGTGGTATAAGTAAGGGACCATACTGAACCCAACGGTTTGAGGTCTTCCCTTGCGAGGGGTGAGTGCGGCCTTAAATCATTTCCCAGTTTACACTGGGTGGCGACTCCTTTATTCTCCGGTTTAGTCCCCCGCGGGCTACTATGTACTCCCGATCGGGCTGCGAGCCTGGAACAGCGTCCCTGATTTCTGTGTCCTACAGTCTGGCGACTCCACTGGGGATAGAGAATCGACCCCGAAATAATGTCTTGTAATGTTTGTGATTTGTGCTTTAATTAACCATGTCTATAGTGGGTTGAGAGGGTTTAATCAAAGGCATTATTGAGGCTAGGTGATGGTTTGGTGTCTTCCTTCACTCACTACATTTCTATAAGGAAAAGTTGTGAAGGCACCTAGATAATCATTCACCTGTAGCTCACTGTGATGGACTAATTTGGAGGACTTATTGTTTATTCCTGTCACCAAGGCGATAAGAGCCTAAGAGGCTTGGGTATTTAAGAGAGTTCGCTTCACCCTCTCTTTAGGGAATCTACAATAGGAAATCCATTTGACAGTTTTTCACGCACCATAACTCGTTGGCACGTACCTTAAGGTATAAAAAAGGTGCGCTCACTTGGTCGCTCGAACCCTTGAGTGGGGAGTCCTAGTTGTGGGCAATCCTTCGTCAGCGAGAGCCTTTGTTTGCATCCCCGTAAACCTACATGTGAACCATAGTTATATGACCAGTAGAAATTATTTCTTTATGTTTGTGTTTAGGACCATCATCATTTGGATTCAGTTGGACTTCTTGTCAAGAGATATGAACTTGTTGGGCCATTTAAACTAGGACGAGTTCGTGTCCTTTGACAATGGGGCCAAAAGCTTCTAAAATACCGATGGATCATTTTTTATTTAGGCCTCTTATCATTTGAAGTTGTTTAGCCATGTTATCGTAAAAGTATAAACTTGTTGGGCCTTTTCAACTAGGACAAGTTTGCACCGCGCGATAGTATGATTAAACGCTTTAAAATAATAATGGGCCAACTTGTATAGACATCTCAATGGGCTTGTATATTTCATGCATTACATGCATACATGCTAACATGCAGTTTTAAGAGACACCATAGATACCCTTTGGGTTAGAGAGGAGGGAAGACTCGTCAAGAGGTCGATAACAAACATGAGTGAATCAGTTAACAAAGCATCTCATATGGATCAGCTGGAAGCTAATCTCACCAATGTTACCGAGCAACTGCAAACTTTAACCACTGCTATAATTAATATGGATATGCCCCGCGCTGCGGGAGGTTCTGAAAATGAGAGGCGTGATGAGCCTCCGAACAGGTTGAATGATGACATCCATGTCTTTGATGATGACATGGTTGAGTATGCCGCGGGTAGGACAGCCGGGTCTTAGGCTGAATTATAGAAACTTCGTGATCATGTAGAATCAGTTACCCGTAAGCTGAAAGGTAAGCATGAAGATTTACTAGACTATGAAGTAATGACTTTTGAGGAGCAGCTGCCGGCTCAGTTCAAAATATCTGACATAGCCAAGTTCAATGGGAACGGGGATCCGAGGGTCCATCTCTGACAGTATGTTTATGTGATGAGCTCAGTGGGTCTGTCAAAACGTCAAGTTCAGAAGATGTTCGGGATGTCGTTTGAGGGAGCACCTGTAGTATGGTATCATGGCCTCGAGAGGAAGGTCAAGGATGATTGGAGAGCACTGGCAGAGGCTTTTCTGAATCAGTATGTCACAGATTTGGTCGACTTGTCACTTCATGACTTAGAGAACACCAGACAGAAGCCGGAGGAGAGCTTTAAGGATTATGTGGATCGCTGGAGAAGCCAGCTTCTGAAGATGCAAACTCGGCCCTCGGAGAATGACCAAACCAAAATGATCATCAAGGGCACTAAGCCCTCTATTTATAGCAAGCTGAGGAGGATGACCTCTATGATTGCTGATTTTCGATAGTTGAGGGAGACTGTCATGGACATTGAGGAAGAAGAAGCTGAGAATAGAAAGTTCTATGGCATAAACAGGAGGACTGTCGGGGGACCATCAGGCACCAAGCCCGTTTCTACTGAAGTTGGTGCTATCAGGAACCGGCATTTCTCTAACCTTGGTAGACCTTTGTCTAAGGTGCTTGAGAAGCTGGCAAGACAAGGACTCCTAAAACCCTTAGAAGCTAAACCATTTCCAAATCCCCCACCACCACACCTCAATATGAACCTATAATGATGTTACCACCAGCAAAAAGGCCATGACACCGACAATTGTGCCCGTCTCCGACATGAAATCCAAGACCTCATAGACTCCCACAAAATACCCGACCCAGAAAAAGAGCAACCCAACACAAACAGAAACCCCCTACATAACTATCACTTCGTACCACCACCTACCTACATGATTAGCTTTGGCCTACCCGAAGACTTTGTCCTCCAAACCTTTGACCACCAAGCCTATTGCCTGGGGATTTAGGATAGTAGTAGTGAGGATGAAACAGAGCATGGGAAGAACTTCTGGCTGGACTTCTCAAGCAGTGATGAAGAGGAAGTGAAAGGAATGACGCGCAGTGGGTGCTTTTACAGTGATACAGCTGAAAGGGGCAAGGAAGTGTTGGCAGAAGGCAGAGAAGTAGCCGAGAATGTGGAAAATACTGAAGGAGATATAGTGCTACGTCAGCTGAAGAAGACACGAGCATAGGTGAGCATTTGGGAATTTTTAAGCTCATCTCAGAAGCATAGGCGTGCCATGGTTGAGGCCTTAAGCAAGATAATAGTACCGGAGGATGCCAACCCCGCGATGTTTTTGGGATCAGTACAGAAGGAAGTTGTGCATGTGATAACCTTTTCCTAGGAAGAACTCCTGGCTGAGGGAAGGAATCATAACAGGCCATTATTCATAAGAGCTGAAGTGAGAGGTAAGAAGACGTCTTGTGTAATGGTGGATGATGGATCATCTATCAATGTGTGCCCATTGAAGATTTTGGCGAGGCTGGGTATAAAGACGACGGATCTGAATCCCTCCAATATGACTATCAAGACTTATGATGATAGCAAGCGGGGAGTTGAGGGTACTTTTCTGCGATGGTCAAAGTGGGCCCAATTGAGGATGAGATTGAGTTCACAGTGCTGGATATCCTGGCCACTTTTGCTTTGTTGTTGGGAAGGCCATGGTTTCACAAGCTTGGGGGCGTGCCCTCTACTCTGCATCAGGTTATTAAGTTTCCATACGAGGGAGAGATTGTCACCATTCGAGCTGAGATAGATAATGATGTGGCCGCCTTGGAGATACAACCTTTCACAAGGTTCCAAGTGTCGGCAACTTTTGAGGAGTGGGTGGATCCTAAGGTGGCTAGGATCATGGAGAAGATGAAGTTCGAGCCAGGTAAAGGTTCGGGTGTCAGAGGAACATTGCCAAACTTCAAAGGGCATACCACGGGGAGGGGGCTGGGATACAAGTTTGATGAGGATAAGCCGAAGATTAAGAAGAAAGGGTTGAAGCTGACATAATGCTTTGTGAAGGCAACAGGATACCAGGGAGAACCTGAACCAGTAGAGGTCAACGGGATCATAGTGCTAGGATTTGAGATCTTTCAGGATGTGATGGGTGAGAAACCACCAACAATCGGAGATTACAAAGGAGGAAGAGAAGTGGGAGGAAGAGCTGATGAAACTGGAGAGC
The DNA here is from genome assembly GCA_019454045.1 of Zanthoxylum bungeanum. Classification (NCBI taxonomy): domain Eukaryota; kingdom Viridiplantae; phylum Streptophyta; class Magnoliopsida; order Sapindales; family Rutaceae; genus Zanthoxylum; species Zanthoxylum bungeanum. The sequence continues at coordinate 297,514 of SKCR01013349.1, forward strand.
CTGATCCTTGAGGAGAATAAGAAAACTAAGGAAGACCCAGCTGCGGGAGATGAAGTATCTATGGAGGATGAAGATGTTTATCTCTCTGATCTATTTGAATGTATTCTTGCATCTGTTAGCAATAAAGACGTTCATTTCGCTTACTTGTCTGAGTCTCTCCCTCTCAATTTGCATGACTTGAGCATATTTGACATCAACTCAACCAAAACAAACGCATTTAACCTTGGTACGCCTGAAAGCCTCAAGGAGGTTTTGATTGCAGGTGAGGTTACCCCTGAAGAGAGGAAGAAATTATAAGAGATGTTAGTCAAATATGCCAAAGTATTTGCTTGGTCCTATGAAGACATGTCTGGGGTAGACAGAAGTATCGCCCAGCATACAATACCGACTTATCCAAACATGAAGCCGGTAAAGCAGAAGCTCCGAAGGATGAGACCTGAGTGGGCCGAGAAGGTCATAGAATAAGTCAATAAGCAGATAGATGTGGGATTTCTAGAAGTGGTGAAATATCCCGAGTGGTTGGCAAACATTGTACCGGTACCGAAGAAAGATGGGAAAGTCAGAATGTGCGTGGATTACAGAGATCTCAACAAAGCTTGCCCGAAGGATGATTTTCCTTTACCCCAAATAGATGTGCTTGTTGACAGTGCGGCTTTATCTGCCATGTACTCGTTCGCGGATGGGTTCTCGGGATATAATCAAGTCTTTATGGATGAAGAAGACAAGCATAAGACTGCCTTTGTCACAGAATAGGGTACATATTGCTATAAGGTGATGCAGTTTGGGCTCAAAAATGCAGGAGCCACTTACCAGCGGATGGCTACCACATTATTCCACGACTTGATGCATAAAGAGATTGAGGTGTATGTGGATGACATGATGGTAAAGTCAGAGACGAGAAGTGGACATATAGAAGCACTGGAGAAATTCCTTCAACGAGTTGACAAGTACAACTTGCGGCTAAACCCCAAGAAGTGTGTGTTCGGGGTAATGTCAGGGAAATTATTAGGCCACACAGTGGGAAGGGGAGGAATAGAAGTAGACCCTGAGAAGATCAAGGCAATTACTGAGATGCCAGCACCGAAGACAGAGAAAGAAGTTAGAGCATTCCTCGAGAAAATTCAGTACATCAGTCGGTTCATCGCCAAGTTGACATCGGTATGTGAACCTATTTTCAAATTGCTGAGGAAGGACCAGCCAGTGAAATGGAATCATCAATGCCAAGAAGCCTTCGAAAATGTCAAAGAATACTTAGTGAAGCGTCCTGTTTTGAGACCTCCGAGACTAGGCAAGCCCTTGGTACTGTATTTGGCCATAGAATCTGAAGCGTTGGGGGCAATGATAGTACAAGCAGATGAGATGGGGGTAGAGTATGCAGTCTACTATCTCAGTAAGAAGATGCTTATGTATGAAGCCCGCTATCAAGATGTAGAGAAGATCTGTTTGGCAATAGTGTGGGCGTCCAGAAAATTACGCCATTATTTCCAATCTTACAAGATCCAAGTGGTAGCAAAGGAGAATCCTTTGAAGTATCTGCATTCAGTGCCTTCACTAGTTGAGAAGTTAGGCAGATGGTTGGTATTGCTGACAGATTTTGATATTGAGTACCTCACCTCTAAAGTAATCAAATGGCGAGTTGTAGTAGAGTTCCTGGCATTACAACCGATAGAAGGAGATCGATACAAGTTTGAATTCCCAGACGAGGAAGTCCAAGTTATAACAGTCCAAGAATGGAAGATGTACTTCGACGTAGTAGTAAACTGCAAAGGAGCCAGAATTGGAATAGTGATAGTAACTCCCGAAGGAGAAACCTTACCTATGGCCAAGAGGTTGAAGTTCGGAGTAACCAACAACATGGCCGAGTATGAAGCATGTGTCTTTGGATTGACTGCATTGATAACTTTGAAGGCTAAGAATGTGGAGGTCTACGGAGACTCAATATTGGTTATCCGACAGATGCAAGGGGGTGGGAATTGAAGGAAGAACGGTTGAAACCCTACTTGTTCTACCTCAGAAATCTGGCACAGGTTATCCCTAACTGTAAATTCCAGTACTTACCGCGGGAAGAGAACCAGATGGCAGACGCATTGGCAACACTAGCCGTAACTTGGGAAAATCCGGAGAAGTTGGTGATGAGACCTCTGGTGTTGACGACAGCAAGCAAACCAGTTTATGAGATAGAAAGAATCTTGGAAGTGGAAGTCGACGATGGGAAACCTTGGTATCACGATATTCAACGATACTTGGAATGCGGGGAACTCCCAGAAGAAGCAAGCAGAAATGCCAAAATAGCCATTCGGAAGTTGGCTTCTCAGTATGTGAGTCTGAAAGGAGAACTCTACAAGAGACAGGCAAATGGCATTCAGCTGAAGTGTTTGAAAAAAGAAGAGGCTCAAAAGGTAATGGAAGAAGTACATGCCGGAGTATGTGGACCGCACATGAATGGGTTAAATTTGTCCCGCAAGATAGTGAGACAAGGCTTTTACTGGTTGACCATGGAAGCTGATTGCGCAAAGCTGGTAAAGCATTGTCATGATTGTCAAGCACACGGAAACTTGAACCATCTGCCTCACACAGAGTTGCATGGGCTATCAGAGCCGTGGCCTTTTTCAGCATGGGGAATCGACATGATCGGAGAAATTTGACCGAACGCATCGAATGGACATCGCTTCATAGTAGTGGTAGTAGACTACTTCTCAAAATGGGTGGAAGCCGAGTCATTTCGTAAAGTTACAACAAAGCAGATGGCGAAGTTCATAGCCCGGAATCTCATATATCGATATGGAATGCTGCATCACGTAGTAACGGACAACGGAGTTCAGTTTCAAGGAGAAACAAAGGCGATGTTACAGAAGTATGGGATATGATATCACAAGTCGTCACCTTACAGACCGCAGGCAAATGGGGCAGTTGAGGTAGCCAATAAGACAATGAAGATGATATTAGCCAAGATGATAGATAACTACAAAGATTGGGCTGATAAGCTGCCATACGCCCTATGGGGATATAAAACTTCTGTGAGAACAGCAACGGGAGCCACGCCTTACTCTTTGGTCTACGGAATGGAAGTAGTACTGCCGGTGGAAGTTGAGATACAATCCATGCGGGTATTAGCAAAAGCAGAGCTACCTGAACAAAAGTGGGTCTCACAAAGATTTAAACAGTTGGCATTGATGGATGAGAAAAGAATGAAGTCTTTACAGCATATGCAGTTATACCAGAAAAGGTTGGCTCGAGCATTCAACAAGAAGGTGCGTCCTACCAAGATCAGAAAGGGTGACCTGGTACTCAAGCAGTCGAAGCCATCGACGACGGATCCGAGAGGGAAGTTCAGACCCAACTGGGAAGGACCCTACATAGTACAGAAAGTAATGGGAAATGGGGCAGTGAGACTGTCAGATTTAGAAGGGAACGAGTTCACCGAACTAATCAACGTGGATAGATTGAAGCAGTATTTTACCTAAGGAAGAGAAGACCGAGCAGTCACCAGGAGAACTGGCAGAAGACCTAACCCAACGGGATAGGAAATTCACTTATGCATGCATGCATACACGTAACGCACTTGCAATCTTTTGTGTTTTGTTTTGTATTCACAGGTTTCAAAAAGGGAAGAAGAAAGCGGCGGAGGCAAGCCAACCAAAAGCAGCAACGGTACAGTGTTATCAGTTTCAAGAATGAACCAGTATCAGTTTTGGGAAGGAATCCCAGGGTTGAGGCCCATATCAGTATGAGTTTCAAGAATAGATCCCAGGGGGCGAAGCTCACATTATCAGTGGTTGAAAGGAAGATTTTTTTGGAATGAGTGAGTGAAAAAAAAAAGAGAATTCTTTGATGGTTAGACATATGTCTGGTGATGACATTATTTGCTGTAGGGAGAAACCTTAGAAACGATGAGTGCGAGATGTGCTCTCATCCGGTATTCCGGGTGGTTGATCTCGGCTAGACTCGCGAGCACTTGATTACAAGATCTTAGCAGTAGAAGCCTGAGTAGTCGGTGAAATGACTAGTCGAAGAGATGGCGGATCAGTGAATGACCGTTTGCCTAGATGTTCATCCTGGTTTACTCATACTACGATATATGATATGGTTGGAAACAAAGAAAAAATCTCTGTAAAAAAAAATATATATATATATATATATATATATAGACCACCTATAACCGATAAGAGTGAAGCTACCCATGGGCGAGTATTAGGACCACCATGAGGAGAAATGCTACCTTAAAGGGTAGGTGTGTCGAAAAACAGAGAAAGAAAAAAAGTTCAAAAATGAAAAGAAAGAAAAGAAAGAGACAAAAGAAAAAAAAAATCATATCATGTTGAGTACGAGGAAGTAATCACAGAGTATGATCAAGACATCTAGATTGGTTAGACCCACTGATCCAATTCTCTGAGATAAAATCATCGAGTCGGCTTACTTAAGGATTAAGCTGCAAAAGAGCCTTGGCACACACACACTAGGAGTCTGGTTTAGATCATTCATTCAGATGATTGGATCTGAGTGTATTAAGTACTTTGAAGGTTCTCTGGTTTCGACACAAAGCATTCGTTGAGGACGAAAATATGTTTAGCTATCAGGATTATCTCGTGAGAAGCAGTACAGTGTGTTGGTATGTAACATCACATCAGGAGATCTACCTTGAGCTAATGAAAACAGCAAAGGATAAAAAGATGAACCAAGACTGGGGGCGACCAGTCTACCATTTCTCATACAGCAGGGTTGAGGCTCACATCAACATCAGCATCAGTATCGGTTTTGGGGGTGCGTCCCAGGGTTGAGGCCCACATCATCAGCAGTTTTGGGGATGCGTCCCAGGGTTGAGGCCCACATCATCAGCAGTTTCGGGGATGCATCACAGGGTTGAGGCCCACATCATCAGCAGTTTTGGGGATCCGTCTCAGGGTCGAGGCCCACATCAGTTGCAGTTCCGGGATGCGTCCCAGGGTCGAGGCCCACTGCATCACTCACCGGGAATGGCACTCCGGGAATAGAGCACGGGTTGAGGCCCATATCATCATCACTCGCCGGGAATGGCACTCCGAGAATGGAGCATAGATTGAGGCCCACATTATCAGTTGCAGTTACGGGATGCATCCCAAGGTCGAGGCCCACTGCATCACTCGCCGGGAATGGCGCTCCGGGAATAGAGCACGGGTTGATACCCATACACATCAGTTGCAGTTTCGGCATCATTAATACAGTTCGAAGCAACATGCAAGTCAGGTGGCAGCTGGCGAGCCAGGTAAGTAAAAATGCATTACATGACTTTGATAGGATTGTCATTGTCACACACTGCACAAGTCCTATCAAAGTGGGGGCGACTGTAGGCACTGCATTTTTGCATATAAGTCCCGATGATGAGCCTCGTACGGAGGCACTACCTTTTAAGTCACGGGAAACGGACGTCGGAAGGAAAAAGTCAGAAATCGATACCTCATTGGATTTAATTCGTTTACTTAGCTTCAGGTTTGCTCGTTAGACCTCTTTTTTAAAATTTATCCCGGCTAAAACCCCTAATAAACCATTAATCTCTCGCATCCCTCTCACCTCACGTCCCTTACAAAGCCAACACCTTCGCACCAAGCAGATAACCCTCCACTAACCGACCAACTCAGCAATTTCCATTCACTCACGCACACACAGCTCACTCACACAAACTGCCTTCACCTTTGCTTGACACACGCACACACAGCTCACTCACGACACTTTACTAACACACGTCCAACTGACAAAACACCTCAACACGCACTCACGAACCAAATAACCTTTCTCTCTCAAATCACTAAGGCTCACAACCAAACTCAAAAACAAAACAAATGCCAATACCCCCCACATGAACCATTATGAGCGCAGCCCTCACGTAATCCAAACACCCATGCATGCATGCACATGTGAAGACAAGAGACTACCCCACGCCCTTTCCAAAAAAGTCACCCATCCACCAAAGAAACCCCACACCCATTGACTTCAATTCACCTCACACCCCATTTTCACAAAGCCACCTCCTAATTAATAGCCTCCCACCAAGTCAAAAGACACAACACATCAATCCCTTTACCATTTTCAACAAATCCACCTCCTAATTAATAACCTCCACCAAACATACCTCATGCCATTAATGCACCAATTCTTGCCTATAAAAAGGACCAAAATCCAACCATTCTTCCCGAAGCTGATTCACGCAAAGAGCACTCCAAAATCCCTCTCCATTACCGCCACACATGAACTCCAGTAACGAAGCAACCAATAGAGCCAACAACCCCTCAGCCGAGACTACTCATCAAAAAACCCTTCATCAAAAGCACTGCCACGCCACCTTAAAAACGAGCCCACTCGCAACCCAAACATAGACACAGATCACGTTTACCAAAAGTCACACAGCCACGCCCAAAAACCTTCACAGCCACGCCAAACCCTAGCCCTTCAACCAGCCGAAACCCGAAACTGCTCACAGCCCTCACGTATTTAGCAGCCCTCTCATCAAACTCACTAAACACCATGCAACCTTACACGTGAATCACACTCACAAACGCAAATGCCCCTTTTAGCCATGACCAATCGACTCTCTCTTTCAAGCTTCACAGCATACTCACTTAATAAACCCTCACTCCTTACGAACCATGCACATTTGAATAACGTAGCCACTCAGCCATGTGAAGCCACAAAGCAGCCCATGCCCTCACCAAATTAACGTGAACAACACACACAGTAGCCCCCACCAAAACACTCTTCTCGGCAACCTCTCTCTCACCCTAGACACGCGGTTCCATTAAAACAAGACACAAAGCCACTCACCATGAAACCCTAAAACAACAACACATCATATGATTAATCATACACGGCCGACACCTCTGACTGAGCACAAAGCAACACGTGAACTGCCTCCACCCAAAGACATGTAGATGAACAAACACAAGGTAACAACAACCCCATTACTCACACACGAAAAAAGTAATAATAAAACCAAGCCCCCACGTGAAAACAGCTGCCCTACCGAGAAAAAAATACCCAAAACAGACCCAAAAAATAGCCAACAAACTGACACAAAACAGTCCCAAAATTGAGCCAAAACCAAGACAAAAAGCCACCAAAAAAAACTGCCCAAAACCGTAGAAAATAGCCTAAAAACAGCGAGTGGAAACATCGAGTGAAAATAGAGAAAACAATGAGTGAAAACAGCGATTGAAAACAGCGAGCGAAAATAGTGAACCAGTGAAAATAGAGGAAACAGTGAACCAGTGAAAAGTTGCGGAGCATCAACCCTTCCGACAACCGTGAAACGCACTTCCCAAAAATGACTTAAGAGGTTAGACCTGAGGACACATGTTATTTATTTTTCTAACTATGATTTAGTCATTTAGTATGTTATTTATTTTTCTAAGCATGATTTATCTATGTTTCTGCATGTGTTAATTTAAGATATTCATGAGTTGTGTGTTTACCGCTATTCCGACTTATTTTTTTATGCATGCAAACTTAGATATAGGCCGTATATGAACTTAGATGTAGATTATTTTTGCAAATGTATGTTGCGTAGACTTGGTTAAATTATTGCACAAATTCGTTCATTACAAGTGGTATAAGTAAGGGACCATTCTGAACCCAACGGTTTAAGGTCTTCCCTTGCGAGGGGTGAGTGCGACCTTAAATTATTTCCCAGTTTACACTGGGTGGCGACTCCTTTATTCTCCGATTTAGTCCCCTGCGGGCTACTCCGTACTCCCAACCGGGCCGCGAGCCTAGAACAGTGTCGCCGATTTATGTGTCCTACAACACCAAACCATTACCAAGCTTTAATAATGCCTTTGATTAAACCCCTTCAACCCACGGTAGACACGGTTAACTAAAGCATAAATCACAATCATTACAAGACATTATTTCGGGGCCGATTCTCTATCCCAGTGGAGTCGCCAGACTGTAGGACACAGAAATCGGCGACGCTGTTCTAGACTCGCGGCCTAGTCGGGAGTACGACGTAGCCCACGGGGGAACTAAACCGGAGAAATAACATGGAGTCGCCACCCAGTGTGAACTGGGAAAATGATTTAAGGCTGCACTGACCCCTCGCAAGGGAAGACCTCAAACCGTTGGGTTCGGAATGGTCTCTTACTTATGCTGCTTGTAATGAACGGATTTATGTAATAATATAACCGAGTCTACGCAACAACAACCTACATCTAAGTTTGCATACGACCTATATCTAAATTTGCATGCATAAAAGTAAGTCGGAATAACGGTAAGCACACAATCTCATGAATACATTAAATCACTAAGCATGGCCATGTAAATAAATAATAATCTAAACATAAACTTATAAGAGACATAATCAAGTTCCTAATGTGAAAGAAATAACTAAGTCATGCTTGGAAATAATCAACTAATCATGTTTAAAAAATAACATACTAAACAACCTAATCATGCATAAAAGTAACATACTATTTCTAACAAACAACAAATAAACATAAGAGCTGATGACACGAAATATGTGCGTCTCTCAAGGGGTATGTGGCATTGTATCTCGAGTGCAGACCGTACTACCCTCCATTCAGATTCGGCTACAGAATTTACGTCCGGGTTTCCATCCGATATACCGCAAGAGATAACACATATTTCATTCATCCCATGGTCACAACTTACATGAAACTATAATACGCATGCTAAGAAATAATAATAACTAACGGAAAGAAAGTGTGGGAATAAATAAAAAGGTGCCCTCAGGTCTAACCTCTTAAGTCGTCTCTTGGAAGTGTGTTACACGATTGTCGGAAGAGTGGATGCTCCGCTACTTTTCTGATTTACTGGTTTTTCGATTTCCTTCGTCGCCTCGCTATTTTAGGCCGTTGTTTGCTTACTATTTTTGCTGTATTTCTGGTCACTATTCTCACGGTAATTGAGGACTATTTTTGTGGTTTTTTATGTGTGTTGGGGGCTGCGGTTTTTTGATGTTTGGGCTACTGTTATAGTGTTGTTTTTGGCGTGGATTGGGACTGCTATGTAGGGCTGTTTATGCGGTAGTTTAAGGCAATTTGGAGTGCAGTTTTGCAAGGTGGATGGGGCTGTTTCAGGCAGTGATTTTCGGTGATGCAAGGCAGTTTACTGGTGGTTACAGGGCAGTTTACTGGGCTGTTTTTTTTTGTGTTTTGGGAGTGATTTTCTGGACAGTTTATGCGCTGATACTGGGCAGTTTTTGGGGACTTTACTGGACAGTTTAGGCGTGAAAGTCAGAGGCTGTGTGAGGGCTGTTTTCGTGAAGGTTAGAGGCTGTGTGAGGGCTTGTTTGCGTGAAGGTTAGGGGAATTTAGGGCTTGTTCACGGTAATGGGGAAGTTTCTTGGGGTGTTTGGGCGTGAGTGAGCTATGGTGTGAAGGGTAGTTTAAGCTTCTTTTTATAGGCAAGGGTTGGGGTTTACCTTATGTGAATAGGGAAAGAATATTGTGTAATTATGGGGGGATATTTTAATTAGTGTGCTATAAGGAAAAATCTATCTAATTAGGGATGTGATTTGGTTTGATTTGATTTAATCTCTTTTAATTAGGAATATGACTCAATTTGATTTGATTTGATTTCTTTAATTTGGGAAGGTGATTTGTCTTGATTTTAGCATGTGTTTAATGTGTGATTTTGTTATTTTGGAAGGAGGTGAGTGTGGCTTAAGGTAATATGGGCGTGTGGTTGGTTTGTTTTGGTGGGCTTGGTGTGTGGTTTGGTGATGTATGGGCTTGGTGTGTGACTTGCGGGGGTTTTGGGCTAAGGATAAGTTTAAAACAGAGGCCTAACGAGCGAACTCGAAGCTAAACAAACGAATTAAATCCAACAAGGTGTCAATTTCTGACTCTTCCCTTCGGACGTCCGACTTCCATAACTTAAATGGTAGTGCCTCCATGTGAGACTCAGCATCGGGGCTTATATGCAAAAATGCAGTGCCTACACTTAGATATGGCTCATGATAGGGGTGATCACGATTTCGGGTCAAACTGCAACCCGAGCCGAACCACACCAACCCGAACCGCACTGCGCGGTTTGAAAAAAAAATTAAAAATAATTTTGGGCCAATCGGAATCGAACCGCAAATTTCCGGTCGGTGTGCGGTTTTGACCCAACCACCTAAAACCGTAAATTTTGACTCAAATCGCGACCCGAACCGCCTAAACCGCCGACCCGCTTTCAAATTAGATATTATTTTATATTTTTCTTCTTTTTTAACCATGAAATTTAAAATATTTAATGATCATATGACAATATGCAATGTATAAATGAAAATTCGTTATTTTTTCTCTTCAATCATTATGTGAAAACACACAAAATTTCCTTAAAAAATTTTATAATCCAAACCGCCGACCCGAACCGCCCAAACAACTAAACCGCCAACCCGAACCGCCGCGGTTTTTCTTATCAAATTTACGGTTTCGGTTTCTAATTTCCCAAACCGCCAACCCGCGCGGTTTGAAGTGAAAAATGAAAAAACCGACCCGAACTGCACCACGAACACCCCTAGCTCATGATACCATTGTTAGTGTCTCTAAGACTTGCCCAAGGATCCTAAACATGATTCTAGTGTGAATAATCAAGTGAGTTGCGGAAAAACTTACAATCATCGGATGAGAAATTCGAAACTTTCTTTGTATGTTGGAAGCTCCAAGCTTTAAAGATGAATTCTAAACTCAATGGTGAGTGTCTCTATCACCTTGATTTACTCTAAATGTGCTAGCAAGCTTGAAATTTTTCAAAAAAACTTCAAAAGAGAGAATAAGTCTCTTGGCCAAGGAGAGAAAAAGAAGAGAGATGATGTTATGTGTTGACTTGTTTCTAAAACAAAAGGCAAGTATTTGTTTTCCAAAAATAAAACTTGTTAAAGAAGCTTTGGTTGTGTAAAAAGTTACATTAAATACAACCAACTACTTCCATCACACTTGTGACAATTTGATGTAAGTTAGTGGGTCCCACCACTTTGAATTCAAAATTCAAGTTGGCTTACACAACACACTTTGAGCTTAGGTTCGTTTAATCCGATTAAACGAATTTTCCGTTGCGACGTAATTAAATCAAATTTAATTAAATAATAATGCCTAGCAAAATTATTAGGAAAGTCGCTAACCAATTCATTCCAAATTAATTCGTTCGCTTGAATTAAAATCCAATTTTAATTCCGTATTGAAATCCAATTTCAATTAATTTATCCAATATTGTAACGATCGTTAGTTCTTACTACTGCCTACAATGATATCGTTACGAATGAGGCGAAGGCATGTAAAATAAATTAAGATGGGACTCAAAAATATTTATGAGATGAATTTGGAGATGATCGGTAAACTTCTCGAAATCCCGGGACGGGACTGTATCGAGTTTATTTTGGACCACCCATAGTATTTTGGGCATACTTTTTTCATAAAATCTCTGATTTTTATGAAATTTATATCGTTGAAAATCTGAGAGCGAGACCTACAACTTCCGCGTTAAACATTTTTCCAAATTCGGACTAGAACCGGGTCAAAAATGCAATTCAAAATCTGGGTGAATAATAAATTCGGACCCAAATGATAAAAGCTCCAAATTTCTCCATTTCTCTAGATATTTCTACATCTTTCTTTGTATCAATTAAGGACCCACATTCACTATTTCTCAAAAATTAAAAACGAATTTGAAGGAAAAAAGAAGAGAAGACATCGTGAAAGGAAGAGGGGGAAAAGAAGAAGAGGAAAATGAAGAAGAAGAAGAAAAGAAGAAAGGAAGAAGAAGGGGAAGCTTGGCAATCCTTGAAGGAGAGTGGGAAGAGAACAGAAATCAAAAGAAAAGAGGTAAAGTAATTTGATCCATTTCTTATTTTTAGAAATTTTGAGTTTTGAAGATCAAAATAGGTTGATTGGCTTGGTAAGGATAATAGTAGTATAGATTTTGACATTAAAATCATGAAAATCTTGATAATTTCCAACTTGATGGTTTTGGGTAAAAAACTTGATAATGATTGGAAGTTGTTTTAATTGTTAAATTGAAAGTTTAATGTATGTTTATTGTTGTGTAAGATGATGTATGAGTTATTGGTTTGTAGTTTGGAGACTTTGAAATGGAGTAAAAATTGAATAAGTTGGGTTTTGGAAGAGTTAGAGAAGCAAAACAGAATCTGGAAAAACGCAGGCGCGTCACGACGCAGGAAGAGTTTCGCGTCGCGACACGAGAGGAAGAAGGTGACCAAAATACTGAGCATCGCGCGTCGCGACGCGCGGTCCTTCCTGCGTCGCGACGTGAGGCCAGAATGATGCCCAATTAGTTTTAACCCCCCCCCCCCCCCAGTTTTTCCCTTAGGCGTTAGAAACCACTTTTAGGGACTCGTATCAATTTATCTTCATGTCCTACACCAAATTATGACCATTACAAGTCTTAAGTATATGATTTTCGAGTAAATCTTTAAAGTATCGAAGTTGATTAAATATGTTGATTCTAATTAAGTTCCTACCATAGGTTATCCACAGGAATCACAGTTCCTTTCGATCAACGATCCAGTGACAGCTAGACCTGATCACAGTGAGTGAACATCTCCAGATCGGGGATGTTACAAATATATTATTTTAGCCCAATTAAATAAATTAAATAGTAAAATCTAATTTAACTATTAAATTTACTTTACCGATTAATTCCAAATTAATCACATTCTCTCTTCTAGTCGAATTAATCCCAGATTAATTCTTACCGTAATTAATCCCAGATTAATTTTCTCTCTCATAATTAATCCCAGATTAATTCTTTTCGAGTCAAATGTCATCGGTGAATCTTTAAGAAGCGACCCAAGAGAACCCTGGATATGTTGGTAGTAAATACGGTCATCGGACTATCCGAACACATGCGTACCCAGTACCACGTTCTTACCGATTTACAAGACATGGTTGGCTTCTAGCAAAGCACCGTGCCTACCCAATTCTCCAGAAATATTCAACGAGGAATATATAATCTTTATCGAGTGTAGTATATAATTTATTGCGTAATACGATCCAGTATCGGATGTCACATGCCAGACCTAGGGCTGGAATTGAGTCTGCCCCGTACGAAGCATATATCGGATCAGTAGCACTAGTCTCTATAATCGAATAATCATGACCTAGTCATACTATCCCGATAGCTGCAGCATTTAAGAGTACTAGCTTTGTATCATACATGATCATCATCTCCATATGACTGAAGCGATACTTCCATCTTGACATCACACCCATTACACTACGATTCTTAGTATACCCAGAAGAGGCGTACACAGAACCTGTTAAAGCTCCGAACGACAAAAACCAAAGTATACTGATTGTCGCAAGTATCAGCGATGCAAGTCTCAGGTTAAGACCATATACACCTACCCTGATTCGGATTCCCAAATACACATAGTCATAATACCAATGAGACTCTGAAAGGTCTATCTAGAGCGAAGCTGTTCCCGGTCCAACGGCTAACAGAACCTCATATCACACTTGCATAAGTATCCAATACTTAAATATATAAGAACTATATCGTTAAGCTTCCATAACGCACACAAGTGTAATACTAGTCTATTCCGCATTATCGACGTCCAGTCTCAATAATACTACGACTAAGGATATTTAATGATTAAACCTTCCGTGGATTAATATTATCTCATATCTTATTAATCCGGTACTAATCATATGGACTTTTATCATTTATATATCCAAGTAATCCAATTACAAAATGATAAAAGAGTAATTTCCTTTGTCACATAGTTAATTTGTACAAGAACACCGTGTTCTTTATAAATAGTGATGTTTTGGGTCATTATTGTCCAACATCCAACTCCTTTGACATTCTTCTTAGAGGCTGGGTGTGGAAGAAAGTCTGGCTTGATTGGGAGATGGTGTTCGACAAGGCTTTTGTGAAAGCCTGTTATTTTCTCGTAACTCCAAATGAAGCAATCCTTATATTCTTGCAAAACTGCAACGATTTTGGTTTTAAAGTCATACTGGAGGAGCTCAATGACATAAATGACCCCAGGATCTTTTGGTGTCCTATGGTTGATTTCTTTTGGATGATATAACACTTCAGTTTTATTATCCTCCAACTTTGGAGGAGCAAAATCCAACTAATATAATTGGATTTCCTTCATTTCTTTCTCTGATTCCTCCTCAAAATTACTTATACTCCATAAGTCTCTTGAACTTTCTTCATAAGTCTCTGTGATGAAAAGCTCATGCTTTGGCCTAAAATGCATAATAGCATGTGAATTTTTTGGGCTAATTCCTACTAGCTTCTTACTTACTGACTGTCATGCTTCGGGTCCTCCAATCTTGTTCCACCCAATAAATTACACATGACCCAAATTCTCTTCGTAATATACAGCTTCTATTGAGTCAGTACTGGTATGAAAAGGTCTTTCTTATGCCCACACTACCTCCACTTCATCTTTTTTCCACATTAGGAGGAATTGGTCCAAAGAGGATTTCACACACCAGTTGGCATGAATCCAATCTCTTTCGATGAGAGCTTAATAACTAGCAGAGAAATTCATTATAAAGAATGCAGAAAGCGAAGTCTTATTTCCAACGGTGAGTTTGTTGTGATATTTTATATCGTATCGCAAGTGTACGGTGTCAAGGTTTAATAAAGATAAGTGAAAGAGTGTCGAACCCACATGGATTGTATTCAACTCACACTAAGTTCTATAATTAGTAAACCCAAGTTTATTTAGAAAATAACTAAATTAAGATTAAAAACTAAATAAATAAGATATTAAAAAATTTAATTAAGATAATCCAAGAAGATAGAGATTCTAGAGTATGATTTCACCTAACTATCCTCTATGTATTTGTCATGCCATTCAATTCTTATTCAGTTGCATTGTTTATAAGTCAAGAATCCTAAATTATTCTACCCCTCTCTCCCAAGTACCGAGTGAATATATTATCAATTACAGACTTCGATATCCCTAAAAAAATCTAGTAATTAACCATTCATTACGCTCTGTGATTCTCTGTTAACGACTTCAAATGAATTATAGATTCTCCAAGACTCTATAAAACTCCTAGGTTATATTCACTAGATCCTATTCGAAATCTCCTCTCCCGAGTGGTAGATTCTAAACATGCATCATCTCAATTTGTGGCCAACAAACAAGAAGTATTAAACACAAGAGAATATAAATAAACAAAATTAAAACTTCATAAAAATCAAATTAACAAACAACATAGGTTCAAGCATTGGCTACATCATCCTCTAGAATAATAGAGTTAGTTCATGACCAAATAATAAAATAATAAAAGCATGGTCATGAATCTAATAGAAATCATTAGAGTTAAAGAAAGAAACTAGAAGATTAAACCTTAATCGAATTCTTTCGTCTTCGGACGTCACCGTCTTCGTCTCCTCTTGTCGCTCTTCAATATTTCTCTTTGGATCTCTCTAAAAATATGTATTTTGAGTCTTGTGTTGTGTATTAGCCTACTCCTTAGGGTTTTGGATGAGCTTATGTTTTTATAGGGAAGTCATGGAGTCATTGTGCATGTAAAATATCAATTTCTAATGTTTCTGGGCTTCTGTCGCAGAGACGTGACGCCGAAATTGGTGACGCAGTGCCTAACTCTCGGGAAATATGTATGGTGATGCTATCTGGGTGTCGCAATGCTACAATGGGCTTCGCAACGCCAGGCCAAATTTCAGGATAATGATTTTTCACGTATTTTGTTTTCCTGCGTGCTTCCGATGCGTTCTTAAGGTCCCAAAACAAGTCGGATTGCTCCAAGATCCATGTTCCAATGCTTCATATCAATAAAACATAAAAGAAACTACTAAATACATTAAATGACATGGAATCTAACAAAATAATTGTAACACTCTACCAGAGGCAGGATACTACCGGCAGGAGACATGATTGACCTATCTCCATAAGCCTCTGAATTTACCAAAAATCTGGCATGATGTATCCTAAAACTGGACAAACTGGATCACAATCCAGCATCAAAAGGAATCTAAGAATACATCAAACAAATAAAAAGACCTTAGGTCCACTAAAATCTCATCAAAATCATCACATAAGGGCTCTGTGCCCATATCATATATCAACACTCAAGGGCTCTATGCCCACAACATCATAAACAATCAAAAATTTAACTTATTAAATACAATTCACGTGCTCAGCATGAAAACAACATAACATTGATCACAACTCCTAGGCCTCTAAACCCTTTCCAGGACACTTGTGAGGGTGACTACCACTTGGGTGATCTGCGCCTCGAGCATGCCTTCCAAATTTGAAATGGTTGACCCATTAGGTAGCCAACCTGCAAAACTAGCAAACTGGTTTGGTGTGAGTTATAAAAAACGCAGTAAGTAACCATACTAACACTACAAGCAGAAAAAACATATAAGTCGACCACATTAGAAGTTTTGTCAAATTTGCTAAGTTACGACGAGTTCAGAGTTATAAAATTTTGTTATTATTTATACTTTATTTACGTCAAGGTTTCATATTTTCATTTCTACATATATGTCAATCCCATAACTAACATTCAAAGCATACAATAGAAAATTTGAATACCATAGAGTATATCGTTTAACATCAATTCCACTTCATAAAAATCTTGTTATTATTTATACTTTATTTACGTCAAGGTTTCATATTTTCATTTCTACATATATGCCAATCCCATAACTAACATTCAAAACATACAATAGAAAATTTGAATACCATGGAGTATATCGTTTAACATCAATTCCACTTCATAAAAATCAATACATCAAAGAACATACGATCAAACAATGCATACATATGGCTGGCTTACTCATACAATTCTCGCTCGAGACTCGTTACCTATTTTAGAATCGATATAAGATGAATTCTGTCCGAACGGATTCCTAACCAGCTCGACTACTATGCCACGAAATCATCACCCAATTTAACCTACATTCATGCATACATATCACATCACACCAAACTCATCGCATGATTTTTCATACATAAACACATCCATAACAAACACTCTAAAACGTCATTCAAACACCCACGTACATACACATGTTGCAAACATATGAATATATGTATTACTTCGATTTCAAGTACCATAGCTTTTACCAATCTTCATGTCTTAACATCATATGCATAAACGAATACATGTTCATACATTTATACCTTTCCATATTCATTCTTATACATGTGTTTATATCGATACAAGTTCATACCCTTACATACCTTCATACATATATCATAGCATTATCCTTGACCACTCCACTTCAAGACACATTAATACATACATTACATACACACATACATTACCATCATCAAACTACTCACTTTATATCATAATAATAACAAAATTCCATAAATGTGATGGTCGACTATCTTAACTATACACGATCTCGAAATCCTTTCTCAAATCCATCTTTTAACTATCCTAAGCCTTTCAATCGTTTCCACACACACACACACACACACATATATATATATATATATATGTTTTTTTTAAAAAAAAAAAGAATTATGAAATGAATAATTCAAGAACTCATCGCATGAGTTACTCACATGGCTTCTCGAGTACTCCAAGTCCTAGTCATATCTGTCAAAACAAATGGCTAAACGCCGTCAGAATCGCAACTTTAGAAGATTCATGACTTAACTACAATAAAGGTCCGGATCTTTCTGAGACAACCAAATGAAGTCCGATTTCAATGATTTCAATTCTATTATTCTATAAAATACCATTACAAATTAATTCATGTCACTAGTTAACTTGAATCCTCGGTTTACACATGTTTGGAAAATTCTTCCGAATAAGTTTTCGTAAACGCTACGGAAGGGTCTCGAACCCTCAGAACCTTCCCAGATTTATCCAAACATGTTTGTAATATAATAAATAACTAATAACTATCATCCAACCAAAACACATCTTTATACCCAAAAATTCACTTTCACTAGAAACTTACATATTCTATCGAATCAATCAAACTTGTTCTGTTTTCACTCAGATTCTACCGAATGCTCATATTCAATATACTAATATTCAAACAATTCATTTTATATCATCAAGTTACTATTCGAAGCAACTAGATACATCTGAATATTTAGTGAAAAACTTGAAGTTTGTAGATTTTTACCGGTAGGTCTTACCGAGATTTCAAAGGCATATACGGACTCCAAACGATCCCACGAACGCATTGGAATCGACAGAATTCTGATCAAAGCTAATGTTCACTGATAGGTTACCGTTCACTGAATCTTCTTTTCTCATTTCACGTGCAATCGTACAAGGAATAGAAAATCCATCACTGTTAACTTGTAGTACCCTCCGAGAGCTTCGATTTGGCTGGTGGCTCGAGTCGTGAAACGAAAAGATGAATCGGGATCGCGAAATCCATTCATGCGTATTTTATCTCTCATTATCGTCATTTTTCGGCAACCTGGGGGCTGCCGCTGGCCACCACAAGGTGGTGGGGTGGCCGACGCACCTCGCTGGCTGGTCATGCTGATCGGCGGTGGCCGACAGGCCATCGGCGCGACCAAGGCAAGCTTAACGCCCAAAATGGGGTCATAAGGTCGAATTTGTGAGTTAAAGAAATTATGCCATTTTGGAAATTTCCTGAAACTTAGAGGTATATATATAGAGAAGTTTCTGGAATTTAAATAAGATCTCTAAAAATTACATCCAGGCCCCTATCATGGAACTTTCTCGACAATTCATATTTTGAAGCTCTTTTGATGCAAATTTCGAAAAGTGTTCAACATGAAAGTTGTTCGTCTCGGAAACACGAGTCTGATGGTTCAAGAATCAGTCCAATCAGAATTTATTTTCAATTTTTATAGCTGAAACAACAAACTTTTACTCGTATAATGATAAAATCAAAAATCGAGTAACTGGTTCTCGAAATCACGTATTTTCCAACACGACCAAGCTTCACTTTAAAATATTCTAAACTATTTCCCATCACATATACTCTGATTTTCGATTACCATTGAGTTCTTAATCCTTAATTTTAATTTAAAAATCTTCCCGCACTAATCCGAAAAACTCGGGATATTACATCCACCCCTCCTTATAAAAATTTCATCCTCGAAATTTCTCTATTCTTATGTCCAACTATTCGAAATCGAACACACATACGTTACAGTCTTATCCATATTCGGGAGTCTCTTACTTAACATCTTTTCAAAAGTCGTGTATTTCATACGTCAATACAAACTATGCTATTTTAAAATAAAACACATCAAATCAAACATTTCATGCCAAAATAAATTCAAACTTGTCACTTCAATCCATATTCATTCATAGAAACACTCCCAAACCATTTCACAAGCATCCATCAACACAAAAAGAAAGTCAAACACGTATTTTATACATCCAATCACATACATCATCTGAAACGATGAACATAGATCATATTATTTACACACAATCCAATACAGTATCAAAACGAAACTTAGTACGAATTTCATACTATCTATTTCATCCACAATACAAAATGAAACTCATTCATTTCACATCATGTCATTCTATATCATATATGTAAACGACATCAATATCAAAGTTTACATACGTACATATGTAATCGCATATACAATTTTGTATGGCTGACCACGTAGCACACATAACCATCATTATACCCATAAGATCCATGTCTTACTATAAACTTACATACTTATTCTTATAACAAACATAATCTTATATATCAACCAATAAATCTATTGATATAGCCATAAGTGACAAATAACATTACATGCTCTTATAATGCTGATAATCTGAAATCTGTCTGTCATTATTTAAAATAGACAATATAAAATAATATCTTTTAAAAGCCATTTCGAAAATACTTTTGAAAAACTATTTTACTGTAAATAAAATTAGTTTCAAAATCCATTATCGTAAATCCATATCGAGCATCCAGCATAACTCATTGGACGAAACATAAACGAGCACCTAATGCCCGAATCGCTCGCATAGATCGGACAATGAACGAAACGATAAGTGAAAGAGTGTCGAACCCGCAGGGATTGTATTCAACCATACTAAGTATTGTAATTAGTAAACCTAACTTTATTTAGAAAACAACTAAATTAAGATTAAAAACTAAATAAATAATATATTAAAACTTTTAATTAAGATAATTCAAGAAGAGAGAGATTATAAAGTCTGATTTCACCTAACTATCCCTTACGTATTTGTCATGTCATTCAATTGTTATTCAGTTGCATTGTTTATAAGTCAAGAATCCTAAATTATTCTAACTCGCTCTCCCGAGTGCCGAGTGAATATATTATCAATTACAGACTTCGATATCCCTATAAAAATCTAGCAATTAACAATCCATTACACTATCCAAAACTCTATAAAACTCCTAAATTATATTCACTAGATCCTTTTCAAATCTATTCTCTCGAGTGATAAATTCTAAACATGCATCATCTCAATTTGTAGCCACAAACAAGAAACGTTAAACATAAAAGAATATAAATAAACTAAATTGAACTTCATAAAAATCAAATTACAAACAATAAATAGGTTCAAGCGTTGGCTACATCATCCTCTAGAATAATAGAGTTAGTTCATGACCAAATAATAAAACAATAAAAACATGGCCATGAATATAAAAGAAATCATTAGAGTTAAAGAAAGAAGCTAGAAGATTAAACCCGAATCAAATCCCTTCGTCTTAGGGTTTTGGACAAGTTTATATATTTATAGGGAAGTCCTGAAGTCCTTGTACATGTAAAATATCAATTTTTAATGTTTTTGGGCTTCTATCGCAGCGTCACGACGCTAGACCAAATTTCAGGATAATTATTTTTCATATATTCTACTTTCCCGCGTGCTTCTGATATATCCTTAAGGTCCCAAAACAAGTCACATTGCTTCAAGATCCATGTTCCAATGCTTCCTATAAAAAAAAAACACAAAAGAAACTACTAAATACATTAAATGACATGGAATCTAACAAATTAATAAGCTAAGAATGAAAGAATAAGTGAGTATAGACCTCACTTATCAGAGTTCTACTGACAATTATCTCAGCATTCTAATTACTTTTCCTGTAAAGACTGCCACAGAAATCTCTGTAGAGAGTAGTTCATCCTCTTACTTTCATAGTCCTAATAGCATCTTAGAAGGTATCACATGCAATGCTGACCCATTATCAACAAGTAACCTGGATACTGGTCTTCTATTCACATGGGCATTAATATATATGGGTTTGATATGCTTTTGGGCCATCCAAATTCCACAGCTTGGATAGTTACTCTACTGTGCAGTTTTTTTTATTCTTTTTCTTAAATGAGACACCTCCGCTAATGTTCCTGCTAACTCCTCTTCTCCTGCCACTTTCCTGCAACTTTCTCTCTGGATGGTTAACGACAGAACCAAGCTTGCAGTGACATAACTAAAAGGAACAAGTATCATTCCCACTATGAAATTACTTCCTATAATTTCATGAAGTTATTTTCGGGAGCCATAAATTCTAAAGTGGAGCACAGAAGAACGAGCTTTAAGACATCAATAAAAAAACACCCATGCCAATTTTCAATTACTTTCTGTAATTAATTTTCTATGTATTCTCTTTAGTTAATTTGCTTGTAGTTTTCAAATTTCCTTCTACAAATTAGGATTTATTTTAATTCCAGTATCTCAGTTCCCTGTAATTTTAAGTTTCAATTCTATTAAAGTTTCTAGTTCTAGTAGTTTTTTAATTCTTAACCCATTTATTAGCACCCTCATATATTCCAATTGTCTATCCCTTACAGGTTTTGGAGAACTCATTTTTACAATCGCTTTATATAATTCAGTATTTTTATGTTGAAGATTCACTCATTTGGCAGTATTTTTGGCACGCCCAATGGATGTCCCAAATACGAGAAGTAATATTGGAAAATATATTACCACATTTTATGTGAGGTTGCTCCTACAACAATAGGGCAATGACAATAAAGAATCATTCCACAAGAAATTCTAAGGCTTTATTTCATGCTTAATTTATTATTTTTCCAACTGGAGTTTGGCTATCATGACTGTGAATTTCAAGAGGCTTGGATATAGAGCTGAGAAATAAATTCCAGGGAATGGAATTCATGGAATTTTATGAGTTAGTTGCTAAAGTGGCCGAGTATGAGGAGTTGTTGAGGGAAGAGAGCCACTGGAAGAAGGCAGCCATGGGAACTTACTGTTAGAAAGTGGATACTCAGGAAATAACAGTGGAAGATCTCAACAGTTCAAGATATGTTGTCTTCTGGTTAAGAAAACACTAGAAGTATGTAAGAAGACAACTAATTCTAGTGCCTCGCAGTTTTCCCTTGATGTTATCAAAATCGAGGAAATTTTTGATTTCCTTATAAAAGAAAAGTTTCTAACCTTACCACTTTATCACAAAATTTCTACCAATGAAGAGCTCAAAGGAATATGATATTGTAAGTATTATAACTCTTACAATCATTCAACTAACTCTTGTTGGAGTTTTAAAAATGTGGTGCATGACAGAATCAATAAAAGAGTTTTGAAGTTCCCTGAGAAGAAGGAAATCATGCTGGTTAATGAGAACCCATTCACTCCAGTGGCTAATGTGAATATTGTCGCTTTTTGTTTAAGGGAGGTGTTGAATTTGAAGAGGAAAAAAAATGAAATTACACAAAAACCCATTCAAGAAGGGTAGTCCGTGAGATTTAGGTTCCCAAAATACTTGATGCATGAAGATCAAGCAGGTTAGATCCATGGGAAGGAACACACAATCAGAACTTGGTTTCCTCACCAAGTCACTTGCCTTTCCTTTTCAGAAGAGACGGCTGAGATTTGTGGCATTTCCAAGGTTTTGGCCAAGTAATCAGTGGCACGAGGTGGAGCATAAAAAATTTCCTGAGAAACTCTCCCGAACCCAGAAGAGAAGACTCTACGCCAAAGGAGTTACTGCGGGAGCCAGTGAAAGCCAAGTCAAAATTTTGCAGGAAGTCTACTAAGGATCAGAAGTCAGTGGGGAGCTCGGATGATTTGTTGGTTGCTAACTTCCTCCCATCCTCTAAGTTCCAGTGTTTTCTGTCAACTTCCTTCTGTTGTGTGAGGAACGGCAATGCCGAACGCAGTGGAATGCGCCCGAGATAAAATCCCGAGCGAATAAATTTTTTTTTTCCGACATTAAGCCTAAATTAGTGGCAAAATTTTTTTATCAACTTAAAATTTTTCAATGCATTAAAAATAATTTTCCATGCATCAAAAATTACCATAAGCATAATTAAAAATTTTCAACATACTCAAAATATTCCAAGCAATAAATTAATTTTCCAACTCTTGGAAAAATTAATCCAAACTTACAAAATAATTTTCCAACACTTGCAAAATTACTCCAAACATATTACATAATTTCCAACTCTTGAAAATTACTCCAAACATATAAAAATTCCTATATCAACTATATATCAATTATCATACACTTCAATGCTCATAATTCATTACTTACATACTTCCAATTTATCCAACAAATTCACAATAATTTTTCCTCAACAATAATCATCAACAAATCTAATAATGAATTTACAAATTAAATTTACCAACAAGCTTTGCCAATGATCATTTCCTTCAAGTTTTTCCAAATCTTCCAAGCTTTGAGCTTTCTTCAAATTCCACCAAATTAAGTTCTTCCAAGAACAAATCTTAGTGATCAAAATGTGGTTTGATCACTCAAGAGTGGCAACCAACTTTTCCCCAAATTTTAACTCTTAAAACCTAGGAAAAGAAAAGCTTTAAGAACAATAATCAACCCTTAACTCTTAAGGATTAAATCCATGTCCATGAATATTTATTTGGGTGACTTTTGGTGAGAGATTTTGTTTGATTTTAGAGAGCAAAAAATTGAAAAAAATAAAAAATAAAAATCAGCCCTTATCTTCTATATAGGCTCTCGACAGTGAGCATGTCAAGCCAAGAAAGAAAAATGAATTTTTTGCTTTTTAAACTTGTTTTCTTTATTTTCGGCAGGGAGTGGCTTAAGAAGAAAAAGCCATTCCATTTATTTTTTTTTTTGTTTTTATTAAATTAAATATAAAGAAAAACAAAACCAAACCAATCCATTAAACCATGGTTCAAGGGAATCTTTTTCCTACAGCACATATTTCAAAAAGCAATTTAACCAAGGTTAAAATTAATCTCACAAATTTAGTAACTAAGTTACCTTTATGAATCATTTAGTTACTTTAACCAAATAATTCAATTTTACTTTACTTTAACTAATTAAAAGCTTTATTTGTATAATCTAAGTAATTAATATTATATATTAATTTAACAATTAAATTAATTCACAAAATAATTACTAATTTAATGTAAATCAAATTTACATTCATTATACAATAATATTATATCAACTCTTGATATAAAATTAATTAATTCAATTCATCTCATGAATTATCGGATTAAACAATTTAATCCTAAATACCCAAATAATATTTTGTCAACATTTGACGAAAGGTCGCCCTAGTGCTCAACGAGTAAACTCAATATAATGGAACTCTCTAGGCTCACGTTCGGTTGTTACTTATATATATACATATATATCTCATATACTTGTATACATATTTCATGAAGGTCTGTCCACCTACAAATCATGACAAAACAACACAACACGTCGAACCATACAAGTCGAGGTTAAAACGTTAATGTATAATCCCTTCGTCATTACCGTCTCCAATTGAGTAAGGTTATAGATTTACTGTCAAAACCTTATCTACTCAATATATGAAACTTTTCATCCTTATATTCCATTAATAAATAATATAGCAAAACTCTTTTTGAATATATTTTTTTTATAATGTTAAAGAAACAATTTCTTCAACGAACTTTCGGCCAAAAGATTTGCGAAATATATTCTGAAAATTTCTGGAAACAAAATCCAACCATATGGACTGACGAATCATCATCTTAACACACACCGATCTTCGTGAGCATCAGTATATATCTTAACACACACCGATCTTCGTGAGCATCAGTATATACCTAACAGTCATCCAGAGGCCAGACCATGAAAGGTCTCTGACATGCATGGTATCAGCCACAGAGGATCACTCACAAGACCACCGTGGTGTCTCAAGTCAAAGGACCACAATAACTACTCAACTCGAAAAGATAACTATTGACAGTTTTATGGAATATCTATTAGTCATCTTTTATGAGTTTGTTCAATACTCATTCAATTAATGAATATCTGCATTTCTATACGAACTTCTGTTAAGCTCACAGTCTGTTGAGACAAACCATATGTCCATTACATATATAGACAATGCACTAGTCTTACCAATATAATGACCGACCCATGTCAATATATCTAGACTAGAAATAATTTATATTCGAGAGAATGTGTGATATTTCTCAACATCATTTGCAACTCTTGCAACTATATCACCATATGTAGTAACTTTCGGGTCTTTACTAATTTCATATAAGGTTCGAGTGTAACTCGAAATCTCTAACTCTTAGAGTAATATAACTTTTAGATTTACAATATATAAATAAAAGTAAGAGTTATACCATATTAATAAATAAATAACCATGATAAAATAAATATTATATTACATAAATATCAAATATTCATATGGTGCTCGATCACCATTTCCAACACCTTCAAGTGCTAATCAACTTCTTGTCCTTCATGAGGGGTGTATGTTGAGACTCTAAATAATTTCCTACTTAATCTATTATTTTTCCTGCCTAAAAAAATAGTAATTTACAACTTGATTGTACGATAAGCTCCTAGGGCAAATTGATTTCGGACTGCTCTACCTGGGCTGAAATTATTATTTTTGGTACAAATAAATAAATATAATATCAAATTTTTGGATATATATGATTATTTTTTAAATAATGTAATAGTATGACGGATACGTTTTTAAATGAATTAAATCTATCTTAAAATAAAATTATTTATTATTCAGGGTTTGAGGCACTTAGACTATTATATACAAAAAATGAAATTATATGTGGATCTACTCATACAATGGGTGTGGCTTGGTGGTGTAGGGTTCATGATCTCACCTTGAGGTTCTGGGTTCGAATCCAGGGGGTGCACTTCTTGTAAGAGCCTGGGACAGCCGGTGGTTTTACCTGCGCCGCGGCCCAGAATGGGTGGTTTGGTGGTGGGGTTTCCATCGTTTCCAAAAAAAAATAATAATAAAAAAAATAGTGCTAGCAATCCAATATTTGTGTTGGTTTTCAATTTTTTTTTAATGATTTTGTAGGAATATTATTTCTTTAATTCAGCTTATAAAAGATATTTGTGGGTTATATGAGAAAATCTGTCAATTGGAGCTTTAAGGTGTTTTCCGAGATGTTTGTACGGCATTGTAAATTTATCAAATTTTCCTAGATTGATTGTAAGATATTATAAAAATTTTATGTTTTATGTATTATGTTACTGCACTTTTAGGTAGTAATATGAATTTACCGACATAATTAAAACTACACTGTCCAATAATTTAAGTCACTGGATACGTTTCTCAAACTGAGAAGTTTAATTATAAAGTCCAATTGTTTGTCCAATGATCTGAATTTGATCTCTATTTCATTTAATCTTTTAAATTTTAATTTGAATGATTTCTCACAGAAATGTTCAAACAAGGCAACTAATGGAAGAATTTTTATTTATAAGAATAATTTTTATTTTTTTTTATATAAACACATGAATAATATTTTGATTCATGAATTAGCGGGTCATCACATGTGTTTCATTATTTTGTTTATGTTAGAAAAAATTAGAAATCTAGATCCAATTGTAGGATCTGTCTGTTTAATTTATGTAAATTAGGATTCCAAGAATTGCAGCCTCAAACAAAATTCTTTATTAACAAAGCAAGCCCTGAAAATCATGCTTAGCTCATTAAAGCCTTTTTCTTGCGTTCTATTCACTGCCGCTCTCGGTTCGGGATCTGGTGGGTCGTCGAGTCGCCGCTTCTTTCGCTTGCAGACGAATCCGTCGTCGTTGCAAAGCTCCCACTCATTCTCTGTTAGTATATTTTTTAAAAAATATTTATGACCAAAGAATTAGGAGGGAGAACTGTTAAATCTGCCCGTTTGCCCACACGACATTGTCAGTTAGGGGTGATCACAGTTTCGGGTTAAATCGTAACCCGATTCGAACCGCACCAATTCGAACTGCACCGTGTGTTTTGAAAAAAAAAAATAAAAAATGATTCCGGGTCAATTGGATCCGAACCGCAAATTTCGGGTCGGTGTGCGATTTTGATCTAACCGCGTCCCGAACCGCCTAAAACTGTAAATTTTGACTAAAACCGCGACCCAAACCGCCTAAACTGTCGACCCGCGTTCAAATTATATATTATTTTATATTTTTATTATTCTTTAACCATGGAATTTAAGATATTTAATGAAAATATGACAATATGCAATGTATAAATAAAAATTAGGTTTTTTTTTCTCTTCAATTATTATGTGAAAACACACAAAATTTCCTTTAAAAAATTTATAATCCAAATCGCCGACTCAAACCGTCAACCCGAACCGCCGCGATTTTCCTTATCTAATTTGCGGTTTCGATTTCTAATTTCTCAAACCACCAACCCGCGCGATTTGAAGTGAAAAAATGAAAAAAAAAAAAAAAAAAAAAAAAACCCGAACTGCACCGCGAACACCCCTATCGTCAGAATTCAATCAAAACAGTGTTTTTATTAAGGTTGTTAAATGACTAAAATACCCTTATAACATAAGTATTTAGGATGGAAAACTGAGTTTTTTAAAAGCCAATGAGTTTGAATGAACTTTTAACCTGTCATGGGTGAAAATCGATAATTACCCTTAATAATTTATGAGCAATAGAATACACTTATGGTAGCAGAAATGGCGGATTCCTCCGCTACGTTATAATATCTCACTTCTTATATGTGTGTAATTTTGACTGAATATTTTATATACCGTAATCCCTCCGAATAACTAGACTTATTGACAAATGTCTCTACTATTACAAAGACCACCTGGTCGGATTTTGGAAAGTGCTGCAAAAAAAAAAAAAATTTTAAAAAATATCTTTTGTTTCGAATTTGTTATTCCATGTTCTTTCCATATAATATTTCTTTCTATAATTCTTTTAATTTAAGAACTGAAGTTTGAGTGATTTATTAATATATTAGACATAAAGTTCAAATTTTTAGCTTAATCACACACACACACACACACATATATATATATTCAGCATTAAATTGAAAAAACAAACATACCAGATTATTTATTAAAAATAAACATGGGAATTAGCTGGTTTTTATATGCTTCTCATTAATGCGAGATACTACATAATTAGTGAGCGAATTTGATTCTTTCCATTATAAATATTTGGTTTTTTGGGACATTCATACCTCACTGTTAAGCTGTTTGTACTCGAATTTTATGTTGTAAAATTAAAACAACATTGCATCAAAAGAACATCCAACACCGGTAACTATATATACTCCCAAAATTCGGAGGAGTAAATATGCAAGTCCCATTCAATAACATACAAAAGGATTCAGGATTCCTCACCTTCATTCCTTGGCTCTCAACAAAAAGTTGGATTTTATGCATGTTCTCACTTCTTATGTAGCACTTACTGCGAATTATTGAGATTAGGGTTTAATTAAATGTTACACTCAGAATTAATGAGATTACGGTTAAATTTCCATATTATTAGCATCTCCCTTCTCAAAAGTGTACAAGGTTTCTCTAAAACCCAATGGTAAATGCTTTAAACATGAGTGGTTTGTTCCCTCTCAAATTCAAAGTTCGAATCACACTAAATACATTTCCTTAGGCCCATCCCTCTAGTGAAAAAAATCAGCAACTTATCTTGATATATGTTGAGAAACTTCTGAGGGCACGAGACATAGGTCCCGGGGATTAGTCGAGGTACGCGTAACCTGACCCGGACATCTCGATTACCCAAAAAAAAAAAAAGTTTCTCCAAAAAGATCCGACCTGTTAAGAATCTAGCTATCTAGCCAGCATATACCATGTCAAAACGGATCTAGGCAACAGTGTGTGTCACAGGGTCTTGCTGACCATGCAATTTCAGTAAAAAGAATAATGTTATTTAAAAATAATAAACTTATGCCATGTTCTATGAGCATATTATAGTAATTTTCATGGCCTATTTAAGAAAGGATCTACCTCATCCTGAGGATTCTCAAGGGCCAACATATGCTCCTTGAATGAAGCAGCAGCTTCTTCCCTCTCTGCCACTCGCCCCAGTTTGTCAAATACCATGGCAATCAAGTAGAAAGCTTCTGCTGCAAATTCATGATACTGTGCAACAAATGCAATGTTTCAATCATCACAATTAAGCTCTAAAACAAATACATGAGCACCTAAAAGCTTATGCATAGCAAGTAAATGGAAACAAAAGACCAACACTCAGGCTAAAAAACCACAGAACACGACATAAGCAGAAAAGTGAGGTTGAGTCTGATCTGAGTGGATTAAACTCCATATATTTCTTAAGGTAAAGATAGTTGCCTTTTCCCCTAGTTTCAATCGACAGGATTGATCCTATATCCACCAATGGTGTAATTCTATTCTTTAAAGAAAAATACAAAGCACCAATATGGCTACAGTTCAAAAAAAAGGCAAGCAAACACCTGTAGAAATAACGATCATACATTCACAGTACCTGATCATTTAGCCATATGAAGCAGCTAAATTACCAGACTCAGGTCAGGTAGAAGCATGCATCTGGGAATTTGATTTCCTACTTTCTAAATTCACCAGATATAACTGAGCCAAAAAGGAACAGAAAATTGCAAGTAGATATTTAGACACCTTGTAACACAAAATAAAGATGATTTATGTTGGTTGTGAATTCATGAATCACTAACAGTTATCCCCAGTGACAACAAAAAAAACACACAGGAGAAGTAAAGGACAAGAGGCACTTCCTGATCACATTATGCTAAAGGAAATTTCAAGCTAAGACACTAAAGACTTCCAATCACACATGAAGAGTATTGGCTATTTCAAGGGGTAGAAGGCAATTTATGGCTGTATTATGTCCATATCCCAATATACAAAGAAGGTTTAAGGTTTCCACAAATTTGGTAAGACCATTAGCAAGCTTCCATGCAAGGAGTAATTGTCACAATGCTCTTACCCAGCCTGCATCACCTACTCCAAGTAATAGAGCTCCAAGGTACAGTATAATTTTAGACTGACCACTAAGAAGAAAAATGACAGAATTTCAATTACGCTGAATATGAGAACCTAACATTTCTAAAGTACCAAGAATGTAAAATTATTCAGAATTCAGACAGAAACATCCGCATTTCTCCAATGAATGAAATGCCTAATATTTGCATAAACATACTCAGAAGTGAGCTTACCTCCAAAACTTGAAGTTCCTCTGAAGCTTGCCTTAAAGGATCAAGAACGGCTTCAGGATTTTGAGAAACTGGGGAAAAAATTAAGGAGATATCAAAAACATCATAAAATTGGTACATTTCCCACTTTCATCAAATGATAAAATAATAAAAGATGAAGATACAATCATTTATCATTTAATTTATCCATAGCTGAGTCTTAAGATGACAGCGACTAGAAACATGAAATGGTCTGCTAGATATGAACCTTCACTAGTTCCCAAACTTGTGTAGGACGGAGCAAAGATTAAAAGCTAGATAAGTGCATAATCACTTTCAGTTGTAACATATCAGTTATGTTTAAACATAATCTAATACTTATCTAATTGTAAAGAAGTCATAATAAATTATATTGCCTATATCAGCTAACATTTGCAATATATTGGCGATATCCACACCCACATGGCGTAATAATGATAAGGCCAATCATCACCACAAGGTTTATAGTAGAAAGAGCAAGAAAAGGCTCCATCGAGTTTCCAGCAGCCCAGCAGATCATCAAGGAGTTTCCAGCAGCCCAGCAGATCATCAAGTTCCCAGCGGCCCAGCAGATCATTTCAACCCAATGCAGAGCTCAGCCAAACCTTCTTGAGTGAAATTATATTGTTTTGTCTTTTGTGGTTGCCACATGTCATTTCCTTATTAGTAGTTGTCAAATTTGTTAGAATTGGTTAGGAGAATTGGTTATAGCATGAGGGGAGTGTCTGTGGTGGGTATGATTGTTTTTTATGAGAAATTTGTAGGAGCCCTAAGCTGCTTGAAAGCTTAGAAACGTTTGTTCACTGCTACTTTATTATTTTCAATACAACATTCACTCTGTTTCTTTTACAAAAATTCATTAGAAAGCTTTGCTCCTATCATTTTTGGTATCAGAGCACAACTTTCCTGGAATGGTTAAGGGATCAAAAATGACAGAGAACGTGGAGAAGGAAGTTTCAGTATTAAAGGAAGATCTGGGCAATGTGAAGATGGAAATGGGGGAAATGCGTGCTAGCCTAGATAAGGTTCTGGAACTGTTAATGGCAGCAGATAAAGGAAAAGAGAAGATTGGGGAGTCTTCGAAGGCGACCGAACAAGAGGAGTCTAAAGCTCCTGATCCCAGCCCCATTGGAGATTTCTCGGAAGGAAAATTTGATTGCAAGTGGCGCAAATTGGAGTTGCCAGTATTCGTGGGGGATGATCCTTATAGTTGGTTATTAAGGGTTGATCGTTACTTCGCGCTAAATCAAATAGCTGAAACTGAAAAAATACAGGCAGCCGTGGTTTGTTTGGAGGGCAGAGCCTTGAGTTGGTTCCATTGGAAGGAGTCCCGAGCACCCATGACAACTTGGGAAGGATTTAAAACGGAGTTACTGAAACGATTTCGAGGCACCCAAGAGGGGAACGAGTATGAAAATCTGGTGGCTCTGAGACAGACCGGCACCGTCGCTGAGTATCGTGAAATGTTTGAATTGATAGCAGCTCCTTTAGTGGATGTAGGGGAAGACATGTTGACAGGGACATTCCTAAATGGGTTGAGAGAAGAGATCAAGGCTGAATTAAGACTAGCCCAGCCCATGAAATTGGCTGATTTAATGGAAAGAGCTCAAAGAATACAGGATAAGAATTGGGCCTTAGAGAAGGCTTGGGATTTTCAACACAGGGGCAGGCCCATGTGGGGTCATCATACGGCAGTAGGAGGTAATAGAACAAGAAGAGATCTGGACCTGGGGCAAAGCATGGGCATGAATCGAGCAGCAGCAGCAGAAAGGCGATTTGAGGATCCAAGCAAGAATCACATTGCCAATAAACCATACGATCTTCACGCCCTTTTGGCCACGAAAACAGTCACCATGCGCACCGACCGAGAGCTCAAAGGGAATGAACTTCCACCCCGTCGAGACTCCGTGCGACGCATGACCGATAAGGAGATCCAGAAGCGTTGTGAGCTAGGGTTGTGTTTTTATTGCGACGACAAGTACAAATTTGGGCATGTTTGCAAACAACGACAGTTCCATGTATTGGTAGTTGATGACTTCGAACATGACAAGGACGATATGATTGAGGTGGTGACGGAGCCCCGGCATGAGGAAAGCAGAGCTGCGTTGGACGATTCAAGTGAACCCCTGGAACTCTCCTTTAAATCAATCCTTGGGTTTGCTTCGGGCAACCATTTGTTAAAAGTGAGAGGGGTTATAAGGGGGGAAGAAGTGGTAGTCCTAATTGATAGTAGGGCTTCAGATAACTTTTCGGCTCCCTCTTTGGTGGAGAGACTGCACCTGCCAGTTGATCATTCCCGAAAGTTTGGAGTGCAGATGGATAATGGAGTGTGTTTGAGAGGACAGGGTTTATGTCGTGATGTGTGTGTATGGATTCAAGACTTTCCGGTTCAGCAAGATTTTCATGCTTTTGAGGTCGGGACCTCGGATGTGGTATTGGGAGTCGTCTGGCTTAAGTCGTTAGGAGAATTTGCTTTGAATTACAGGGAGCTAATGATGCGATTTGTGTATGGGGACCAAATAGTGGTGTGGCAAGGTGATCCGGCACTGTCTCGCAACATTATGTCTTTGAAAAATCTAATGATGACTTTGGGTGATGGGGATTTAAGCTATTTGGTGGAGTTTGGGGCAACGTCACTGGTAGGGGAGGAACAGAGGGTCCCCAATGTGGAAAACCCTGAGTTGCAGAAGGTACTTAATACTTTTGGGAAGATTTTCCAACCGATTGCAGGCCTGCCAGTGGCCCGAGTACAGGATCACACCATTAAGCTAAAAGAAGGCGCTACTCCCCCTAATCTGCGTGCTTATCGCTATCCTCATTATCAAAAATTGGAGATTGAAAATATTGTGAGGGATTCACTCACAGCGGGCATCATTAAACGCAGCAACAGCCCCTATTCCAGTCCAGTTTTGTTGGTAAAGAAAAAGGACGGGAGTTGGAGGATGTGTGTTGACTACCGCGCGCTGAATAAGCTGACGATTCAAGATAAATTCCCCATTCCTGTTATAGAGGAACTGATGGATGAATTGAATGGTGCAGTGGTATTCTCCAAACTCGATCTCAAGTCGGGTTATCATCAAATACGAGTCAGGGCTGAAGATACAGAGAAGACCGCCTTCAGGACTCATGAGGGCCACTATGAATTCCTTGTCATGCCGTTTGGGTTAACAAATGCTCCTTCCACTTTCCAGTCACTCATGAACGAGATATTTCAGCCCTACCTGAGGAAATTTGTTCTAGTTTTCTTTGATGACATTTTAATTTACAGTAAAGACTTCAACACACATTTGCAACATATTAAACTTATCTTTCAGTTACTCCTCCAAAATAATCTGGTTGTTAATGGAAAGAAGTGCTCTTTCGCCCAAGGACGGATTGAATATTTGGGTCACATTATCACATCAGGAGGAGTTGCAGCCGATCCTGCAAAGCTTAGTAGTATGGTGAATTGGCCAGTTCCTGCAAACATTCGGGCATTACGTGGGTTCTTGGGGCTAACACGATACTATCGAAGATTCGTTAAAGGTTACGGCAGTTTGGCAGCACCTCTGACCAAGTTGTTGAGAAAGAATGCTTTTAATTGAAATGATGAGGCCCAAGCAGCTTTTGAGACTTTGAAGTCTGCCATGGTGAATTTACCAGTACTGGCCTTACCCGATTTCTCCAAAATTTTTACAGTGGAAACAGATGCTTCCGGAGTCGGTTTGGGAGCCGTTCTCATGCAGGAGGGACACCCCGTGGCTTTTTGGAGTCACATTTTATCTCCGCGTGCACAATCAAAATCAGTCTATGAGCGAGAACTGATGGCCATAGTTCTAGCAATACAAAAGTGGAGGCACTATCTGTTAGGAAGGAGATTTGTTGTGCGCACTGACCAATCCAGCCTTAAATATTTGTTGGAACAACGAATAATTGGCGAGGACCACCAGAAATGGGTAATCAAATTGTTGGGATATGATTTCGAAATACAATACAGACCTGGTTTGGAAAATAAAGCTGCGGATGCACTTTCCCGCCTCCCTGTAAATCGAGTGACCCAGGCATAAACTCTGAGAGAGCATAAACTGGAATTTTCAGCCTTATCCGTAGCTTCTTGCCCCACACTGACTGAGTTACAAGATGAAGTCCTGAAGGACCCCAAATTGTTAAGCATAATCCAAGCCCTTTTAGTCGATTCTAATTCTCACCTGCCATATGCTTTGCAAGGGGGCTGTCTCATGCGTTCAGGCAAACTCGTTTTACCCCGGACTTCACCTCGGATTCCATCTATACTCAAGGAATTTCATGCTACCCCGCAAGGGGGCCATTCAGGCTCACTAAGAACTTTCAAAAGAGTCGCATCAGTACTGTTCTGGGATGGGATGCGTTCGGCTGTTAAAAATTTTGTGGCAAATTGTGATATCTGCCAAAGGCACAAGTACTCCACTCTAAGCCCCCAAGGCCTACTGCAACCATTGCCGATTCCTAAGTTTTCGTGGGAAGATATATCTATGGATTTTATTGGCGGGCTACCACGAGTACAACACATAGACACTATATTGGTTGTAGTGGACCGCCTCACTAAGTACAGCCATTTCATCAAGTTGGGCCACCCCTTCACAGCTAAGGATATAGCTACCCTATTTATCAAGGAGATTGTGAGGTTACATGGGTTTCCCAAAACCATTATCTCTGACCGAGACTGCATTTTCGTGAGTCAATTTTGGAATGAGTTGTTCAAACTTGCAGGCACTTCTCTACGCATGAGCACTACATACCACCCTCAGACGGATGGACAAACCGAGGTGGTTAATCGGTGTTTGGAAGATTATTTGCGTTGCTTCGTTAGCTGTAAACCCAAGCAATGGATTAAGTGGGTGCATTGGGCCGAGTATTGGTACAATACCACATTTCATTCTTCGGCGGGAATGACCCCTTTTGAGGCTCTCTATGGTTGTGAACCCCCTGAATTTCTCCGGTTTGCAGAAGGATTCTCTTTGGTGGAGGACGTTGATGTTATGATTCGAGATAGGAATTTGATTTTAGATGAACTCAAGAGTAACTTGGTTACTGCACAGAATCGCATGAGGCAGTATGCGAACCCCAAAAGGAGAGATGTTCCTTTCCTACCCGGCGAGAAGGTTTTCCTGAAGCTGCAAACCTACAAGATGAAATCCTTAGCTAAGAAGCCGAATCAGAAACCGAGTCCGAGATTCTATGGCCCATATTTGGTCTTAGCTAAGTATGGCGAAGTGGCTTACAAGCTGCTGTTACCTGAGAATTCTGCCATTCATCCCGTGTTTCATGTTTCCCAATTAAAGGCTGTTAAGGGAGATGGCATTCCTTGCTCACCTATACCTACTGGCTTGACCGACGAGTTGGAGTTACAAGTGCAACCGGAGGAGGTTAAGCAGATTAGGAAACTGTTAAATGGCCAATATGAAGTTCTGATTAAATGGTTCGGCCTTCCGGATTGTGACAGTTCTTGGGAGTTGCTGGAAAACATCAAAATTCATTTTCCTTCTTTCAACCTTGAGGACAAGGTTAAACTTTTGGGGGGGAGTATTGATAAGGCCAATCATCAGCACAAGGTTTATAGTAGAAAGAGCAAGAAAAGGCTCCATCGAGTTTCCAGCAGCCTAGCAGATCATCAAGGAGTTTCCAGCAGCCCAGCAGATCATCAAGTTTCCAGCAGCCCAGCAAATCATCAAGTTCCCAGCGGCCCAGCAGATCATTTCAACCCAATGCAGAGCTCAACCAAACCTTCTTGAGTGAAATTATATTGTTTTGTCTTTTGTGGTTGCCACATGTCATTTCCTTATTAGTAGTTGTCAAATTTGTTAGAATTGGTTAGGAGAATTGGTTATAGCATGAGGGGAGTGTCTGTGGTGGGTATGATTGTTTTTTATGAGAAATTTGTAGGAGCCCTAAGCTGCTTGAAAGCTTAGAAACGTTTGTTCACTGCTACTTTATTATTTTCAATACAACATTCACTCTGTTTCTTTTACAAAAATTCATTAGAAAGCTTTGCTCCTATCAAATAACTACTAGAAATGAGACTTTTTCCAATGTTAATTAAGGTTTTCCCCAAACAACATTCAATCCACAAAAAAATAAAGATCCTACCTGAAACCGAATTAAATATGAAGGCCACATCTAGACAAATGTGGGAAGGATAAAATTGATCAAATAATCTAACATTCAATACATACACCATTCCCCCATTTCCCTTTCCAAAGAAAAGGCACTTGCATATGATTACCGCATTTGATACATGAAATTTAAAAGTATGACTTCGCTCTTGAAAAAGATATGTACCATATTAAAACAGAAGGTGAAAAAGAGAACCTGAAAAGCTTGGATCAGACAGAAAGCATTTTGCTTCAGCAATAAAAGCCCGGGCACGAAGCTCCAGACCTCCATGACCAAGAATCAGCGGAAGAGCTTGTTGAATAAGAATTGAAGCCCTTTTTGCATGGTTTGAACCAAGACTCAGCCATAACTCAGCCAGAGTTAGAGTAGCCGATGCTTTAAGAAGATCCAAGTTAAGTGACTGGCAAAATGATAGGCTTGCCAATGCATATGGGATGCCTAAAACGGTATTGCCTGATTTCTGAGTATAGCGTATAAAAGAATAAACCACGCTTAAAGAACTTCAAATTACAAAGAAATCAATATGTACATACAAATCATCAAGGTTGACTAGCCTTATTTCTTACTTCTTATTAAACTGAGGGCATTTAATTTTAATTTTTCAATAAACGTACACACACACTGATCTTCCAATGAAGAAGCCCTCCTTTATGACCAAACTAAAAGACAAAAAAAAACACATTATAACTTCTTTTTTTGGGTCATTTAGCATATTGGAATATGTTTTATTCTGTCTTTTACTTTGGTCTATATTTTAATAAAATGATGGAGGCCTCATTAGAAGAGAGGTCATATATACATACACACACACACACACACATATTGTACGTATATATGCGCATTGGCATGATATAATGTGAAAAAGGAGTTCGGACAAGGTTTATATAAAAGAGCTGTATAACAAACTCTTACAATGTAAGTAGTTGGCAGTATCATAATAAGTATTTAGTCAAGTTTCAAACATAAATGAATGAAATCAATTATTGTACCTTGTGAATTTCAGCAAGCAGCAGCAGAACAGTGGCATTCTCAACTTGTAGATTAAATTTGTAACACATGCAAAAGAGAGAGTGTGCAACAGCTGCTGCCTGCAAGGAATCTGGTGTGAAGATGCAGAGAAAACTTGGTAAACAAAAAGAACTATCTTTTATTGGGTTAGGAGACCCCTTTGATAATAACTTATTATGGGCATCATTGTAATCTTTCATGACTGTAAATTATTATGTGAGATGATTAATATTATGTATTTATCATGATTGTAAAATACAAAGTATATTAAAATGAATGATGAAAAACAAGTTCTAAAGAAAAGTTGGGAAAGTCAACTTTGTTTATTTTGTACCACTTAAGATACTAATTTAAACTAAGGATTAGGGCAACATAACTACTAATTCAATAATTTATTACGTCATGTTGTCATGGTTGACTTTCAGTTAAAATTCCTGGGCACTTCCTGATTGATGATTAGTACTGTCAATTGTAAAACTTCAGGTATTCACAACTCTAGGTGTCATGTCCCAAGTAGACATGCACAAGGTTGCGGTTTCAAACCGTAACCGAACTGCAACCGAACCGTTGACCAACCATTCCGTTGACCAACCGGACCGCAAACCGCAACCATACGGTTCGGTTAAGGTTTAAGGCTCCGGCTTTGGCCGAACCGTGTGCAAGCGTAGTCCCAAGCATGAAGCATAGTTTCAATAAGCAAATAAATATAGGTCGATACATACACTTGTATGAACAAAATTATTGGAAGAGCAGATTCAACAGTCAACACCCCTGTTGACATCCCTAAGTAGGGTAGAATTTTAATATTCTCAACTTGAAAGAAAGGTTGTTACGTACCCTGTACTTCTTGTAATATATGCAAATACTTGAAAAATAAAAAGCAGTAAACCCATACATGTTTACAATAATTGGCCTAGAAACAATCATAATATGTTTCAAGATTAAAATTAAATTGATTCGTGCAGATAGCTTCCGGATTCCAAGAAGGAAAACCTAACAGTACCAGTAATAAGCTAGTTAAAAACCTCAAGCACTTCTTCATTTATTTACACTGCACAGTTATTGCTAGAATTTGCTTTTAATTTTTTGGGTTTTAATGATTTAAAAAGGACCAGATAATTGACCAACAAAAGTACTATTCTTCAATCTTCATCTATTTTCATCTAATGAAGCAGACTTTCTTCACATATTTTTTTCCTTTTTAGTTACTTTGCACCCTACCCTTCACCACCTCCAAATTAAATGAATCCCCTTGCACTTGAACTCTTGACCTCTTCCACTGCAAGAGGCCAAGCCAACCGAATAGCTCTCCTTAGTGGATATACTTTTTCTTATGCAAAACAGGCTATAATTCTTTACTTCCATCACAGCCGATATATATCAAATTGCAAGAATCAACAAACAGAGTCACAGAGTCACAGAGTCAGCCTTCGGTTTTGCAGATAGAGCAAAATTACATACAAGACAAAAATTTGATGCAGCAAAAATATCAAACCTGGCTGAACTGGTTTGCTGCAAGTAACGTACGAGCATGGCGAAGGCTTGCTTCTGTTTTCAGTTCCATGTCCACACCAGTCACAGATGAAGCCATGACCCCAAGCTCATCACTTACTTGTTGGGCTAGCTTCAGATTTCCTCTTGAGTAATTGAATGACGTTGAACATAATTGAAAAGTCAGAGCAAGTGTAAACATGATGTACACTATAAAAGTTAACAGTTATGCAATTTGGCTGTCAGTAACACTACCGATGTAAAGAACGCTCATGGAGCAGCTGCAACTTTAGTAGCAATATTCGTGATTTTGAGACCAATAGAAACTTCTCCTCTGCTATTTTAAGAGCTGAAAAGGCGTCTGAAAGTCGAGAGAGAGAGAGAGAACAATAAAATCCAATGTCACAGGAATGATATGCATTGATGTGCAGGAGAGATTATTGAGTCTTTACACCATGAAAGACTATGGTAACTCAACAAAACCTATTAAACCCATAAAAGTTTCTGATTGTGTGAACAAGGCTAAAGCAGATCCCTGTTTTATCTACCACCTTTTTTTTTTTTTTTTTTTTTTTTTTTTTGTAAAGGTATTTAGATATGATAAAATTATCTACTCAGAAAAGCTTGTCCTAAAAAAGAAAAAAAAAACAAGTTCTTCTTGCAATCGGGAAGGTTTTCAAACAGCATAAAAATGATTTTCACAGAAACAGTTTTCATTTTCATTTCAAGTAGAATAAACTCTGTTGCCCTTTTATTTATTCTTTTCTTTTGATTTCAAAGGAGAGAAATGAACGAGTATTGTTCGGTTATGCTTCAACAGATATTTAGAATGCACATCTTACTCTGTTATGGTATTACTCACAAGCCCAAATGCATAATTAACAGTTGAGAAAGAGACGTGATGCTCAAAAAAATATCTTAAGCCTTTCTCAAACTGTAATTCTGAATATCGACAGTGCATATAACAGAAATAATTTTAACGTGGAGAAAACGGAAAATTGAGAGATTTTTTTTAACATAATAAAAGACAGTTTTCGACATGGATTCTCTGATAATAAGGAATTCAACCATTCGCCTGACCTTTGTATCCCTTAAATACTGCTAAATGTTGGATGAGCTTCACATGAGCTAATGCTGCATCAGATAAACTGGGATGTCCAACCAAAGGTCAAACTCATGTT
Source organism: Zanthoxylum bungeanum (assembly GCA_019454045.1). Lineage (NCBI taxonomy): Eukaryota > Viridiplantae > Streptophyta > Magnoliopsida > Sapindales > Rutaceae > Zanthoxylum > Zanthoxylum bungeanum. Next base: position 337,636 of record SKCR01013349.1, read on the forward strand.
AATAAGGATAAAAAAGAAATAAAGAACCAGAAATGTAAGACAAAGACGAAGTATAAATTAGCACTTGGATGAGTAAACTATGGCATTTTCACTGCAATACCTTGAACCATCAGCGAAGCAGGTTGCATAAATTAGTGTATTTACTCGAGTAAGTGGGGCACTGGTGGAAGCAAAAGGAAAAGGACATTAATCAAACAAGAGTACAAGTCAATTATTGACAGGTAGTAAATTTAGTCAAATTAAACATCAGTATTACAAATACAACCAGGGTTCCAAGTATTCTCAAACAAATTCAACAGTAAGAGATAGTACAAGATGCAGCAAAGATTGTTTTAATGTTCATCATCGTTCCCTTGTGCATAGCACAAAACTAGCACTATGACAGCCAATTTTACCATACAAACCTAAAATTTTAGGTTGTTTTTTTTTTTCAATTGAAGTCTGAATGTTAAGTTATTTCATGTTTATGGGTTGTTTGTTCTTCAACTCAACACTGAAAATAAGATGTTTTCATCTGAATAGATTAAAAGAAAATTTTTTACTCAACAATTAATACAAATGCCCGAATAATTTTTTTATTCATTACCCATGTAAAGTTTATATATTTATTTATAAGGATATAATATGTCAAATAACGAATTTTCAGATGTGTACCTCTAGATGTTACAACTGTAAACAACATATCATTCAAATCCAATCAAATTTCAGGTATATCCAAATTTCAGGTCTACTCAAATTGCAGATTTTAAAAAGAAAAAAAAAATAAAAGAAAAACAATGCCTCACCCATTGTAAGGATGCTCAAACTCAAAGCATTCAGTTTAACAAGGTAAATTAATTAAAACATATTAAATGTTAATACCAAATTGATACAACAAATGTTAACTGTGAAGTATACAAGCTCTTAAATCTCAAATTAGCATGTTCACCCATGTCTCATTAGATTTAACTCTACAATGGAATACATATTTCTCAAAGAAAATGTGCCATAACACAAGCACAGTTGAAAATAGATTGGCACCACTCAAATTGAATAAACTGCCAGGCAAGAGTTCCCCACTCATATGGAATGCTTCCATTGATTTTAAGCTAGGCCCATCTTCATCACTTAGAAGTCTAGTAAGAAGATAAAGAAAGAATATCCGCTAAATTGCCTTTTCAGCAATCCTTAAATGTGTGTTTCAGTTAAGCAAAACTAAGATGATAATCACCATTCACCCAGTTGATAGATGAATTGTAACAACTGCCATGTTTACACATTCTATTTAAAAACCTAGAAGGGCACTCACTAAAACGCATTTCATAAACATATAATAGGTTTTGTCTCATCAAGTCAATCAACTAACTAGAAATCACAAAACTCAGGAGAACTTTTCTATGTATCCTTTGTCAATAAATAATTTACTTTTAACAAGAAACATAATGGTAATCAATATATGTGAAAAAACAATGTTTACCAAAAGCCATTTTAATATGATTTGGCATAACAAACTAGTGAAACTTGAAGTTTCAAACTTCAAGGTCCTTATTAAAGATCACCTGCCATATGCCTCCCATGATGTAGCACGGAGTAAGTATGAAGAACCTATTAATTGCAATACGGATCCTGGAATAGAACTTGGTTGTGCACAGAATTGGAAAGCATTAGAATCATTTCCATAGACATTCTCTTGAGTCAATACCAGCGAACCCATTGGCTTTTGCAAATTCTTGAGCCAAGCAGTACTAAACGCACCATCAGTTATCATTGTAGAGCTCTCAGAACCAAATTCGCTAATTAAATGAGAAGCTAATCTCAGTTCCTGCAATAATTATATACATAGGATACAGAATGCACTAACATTTAGAAACAAATAAACCAGCAAGCTATCTAATATGAGCTCCAGGTATAGGCACTAAATTACCTTACAAACATTAGTAGGGCATGTTCTAAGCCTCATAGCGGTTTTGGGACCAAATGACAGAAGTGGTCTTTGCACATGCTGCACAAATAATGTGACAATTACAATCTACTTATAAAAGTGTCAAAGACATTAAAAACTTTTCCATGTGATGTAGTCGCTTTATCAAAGACACAAGTACAACCCACAAAAAGGGAAAAAAATCAAAAGGTTCAGATTGGTTTCTAGTTTCAACCATATCTTAACAGAGAAAAGGTGACCTCCAAAAAAGTTTGACAAATGAATTTTCATGCCAAAGTACAGATTGGTTCCAATGATAGAATAAAACCCATGTTGATTTAAAATAATCGTTCTCCTGAAAGTTCCATATGCGGAAACAAACAAACAGAGTATCGCAGATATGCATCCTAAAGATACAGGTTACAGATAGTACAAAATCAGATTGGATGGCAAACAGTTCATAATACTTTTTCAATAAGAAATGAAATATATAATTCACTGCACGACTGACTATCCTTATGAGACACGTGCAGTGTGCCTGCACACTTTTGTTTGTGTGAGAGAGAGACAAAGAGAGGGTACTCATAACTATGGTTTCTAATATACACGTGTACTTCAGCACCACACACAGTAAGGTCCACATCTATCAAAGAGATAACAGATTTCCAATTAATAACAAAACTTGAAACATGGTTATTAAAAATCTGTTCGTATTTGTACAATTCAGTTTAAGTATCCACACTAAATTTATGATTTAACCAACATCCAGCATGTTTTGGGTACTTATAAGCTACCTTGCTCATATCGTTATGTCCTTTATGGGATTTCGATTTTTCCTTCTCCTTTTCCCCCCTATTATATGAGTAATAAAGATAGGTAAAAGGGCTTAAAAGCTACAAATAATAAAATAGCTCTATCCGGGTCAGCTAGACTTCTCTATTCACTCTATGGTAAATTAGAAACATACCTACACCAAATGAAGTTCCCTCTTCGAAGTCATTATTCCAACTGCTACTTAAAGATTGCAAGAATCCCAATTACTTTACCATAAATTTTACCTTGATAAGATAGGAATTACATTATCAAAATGAAGCCCAAATCTAGATTTTTATAATTAACAAATGTTCCTATGGGTTGATAAAACATATCCAATATGTAATATTGGCATACAATTCGGAAACTAGAAGGTACTTTGATTTGATGGTAAGATTAGAAAACATAAAAACTACAATAAATATAGCCCCCTCATGGTATCTTAGAATTGAGTCATTAAATTAGGAAAATATTCTATCCCAAAAGAGATGCTAGACAATCAAGTAACTAAAAGTACTATAAGAAGAAGGATTCTATCGACACTCAACTGTCACAAATTCTATCGACACTCAACTGTCACAAACTATACGCAACAGAAAATAGATCTATACCCAATTAATGCAGAATGCCCACTCAAAAAATGTCATTGATGTGTTCACGGAAAGGAAATAAAAAAATTTACAGACAGAAATTGCACTGTATATAGTGAGTTGCAACATTACTGTTAAATCAAATTTTGCTGTTGCAAGATGATTGGAAGCCACCAATCGCTTTAACTTTAAGCTCTTTGCTCTTCGGAAAGACTCTTTCAACAGAACAAGCAATTGTTGCTGGACAGACAACACCGTGCCTATGCTCATTATTGGTGAGTATGAGGATCCGAGGATCCCAGTTGTAGTTGAGATACCAATTTCGGACAACAAGTTGCAAATAGCTGCTAAAGTGTACGCAAGACAAGTATCATTACTGTGCTGCATAAATTGGAAAAACCATCAGGCATTTGTGCACAAAAAAAAATTGGAACTAGAAACAGCTACACTATTGTAGTGAAAATGTTAACATAAATAGAGAGAATAACATCAGCAGACTTCATCATGAGATAAACATGATTCCGTGCTCAAAAAAAAAAAGAGAAAAAAAGTAAGATAGAAATATAATCAGAAGCCCAGGCCACGCTGTTCAAAACGAAACATGTTTGACAATGTGATCCTCCTCTAAACATACAAGACCATAAAAGATACAAGTATGACTGAGTATGTTCGATGAGATCCAGTTGTAATCATTGGTTGAAATGGTTGATATACACAAACAAATAACAGAGTGTATTTTATATAGTAGTGACCCTAAGAAAACAGTTGGTACAGCAAGAGGAGAACTTTCTATGTACGTGAGAGATGTACAAAACAAAAATGAGACAAATTTTTGGAATACCAATTAAACTCTTGCCTCCTCGAAAGCTTGAACCACAACCTTGAAATAAAGGGGAAAATGTAAAAGTAAATGGTCTGTCAGTGTTGTCAAAAAAGCTTTTTATCTCGTAAAACGATTTTACGATTATAGGAGGCGAAATATGGTTGAAATGGAACAAAATCGTAAAAGGGGTAAAATCGTAACAAATTGCGATTTTTTGGGCTAAAATCATAAAAAACGCTTTTTTGGGGCGATTTCATGATTTCAACAAAAAGAGGGGACGACATCGTTTAATCATATCAAAAATTAATATTTCCACACCTTTTTTAAAACGAAGTAGTTTTACCTTAACCCTAATATCCATTCCCTTTTGTAACGACGCTGATAAACTCGAGCAAAAAAACCCCAGCCATAGAGCAGAGACTGGAACAAGACCACAAAGGTTATTTAGTTCAAGGTGAAGGTCCTATAGTGTTAGTATTGGCAATGGCACCTACTAGAGATTTGGCTGTGCAAATTCAAGAAGAGGCTTAAAAATTTGGGTCGAGAGCAGGGATTAGAATTACTTGCATCTATGGTGGTGCTCCCAAAGGGTTGAGAGAATTGGCTGAGCATTTGATGATTCAAGGCTTGCAACTTTGTCTACTATTTTCAGTTTTTGATCGAGAATATCAACTCTACAACTTTGTCTTTTTTGTGCCTCGTTTTGGATTGGATTACATTGTATTAAATTATATTTTACATTATTTTGATTAATTAATTAAGATTTTGGATTGGTTCATTGGATTTATGATTTATATAATTAACTTAGCTTAAAATGGAAATTCAGATTTGGATAGCGTGAGTACGTAACTGAATTTTGAATATTGAATTTGAATATTGTTATTGATTGATCTTTTTTTTATTTGTTATTGATTGAATATTGAATTTGAATAGTGTACTACAAGTTTTTTATTTTATTTTCTATTTGGAGACTTGTTTGTTGACCCCTGGCGCTTGAAACTTAATGCATGACCTTATTCCATGTTTTAAATGTGATTATCGAGTAGTTGGTAAAATCTTACGATTTACTATTCGATTTTCCAAACCATATAACGATTTTAGGTAGAAAATCGATTTTAACAACATTGGTCTATGTTTACCACCACATTTTGGCACAAACAACACACATCAATTAGGTGACAAACAGACATTAAGATACCTTATTCATATAATACCACAAGCATTATTCTTCCCTGAGGCAAAGACAACAAAAGGATTTGGATAGTGCAAGAACTTTGGCATCCCTAACCATCTGGGGTAGTAGAAAAAAAGGAAACTGATAAGCCAGTTAAGATACAAAAGAAACCCATGACTACCAACTTTACAATACCTCCTAGAATTATTACGGGAGACACTTAAGCTAAAGGTTGGAAGAAATGCTCTCATTATAACCAATCTTCAAATTTCTTTAATAGTTACTCAAAGAAGATCAAGATGAAACCACCCTGAGCATCACGGAAAGCCGATACTGTAAAAATCTTAGGACATAACATACAAGCCAAAGTATCAGTGATCCAAATATCCTCATAGAAGGAAATTTTTAACCAACTCCCCACCAACAAATAAGATGAAAATAAAAAAATAAAAAAAAAAAAAAAAAAAAAACACTGACAAATAGACATTCAAGGGCTTCAATTAGAAGCCCCTAACACCATATTTGAATTAAATACATTAAAAGCTGAAGTTAAAGCACATACTACAAAGATTACCTGTTGAGAGAGAAAAACAGCTTCAGTTAAGACCTGAACACCATCAAGGAATTAATTAACAAACAACAACCCTACAGTGGTTAAAAGAAGTAAACCGGGTTTTGCAAAAGGAGGAGGAATAGGAAATTTCCTCATGCTTACCTCTAAAGCTAGCTTTGGATGCCCAAAGTGGAAATGCATCATGCCCAGACATAACAAGGCGATTTCATATCTTCCAAAACTATTGCAACCGATTGAAGGTCGAGCAAAATCAAATCCCTCTGTCCCTGCACTTTTGTTCATTATTACCATATCAGTTCCTCTGTTATAAACAATGCCGTCCTTAAACATTACTTTTCATGAGAAGAATCATTCTGAAAGCTATTGAATTGAACAAGAAAGGAGTTTAATATGGAGTAGTTTGACAGAGACTTGGCTTATAGCACTTGTTTGCCTTATAAGCATTACTGTAGGGCACACCTATATTATGTCACTAAAACCTAACCCTAATTACTTGCATATTTTTCCAAACCAACTCAAATCATCAAGGCTGAAACAAATCCAAAAAGGGCAAAGTTCAGTGATACCTCAATTCAATATAAAGTGACATTCATGAAAATTTTGCGCATTGGATTACAAACTCATAGTTACAGGCCCACCTAAGCCTTAAGTCTACCAAGAAACTTAAAGCTTGGTAGCATTAAGCAATTAACATTGACATCATTTACCAGGATTTAGCATATTGCTATCAACAGAACAAATGAAAAACATCTACGACGATTTAAAAAGACCCATCAGGTTGAGCACAAGATCCTCGAAGATGTAGGAAAATCTTCTTTAAGAACTCAATGCTTTTTAATCCAATATCAGACATCACATTGTCTAATTAGATTGTCATCATAGAAACAGGATAAATGATTAACTTTACGTAAATTCAGAAAGAGCAAATGGAAAACCAAATATGGATTTCTGGAGTATAAATAGGATAACTAGCTCGCAATAAAAAAACACGTTGACCTTTGGCTTGACTTAGATAACTAGCTGTGTTAAATGATAAAATATGGACAAGACAACACGTGATTTTCTAATGTAATGCAATTCAAGTCAGGCGATGTCTGGCCCTTTTTTCTGGTTACATATCCCTAGAAATAAGAATATGCCAAAAATACAAGATAAAGGAAGATTTATAATAAATAAAGCTGATTAAAAAAAAGATGTGCAAGAGAACAAGAGATACCAAAAGAACAAGATTGAAATAGCTAAATAGGATCAAAAACCAAGATGCTTCAATAGTGCCACTAGCATCTCCAACTAAAGCAATTTAATTAAGGACAATATCAATGAAAAGTTATCTAATCTAGGAAATGGCACCAGAACATAAACAATAATTCATGATGTACTATACGGAGAGGACTAAATTCTTATTCACCTATAATCAAAGTAGCGGTGAAGATTCTCTAAAGCAGCGAAATAATCATCATGATACAGGCTATTCAAGTAACGCAGGAAGTGAACCTGCATTTTGGTTAAGCGGAGACAGAAAAAAAAGAATAAGAGAAAACGTTCAATAATACAAGTCACTAAGCTGAAAAGATTAATTAAAAAGAGGTATATATGAACCCATTATCTCATATAAACATGTTACTCACACGATGTAGTTCGGGTGCCAATTTTTGGAGCTGCCTTAGAATAAGTTCAAAAGCATTTAGTGAGAAAGAACTACCATGCCTGCCACGAGAAATTAGTTGGCAATCAATGCAATATAGACCACAATACACAAATAAACAATAAAGAGAGAGAAGTCAAAAGTATACAGCTTACTTTTCAATCGAATCAGCTTGCTCCATTAAGTACCCTTGCATCTGCCAATTTGTACGTAGGAATGCCCCACTATTGGATTCAAACTCTCTCATTGCATCATTCGACGGATGTGCATATGAAGAAGGCTCTCTACATTTGTCATCACGGATGGATTTGGGGACAGCTGAAACCTCAATATCTGCATGTTTAATTTGTCCTTGTGATTATGCCAGTAATTACCTCACCGTGTCAAAAAAGATCATGAATTAGGAACATCCATATTAGGGAGGTGCTAGTGAAATTTACATACATTAACATTTCAAGTGAGAAAAAATAGGAAATATTAAATAATATGGCTTTGGCTAGGACAAAAAAGAGATAAGTTCAGATAAGCAAGGTGGAAAACAGTGGCATACAAATTGGTGCACAATAAAATGATCTAGTAACTAGGATTAATAACTTTGAAATTCTGAGCTCTAGGGCAGTCTGACAAAGGTAATGTGGAGAGTTCGCTGCAGATCAGGGCATAGGTAATTAGGACTGTAAATTATTTGAAACTCCTAAAATTCAATCAAATTTACTCCTTTCAGAAAAAGGAAACAAAAGAGAAACCACAAGCCTATTAATAAAGTTAATACTATTATATTTCCTGAAATTCATCAAATGGCTTGGTTAGGAACCAAAAAAAAAAAAATATAATAATAATAATATGTACAAGGCATTTTACAAAACTGAAGAAGTTGTTCACAGAAACAAGGAGACTCTGAAGGATAAAAGACCTATAAAAAAATATTCACTAGACAGCTCTCGAAAATAAGGGCAGTATACTCTATATGTTCCAGCAACAAACAACAAAGAATCCTAAATTACCCCCCCAAAAAAATGGAAATTGTTTACAAACAGAGCCATAATGATGCTAGTAAATGGACTCTACCACACAAAGGATCATTATCTTCCTCAAAATCCTTCCATTTCAGTATTTCTTTTTTGCCAATTTACAGACAGAAGCTAGAACATATAAACTATAATCCAAGCTATTATAACAGAAAGAAAGGTTTATCAACAAAAGAAATATTTAAACAAAGTCATGGACCTAGAGAAATAATGCATTTGAAAGGTAATGATCATTGTCTCCATTAGAAATGAATGATTTTTCACTCCATAAATAAAAAGAATGCATATATTGCGCACAAACTACTTTTCCACCATCAACATTGGGGAAACATTGAAATCCCTCTTTTTTCAGCCAAGAATTCAGGTAACAAGATTTTGTGGATTTAATCCACAAGTGGCAAACAAACCACGATTCCATGAAAACAGAAGTGATAATATGTTCCATAATATTAAAGCATGTTTGATAAGAATGAAGAAATTATACCTTCAACCAGCCCAAAAAGTGTTTTTGGCGCATGAAGGTGAAAAGAAACTTCTTCACCAGCCTTTTTTCTTGCTTCAATTTCTTTAGTAACTTTTTCGAATACTATATTCTCCAAATCCATGTTTTCGTATTCTGATAATGCCTCCAAATCATTGCTAGAATCATCTAAACAAGGTAACTCGTAAGCTGGACAACTTGAGAGAGCTTCTTTACAATAGATCCCTATATTTGTCAAAAGATGACACACGCCCTGCATTAAATTTCCAAAATCAAAAAAGTTGGATGTTCTAGCAACGGAAAACAGTTTAATTTATGCCTACATCAAACCCTCCATTTATCCATTAACAAACACTAAAACTTTTAGTAAAATGATAGGGCAAGTTGGAGGAGAAGCAAGTAAAAAAAAAAAACATTGTCATCAAATTTCCAATTGCCGCCTAAACGGCGCTTAGGCGGCTATAGGCGTTGCAGTTGTTTGAATTGTTTCTTTAATTTTTGACTCTTTATACATTAGATAAAATTCTACATGTTTGACTAGTCAACCTGCCTTTTGACTAGTCAGAATTGGCGCTTAGGCAGCACTTGGGCGGGTATAATTACCAAAACACCTTGCCCCGCCTACCACCTTTGACAGCATAGGTTCTAATATGGGAGTACAATAGAATAGAATCTGTTTTAAGGTGATAAATAACTTCACAGACTACTCATCAATAAAATCAGTACATCTGTGATGCAAAACATGGGGAGGGAAAGAAAAATAAACAGAAAAGCTTCCATAAACAGTCTAGGACTGATGTATAATGAATAACCATGTATAAAAGCGGAATCTTGGAATGCTCCAGATGGAAGCTAAGAAGCAGGCTGCATCCCAAAAGCTCGTTATTAAGCATTGAAGTGCAAATATAAGTAAAGCATAGCCCCTCAAAGTTGATTTAACTGTTGATCTCTTCCAATATTTGTACAGCTTAGTCATCTGACCTTAAGTATTTATGAAAAATGAACTAGCAAAACAGAATTTTCTAATGCACTCAAAACTAATGAGTTTTATGAAAAACGAAGAGGAAAAATGTCGAGTATTATATGACAAACAAACAGGAAAGACACCAAATTTTATAATTCACTTAAAAGTAATGAATCCATACTGTCTACTTTTATGACTCTTGCTTCTACACATTTACTAGAACTGATAGAACAAAGGAAACTTTTAGAATCCCGATGTAATACCTATATAAAGGCATATCTCTTGTTATTCTAAGTATCCAGAAATATAAAATCGTCGTATTTCTTTACATGGTATCAGAGCCAACTCATCTCTGGGTTCTGTGATTTTGTGTCCGGTTTCTCTCCTTTAGAGTTGTTGATGGTGTTTTTCGGGCACTATGTTATTTAAACAACACGACAGGGGTAAAAGGGGTAACTCCATTGATCGAGACCGTTAAAGCCGACCCGACAACTTGACGGTAAGAGGCCGAGCACTTTATACTAAATGGCCGAGCACTTGAGATCGGATGACCGAGCATTATCAGATCGACAGCAGCATTCTCAGTTCAAATGGCTATCATGACCGACCTCATGAAGACCGAGCACATGACGAGGCGTGCTCAGGAAGATAAAGCATCCTATTCTTGCGGAAAAGGGATAAGTTGTCCTACTTTAATGGGGTAAAGTAATAACTTAATATCCTAATAGGATAAAGGAAGTAAATATAGTTTTGATTAGGAATCCTTATGGGAAAAGGGAATAGTTTTGACTAGGAATCCTGATAGGAAAAGGAGACCATCTCCAACTGGGAATTCTTGTACAAATAGGAATCTGGTTTCTTCACCATTATAAATAGGAGGGTAGAGTGAGTGTAGAAGGACAAGTTGAAGACATCAAAAAATCATCACAAGAGTGAGAGATTAGAGTCATAAAGTTCCGATTTGTAAGAACAAAGAAGAGACCCGAGGAGTGTATTTGAGTAATAAAAAAGCACCACCCTGTTCTTGTCCGTGGACGTAGGTCGGATCTCAAAATCCACCGAACCACGTTAAATCACCTTGTCTGATTGGCGTATTTTCTTGTTTTCCGCTAAGTTTGCTTTTGGT